>OZ038509.1:17463097-17535597 GCA_964036315.1 Acanthosepion esculentum | reverse complement strand
TCATACCTTCACCAAAGGTGAGGTAATATAATGAACGCAAGTGAAATTAGAACTCGACTCAAATCTTAGCCATTACCCATTACACCACCTGCACATCCAACGTTACAGAACCTAGTATTCCGAAGCGGTTACCCAATTAGGTACGTTCCTTAACTTCGGTAATTGTACGGGAACAGGTCTTTCAATGTGATGTGGCTGTAGGCCGACGATGCATTTCGTCCAGATTGTGAAATTCATGAGAAAAGAAACAATTTTTGTTTAGCAAATATTATGGTAGTATGCAGTGTTTGACTTAAACCTGATGAACGCAAAAGTAAGAAATAAAATAATGTGTAGAGAGATTATACAAATGTTATCAAAGGTAAAGTAACTGTAAAAATTATTTGAAAAAAAAAACTACAGTAATGCCTAAAGAAAGATAAAAAGATTGTAAAATTAATTACAGGCCAACTTACGTCCAGATCGATTGACGACAGACAAGTCGAGGTCAACCTGTACACAAAAACTGATTTCTCAGTAGGAACTTTTAGTAGGCAACAACAGTGAGGTGGAGTAATTTTCTGAGAAATTCTCATCCTTTTTTATTGCTTTTTCGTCTCTTTTCTCACTTAGATTTCTATTGATGAATGTAGAGCTATATTGGCGGAATCTGATGGCTGGACTAGAGGTTGGGTCATTCATGAAAATAGTCAACCAGTATATCTTAGAAGACAACAGGGGAGTGGTGTATCGTTCTTTCTCTTTTCTCCTTCAAAATTCTATTAATAATAATAATAATAATAATAATAATAATACTATTAATAATAATAATATTAATACTATTATTAATAATAATAATAATAATAATGACAGAGTGGGCCAATACCTGCACTGGAAAATTTGCAACTCCTATGGGAAGGAAACTGGAAGAAATTGGTACGAACACCACCCAGACCCGGTTACGGAGATAGGACCTGTTACAATTCTATGGGACTATACAATACACACTGACAGAACAATCAAGGCCAACCGCCCAGACATTGTTATTAAAGACCACAAACAAAATAAGTGCCTCCTTATTGATATGGCAGTCCCTGCAGACTGCAATGTGTCTTTGAAGATATTCGAAAAACTGTCAAAATACAAGGACCTTGAAATAGAAATCTCAAAAATGTGGCACATGGGAACATCAACAATTCCTGTTGTAGTTGGAGCCCTTGGACTGGTTGGAAAAGATTCCAGTAGGCTGATTGAAGGGATCCCTGGAAGTCCATGCCTCAAAGAGATACAAAAAATTGTTCTGACAAGTACAGCCCACACTTTACTAAGGGCTTTATCTATGTAATTATTTTTTATTTTTTTTTTTGCAGTGGAAAGTGTCATGATGCCATTTGTAACCTTAGGTCCCTGGGCGGGACCCGGAAAGAAATGTGTAAACGCCAGATATCAAAGGAAATAAAAATAATAACAATACCACTACTACTACCACCACCACCACCTTTATCCGAAATCCCCAAACCCGAAAACTTCCAAAATCTGAAAGTTTTTCAGGTGCTAACATGACTTGCCACAAATGAGAAATTTCAGAAAACAACATGGCTACCTATATCATGAGTATTGCATTGCAATGTTGCAAATAAAATGCTGACTTTTCCCCCAGTTTTAATTACATTTAACTGTAATCAGGATCCAGGTTTTGTTTTTATACAAATACTGTACCTGTATGTATTGTAACATTTTAATCAAAAAACGGTAGTGACTGATAGCTTACCGAATTTTCTTTCTCACACTCAGTGATGCCATCGATGATGTAGACTCTCCCTCCAGTTTCTCACACCTGATGCAGAACTAGTGTTTGGTGTTGCATTTATATATTTTTGGTAAGTAGTCATCATGTTTTTTGTACACATACAAAAAGTACAAAACATTACTTTTACGTGAAATCTTAATTTCGCCAATTAAAAATCCGTGTAAGCATTACAAGGCTAGCGTTATTACTTGTATCTGTATGTACACAAAATTTATTAAATTTCATATAAAACTACCTTCAGGGTCTATGTATAAGCTGCGTTATGAAATGTAAAGGGACATCGTGTGTATGCTTGGGTTCCATTCCTAAGCCGTTCCATTTCATAGATACTATATACAGATTAAATGGCCTTTATTATAAAATCCGAAAAAAATCTGAAAACAAGCACTTCCGGTTCAAGAATTTCAGACAAAAGATTCACAGCCGGTATTATGATTCTTCTTCCCACTTTTCTCTCTTTCCTCATAACCACAGTTTTTTTAGGATTTCATTTTCTTTTCCTTTTTGCCTTTTCCTTTTACGTATTTACCAATTTTTGAATTTCTTTTTTTTTTCTCTCAGTATCTTTGGATTCTTTTGTTTTTAATCCTTTATAACTACTTTTCCTTCTGTTCCCATTTTCCTTGTTGATATGAAGGAGACGCCATATTTGTTTATTCACCTCGTCTATATTCACAGAGACGTCAAAAATTTACCAACGGATGGAGACAGAAAAGAAACCAAAGAGAAAGGCACGGATAAATGCGAACATTTCATATCTACACACCGTCGCTGCTAAAAGCAAACTGTTTGTCAAGATTTAATTACAATACATAAGTGATTCGTCCGCTTTTACAAACAAGCAATGAGATCCACTTTAACATTAACTGTGTATATATAAAATAAAAGAAACATTAATTTCAGAATGACGAGAACGCCATTTTGTCTTATTTCCCCGCGTCTCTTTTATATAACAAATATCTTTTACGTGTCCTGTCCCTTCATGACGCGGGCGATGAAGACTCTCCACAGTTTCCTATCACATTTTGCCATGTTTCTCTGCGTCTCTTTTATATCATAAAGACTTTCTTTTACGTGTCATGTTCCTTCTGGACGCGAGCGGTCAAGACTCTCGTCAGCATCTTACCCCATTTTGCCTTGTTTCTCAGCGTCTCTTTTATATAACGAATATCTTTTACGTGATATGTTCCTTCTGGACGCGGGCTCTCCACAGCTTTCTATCCTGTGTAGCATAAAGCAATGTTTGTTTCGTTCCTATCCATTCCTATTCAAGTTCTGACATCCATTTGCACAAGTTCGGTAGCTTACTGTTTCCCCTCTTATCTTCATGTCCCGTGAGTGTTAAAATCTCCAAATCCTCTTTCCTCATTATCCGTCCCAGAACTTTCAGCTGTTTATCTCTGATACTAAGATCCTTTTCGTTCCCATTTTCCTTAAAACTTCCTTATTGCTCACATGCTCCGTCCATAGTATTCTCAAAATCCTTCTGCAGAACCACATTTATATTGCCTCAAGTCTCTTTTTCATCTGTGAGAAAAATGTCCAGAATTAATTGACATATAGCAGGATTGATATTACATAAGAGTTGTTATCACTCCTTTTGTTGTTTTGAACGAAATTTTCCCGTTTACAGATATTGTACTTAATTTCAGGAAGACATCTTTCGCTATTCAAATGCTTCTTCAACTTTCTGCAACATCTTTCCTTACTTACATTATTCGGACTGTTATCATCTTCATTGCCATATTCATAACGTTTCGACCGTTGTACGCTCCGGCCTTCTTCAGGTGATTGGAATTTCGAACTGAACCTTTATTTCGACCATTGGGGTAGATTGTTCTAGTTCCACGTGCCGTGCCTCTTCAGGATGTTTCAGCTATTTCCCTTTAACTCTACTCTCCAAGTTTTGGTTCACCACCTGGTATTGAAGTCACAACTCTTTGGGTCTAGTCACTAGATCTAACCAAAGTCTTCATTCACTGGGCCATGTGCCCTTGAGTTAAAGGGAAATATCGGAGATATCCAGAAGAGGCATGGCACGTGAAACTAGAACAATCTACCCCGGTGGACGAAATAAAGGGTTCGGTTCGAAATTCCAATCACCTGAAGAAGGCCGGAGCGTAGAATGGCCGAAATGTTGGGAATAGGGCAATGAAGATGAAGATAACAGTCCGAATAATGTAAATAATGTAAGTAATTATAATACCTCATCTCAGAGATATAAACAGACATGTTTCCTTGTCTGTTATAACACTTCCACTTTGACGTCTCCAAAATGCGACTTACAGATCGCATTTTGGACCGGCCCTCTTGCTAGTAACCACTAAGTTAAAGAAAATGGGAACAAAAAAAGGACACATACTTAAGATCAGAAATAGCTGAAAACGACGCATGATGCGGAAAGGGGGTTTGGAGAACTTGACACAGGAAATATTGAAGGTAAAGTTTCGGGGGTGCTGAAGGAAATATCGAATACCCTACCTAACGAGCTTTTGTAAATGGTTGGTAGAACAGAGATCAGGAGAGATAGCAAAAAGACCAAACTTACTAAGAGCTACAAAATACAGGAAATTCTTACAATTGATCTTTAGTACCTTCTTCTAGCTTTTCTTTATTTCCTTTTCTAGAAGTTCTTGCAGTTTTCTTTCGGAGTCTGTCAATAATAGGGGGGGGGGTATCTGCCATATACTGCATTAGGGCAGGTTGATTTTTTCACTTTTCAAAGAAAATCAAGATTGCACTCGGGCTGAAAGCTGGAGTTTGATGTGATAATTACTGACACCAAATATTACATTCATAACTTTTACCAAGTTTTGAGTACTTACTTTTAAAGATCGTCTGAAAAAATGTACAGAAATTCCTAATTACCGCAGATTTTTTATTACAAGCTGACTTCAAAATGTTACCTTTTTCATGAATGAATTCAAATAAAGTTGATATTTTTGTATTGGATACATTGAATGGAGAATATATTAAAACCAGAGTTTTAATTAATTATCACAAGCAAAATATTCATTTTTTTTACTGTATTCGATAAGTAAAAACTGTGTAAAGATTTGTCAAAGATTACAAAAATGTCTATTCAATGAATAAGTTTTGTTAGGTCATTTGTTAGATCATAATTAATAAAAACCAAAAATAGATAAAAGTGTATATAATACCATAATACTGCTGGGCAAAAATTATACGGCAAAATGTATTAAATTTGCATTGTTTATTCAAAATCGAACTAAAACTATTTAACTGTATAATATATTACATCATAATATAGCTAAATTGTTTAGTATAATTTTCCTTTGAAATAAATGAAATTATTTTTTGATGGCATAATGATTTAATAATAATGTGCTTGTGCCGTGCATCTTGTCCATATACAATTTGTGAAGCTTCATTAAATTTTAAATTTTATAAGGCCGAGCTGTAAGGCTTTCGCTGATTCCCGGAATGAAAATCCAACGCTATGATTTTGAACCATATCTCAATCTTCAAACCCATTTCCTCAAAAAACTAAGAATTTGGAAAAAAATAGTTTGTGTAATTATTTATCATGTCAAACCCTAATTATCGAATTGAGTGCAATACCACTGTTTCAAAATCGACCTTCCCTAATATTGCATGGCTGATGCTAACCTCCAAGAGATTGACTCATTGCGTCTTATAAGATTAACTTTTTCCGCTGACACAAACTGGAAAGATTATATTGAATCAATTGCTAGGTCTGTTGCTAGAAAAGTTGGTTCACTGTGTCGTGTTAGACAACCTTTCTCTCCAGAATCTATATTACACATTTTATAAGTCTACCATTCGTCCATGCTATGAATTTAGAGATTTTTGTTAGAATTCAAAGAAGAATCTGCAATTTTATTGGTCCTGGCCGTGCATTTCGGCTTCAGTCACTTTCCCACCGCCGTATTGTAGCTTCCCAGTGCCCTTTCTATAAATACAGTCATGGTAATTATTCTGATGATTTTTCCGCTATGGTACACTAAAATTATTTTGTTTAGTTTTTTTGCATATAAATTGTTTTTATTGTAAATATTCAGTGAGGCTTCATTTTTAAATGTTGTTATTTTTATTCCCACCACACAGACAAATTGTACATATGGGGACTACATATGACCTCATAGAGACTCTGAGGTATTATGGTGGCTGTTGTAAGAACGGTAAGTAAGAATGTGTTGTTTTGGAGTAAGGAATACTGTGACATGTTTGGGTCAGTAATCGTGGCTAGCTAAGTTCAAGATAAGACAGATTGAAGACCAGCTTTCCCCTATCCCCCCTTTCGGTCTTATGCCACATTTTTGTATTATAACAAAATAAATATTACTTCCTGCTATGGTACCTAGACGACATGAATTTAAGCGCAGTACTAGATTGGCAACTGTCTCTTCATTTTACAGTTGAAATAGCCAGATGTAACCGTAAGTTCTATGCTAACAATTTCCTCTCTCGCACTTCTCGTTTGTGGAACTCTCGTCCAGCTTCTAGTTTCCTAGTCATCTTTGATATTCAAAAGTGTAAATGCAAGGTCAATTGTTTTTTTTTGTTTTTTTTTTTTTAAAGCGTATCACCCCAAGCAAGGCTGGAGGCCACTATCAGGCAAGGGGTTATAGAAGGGTTGGAGGAAGAGCAGATAGGAGTGGTAAAGGAGAGGATGTGGAGAAAGTGAAAGACAGTGGGTCGATCAAGGCAAGGGGGTTACAGAAGATTTGGAGCGAGAGCAGATAGGAATGAAAGATGAAAGGATGTGGAGAAGGGAAGTGGATAGATCAAAGCAACTGGAGATGTCGATTGACGCTACACTTAAACCGTTGGAGATTGTATTTGTCAGGGAAACAGTAATAGGGAAGGGAGTTCCATAGGCGAGATGTGCGAGACATGAAGCTATTGGAGTAGAAGAGACGTCTACATCTAACAGTTTCAACGGTATAGGGGTGGGAGCGGGATGCCAGCCTCGTAGGACGTTTAAATTCACGAGGCCTAGGGACAAGCGAAAGCAGCTCCTCGGAGCAATTACCGTGAAAGTATTTGTAAAAAAGACAGAGCGGGGCAACATCGTCTGTGAGAGAGCGACTGCAGACGAGATGACAGATCAGGGCCAATCACATTGCATATCCGTCTCTGGATCTTATCAAGAACCCTGAGGCAAACAGCAGGGGCCCCAGACCATATATGGCAGCAATACTCCATGCAAGGGCGAATGGTCGATTTATAGACTTGGAGGATCGATTCTGGGGAGAAAAATTTCCTGGCTCGGCACAAGGAACCAACTTTCCTTGCGGTGGATGATGCAACTGACTCGATGTATTTGTTCCATCTCAGATCAGCGGACAGCGTGAGACCGAGCAGCCGCAGAGAGGAGCTCTCGAGAAGTTGGTCTTCAGACATTCTAATGGGATGCAGGGATGGATCCCTGTGGTGGTTAATAGAGAGCAGTTTTGTTTTAGAGGCGTTAAAGTTAACCATCCATTTCTCGCCCCAGTTCACAACCGATTGGAGGTCCTTTTCAATTTGATCTGCCAGGTTAACTTTGTCAGCATCACTAGATTTGTGTTTGAGGCAGGAGTAAATTGTGGTGTCGTCAGCGTAGATGCCGACTTGGGAGTCTATGGCGTCAGGAAGGTCGTTTATAAATATGAGGAACAGAGTAGGGCCTAGGATGGAGACTTGAGGAACACCTGCGTTAGTGGGATAGGAGCTGGAGATGAATCCACTGAGAACGACCTTCAATTCCCGGTTTGACAGGAAGGATTGTATTAGGTCAAACAATCGACCTGTGATACCATAACCCTGGAGCTTGCGAAGAAGGCGGGCATGCCAAACTATCAAACGCTTTGGAGATGTCAAATTCCTCTTCTTTTATTGTTCTCTCTCCTTAATAATGTTTTCTTTTCTCATATTCTCACTCAGCAACTCCTTGTATCTTACAGTCTTAGTGTCTTTTTGTGCATGAAGAGAGAGAAGGAAAGCGAGTGTGTGTGTGTATATATATATATATATATATATATGTGTGTGTGTGTATATATGTTTAAGTATTCGCTTAACCCTTTGAGCCCTGCGTTCCTGAACAATTTTAATCCTTCTGCCTGAGCTCCCGAGTCAAAATTCGCAAATAATTGCTATGTAATGTTTTATGGTAGATATAAAAATAGTTACAAGTGTTTACTCACCGTTCAACCGGTGGCTGGGCATTAAGTAATCTTTCTCTACCACGGGTAAAGCGGTGGTCAGGACTCAAAGGATTAGATATTACTCATTATGTAAAAAACAAAAACAAAACAACAACAGCAAAAAAAACAAAAACAAAAAAAAACAGTAGAATTTAAGCTCATTACTATTTTTTTAAAATGTCATATCTCTTCAAGACATAACGTAGCTTCCCTGTATCTTTTCTATAAATACTTTCATGGTAATTGTTCTGTTGAATTTTCCTCTATGGTATCTAGACTTTATGAATTTAAGCGCAGTACTAGATTGGCAGATAGGTTTCATCATTTTACAGTTGAAATGACTATATGTAACCGTAAGTTCTATCTTAACAGTTACTTCTATCACACTTCTCGCACGTGGAATTCTCTTTCAGCTTCTTGCTTCCCAGTCAACTTTGATCATCAAAAATTTAAATGTAGTGCCAATCGTTATCTTCTGTTCTTAATTTATGTTCCTTTATTGTTCTCTCTCCTTAATTGCGTCTTAGTGGCTTTGTTGCCTTGCTTGGAGTTAATTGATTAAAAAAATATGACATGTTGTTGAGGTTGTGTCAACCAAAAATAAATCTCGATAGAATCTCCAGCTTTATTATAGTATCTAGGGTTGTTATGACAGTGAATACTGGGCAATTTCCTCACAGATGACGAGGAGACATGGGGCAACAGATATGTAGTTCTACAGAAGGATGCTGAGAATATCATGTACGGAGCATGTGAGCAATGAGGAAGCTTTAAGGGAAATGGGGACAAAAAAAGGACAGTTACTTAAGATCAGAAATAGCTGAAAATGACGCATGATGTGGAAAGGGGGTTTGGAGAACTTGTCACAGAAAACATTGAAGGTAAAGTTGGGGGGGGGGGCTGAAGGAAATATCGAATAACCTACCTAACAGATGGCGGAAAATGTGACACCGAAATCCGAAGATGCATTTGGGATAACGAAAGTTGCCTTCCAAAAGCTAAGCAAAGTATTAAGAAACGAAAATTTTATTAGAAGCAAAGAATAGTGCTGATCTGCTATGTCATATTGGTTCTCTTCTATGGCAGTGAATGCTGGAAAATTTCTTCACAGATGAAGAGGAGACTTGAGAGAGCAAATGTGGTTCTACAGAAGGATGCTGATAATGGACGGAGCAATGAAAAAGTTTTAAGGAAAATGGAAACAAAAGGCAAAATTGTACATTGAATCTGAAAAAGTTGAAATTCCTATCAGTCTTGGAGAAATTTAACACTCACTAGACTTATTGAAGCAGGGGGCACTTCGACGTTCGATACTGTTGTGGAGTAAATACCCCCCGGTAACACAAATGAACTAGACAAGACGCCTTTAATAAAGAACTCGGAGACATGTGAAGTTTGCCACAATCATGCAGTCCGCTGTCTGGCTCGCGACCAGACAAAACCTGTCTTCGAGTAGAGTGTGACTCAGTCGAGGTTCTACCTTCAGATAGAGACTCGACTGAGAAAGACAGACCAGTACTCTACCCGAGCTCGCTTTTGCGGGGGCTGGGTAAATTTTGTCCAGTGGCCCGGATAGAAACGTTCGGGTTCCCTACAATAATCTTGACCTTGTGCTGCATCTAGTCCGTAGTGGGGCGACTGGTAAATAACAGCTCGCAAGAGTCTGCTGTCTGGTTCGCTACTGTCAAGTTCTCTGCCTTCGGGCAGAGTACGACTCAGTCAGGACTGTCTATGGGCAGAGACTCGGTTGGGAAAGAATCAACAATGCAAAGTGCCCGATCCCGCGGTTGCGGAGGCTGGGTAAATTTTGACCGATATCCCGAGTGTACGCGCTCGGGTTCTCCACACTAAACTCGACCTTGTGTCACATCTCGTCTCAGTGTGGAGACTGGGTAAAGACCAATACGCTGGAGTCAATCGGAAGGAATTCTAGTAACGTCCCAGCGAGTAGTCTTGGCGATACATAACATTATAACTGCTAGGAGAGAGTTATAATCATCCTCACTGGATTCGACATACCTTCGGCCTAAGCTAAGCTTAGAAATTCATTTAAAGCACTTCGACGTGCTGTAATGGTTAGCAAGCTCGTCTCGCTGGACCAATTACGACTGAAAGCGAGTTCGAGTCTCACTGGGTGCTCCATACTTTCGGCCTTGTACCACATCTGAGCCACGCTTAGAAAATCATTTAAGGCACTTCGACGTGTTGTAATGGTTAGCAAGTTCGTCTCGCTATATCATTTACGACTGAATAGAGAGTTCGATCCTCATTAGGTGGTCCATACTTTCAACTTTAAGTTGCGCTTAGAAAATTTCCATATTGAAAGCACAAGAAGAGGCACACAGTCACTAACCTACCAACTAGCTTCTGTAAATGTATAACAGGACAGGGACTGTGAGGGATAGCAATGCGAAGAAAACAAGAGAAGGGCTACCTAAGATAAGAAGTTCTGAAGCGCCATGATCGCACACGTCCTAAAGGGACATGGCTCATAAAAGAAGCTAAAATCGAAAACCTTGAAATTGGTCCTCACTGGGTACCCTGACTTTATGCCAGACAGAAAATTTTCGTAAATATCCATAGTAGTTGTGTTTCTCGCTGTGGGGTTGTGGTTATCAAACTTGTTTCACAAACGATTACCACCGTAGTGAGGTCGGGCTTCAGTGAATGTCCTAACTTTTTGGCTCTGTGTCAGACAGTGAAAAGTTTGGTAAATATCAATGAAGAATGGTTGCCTAGCCGCGGAGTAGTGGCTGTCAAGCTTATCTTACATATCATTACTATCGTAGTGAGGTTTAGCTTCACTGGATGCTCTAAATGTGTGACCTCGTACCAGACAAATGTTTGATAACTATCGATAAATGGTGGTTGTCTAGCCATAGAGTTTTGGTCATCAAGTTTATCTTCCAAACCATTACTACAGTAGTGAGATCGCTCCTTACTGTGTGCTTTAAATTTGTTGCCCTGTGTCAGACAAAGCTGTTTTTTTTATACCCATAGGGTAATGGTTATGTTTATCGCACAAACTATCATTACTGTAGTGAGGTTGGTTCATACTGGGTGCTTTAAATTTCCGGCCTTGTGTCCGACACAAATGTTTGGTAAATATCAATAGGGGGTGGTTTTGTAACTATGGGGTAGTGGTCCTCAGTTTTATCTCACAAACCATTACTAATCGTAATTAGGTCGATCTGAACTGGGCGCTCTAAATTCGTGGCCCTGTGGCAGACTAGGTTTGATAAATAATCATGCTAGTCTGTTTTCTAGTCGCTATCATGCTTATTGCAGAAACCTTTACTACCGTAGTGAGCGCACTAAATTTCTGGCCTTGTGCCAGGCTAAGATCACCTTAACAAATATCAATAACGGTTACAATGGACTTGAGTGGATTTGCTGGCTCTCAAGTAATACTCACTGATGTTTACTTTGATGTTTGTCAAGCAGGAGAACCGATGAAAGATTATGATGCAACGAAATCTCAAAAAAAAAAATGTTATAAGTCAACAATTGTCAAATTCTCAAGCAGCCATTTAAAAACAGACAAGCACAATTAAAACAAAGTTGGTCTCGTGTTATACTGCCATTTATAAACATTAGAACAAGAGTTTGTACCCTCGGTTCGTAGCTGAATTTACTTTACCGTTTTGTTTGCATTTTAATTGGTTACTCGCCAAGCAATTTTGGGAAACGTTTTTTTTTTTTTTTTGTTGCTTTTCTCTATTTGTTCCCTGACGAACGGATTTAATAACGAGGCCAGTGCAATGCAAATTTGTGTTAGAGTTTAAAATTCTCATAATCACTGAACTTCAAAGAGAGGCGGTCAGAGCAAAGCCTTTTCTTTCAATGAGAATTGCCGCGTCTCAACTACATTCAAATCAATTACCGTACAATGTTTATTTGCTATTGTAGTTTGAAATCTTGACTTATAACTCAAATAGTCGGCCTCTTCTCTTTTGCTCACTAAATTACATCCAGCCTTGATACTGAAACAGCGTGGGTGGTGCACCTCATTGAAGCTAATTTTATATTTCACAGCTGGGCCGATACCAGGTGTGGAGGTAAAGAATTTTTTTAAAAAGTTTGACCCCTTAATCGGGATTTCATTAGGGCTTAATAACTTTGGATTTATAGAGGTATCCTTAAAGCCACGTCATGCCTGATTGGATTCGACTCGTCAAAGGGTTTACCTGGATGAGGACTTTTAGACGAATATGAACGAAAAGATTTATTTACAAGGAAAACCCAAGTGAAATGTTCAATTAGCTTTCTTGCTGTCGTTAAGCCTTCTGTCGAAGGCGAACAGGATAGGACAAAGGTGATAATGCTTAGATTGGGGCCCCGTTTCTTTGTTCCCGCTACGGAATAAGGCATGGGTAGGGCGGTTACCAGTCAGCAGTTAGATAAAAAAAAAAAGCCCAAAGAGGCTTAACGGGGGATTGGAATGAATTTCTTGACTTAGCTGGTATCGGTAAGTCTAAACCCTCCCACAAAAAAAGTATGACAACGTGCGAATCACAGCCCAGTAGGTAAAGTAAAAATATTTTATCTCACTGGTGACAAGACAGGCAAAAAAATTCCCAAGATATTTTGTTTTTAAGAAATTAGCCGTTTGGGTAAAGACGTGCAGATATACACAAGATTTCTCCCGGAAATGATTCAGTCATTTAAAATAAACGAAAAAAAAAAAAAAAATCAGCCTACCTAGGGCAAAAGTGTTTAGTCACCTTCAAAACCTCTCCTTTGGAACTTAATTTTCCAATTGTCTATTACACTTTTCTAAACATTCTAAGAAGTCTTATTTTAGAATCGCCATCGGTTGCCTCGTTACGTTCTCCTTAATCTCGTCCGCTGCAACTTCAATTTTAACTTTGGGAAACACAAGCAGTCAAATTGAGTGATGCAATGTTTAATTTAAGCTGTATGGATATACAGGCTGTCTTATTTCTGATTCAAATAACTTAAAATAACGGTCGAAAAATTCAGCGACCCATAGAATTTTGATAAAAAGTAGCAGAGAGAGTAAAAGAAATGTTAAATTACATTTTTAATTTGTGTACCCATTAACGGCCTGTTTGATATATATATATATATATATATATATATATATATATATATATATATATATTATAAATTAATAGATTTAAAATATGGTTTTACCGCTACACAGTGATAACCATGTTTCAGAAATGGAAGCTAAAGACCCTGAATTTAATTTTGTTATTAAACCAAAGACATTAGTTCCATTTCCTCATCCAGCGAATTTTGGAGTAACTTACTTTTTAAAATTTACGGTTGTTAACGGCACAGGAAAGATTCATAGTTTGAGGGTTTCCAAGGTTACCGATAAATCCATTCATCTAGACAAGGGGTGGTAGAGGGTTCAATTTTTAATTTTCGTTGTATCAGTTAATAGTTACATTTGAAAGCGGGGTTATGTTTAGGGATGGGTAGGGATGTATCTTTTAACAAATTCTGACATTCGCTAAATTCATGTCATCTGGGTTTTTTTCTAACGGCAAAAATTCTAATAACAAAATTAAATTCAGGGGCTTTAGCTTCCATTTCTGAAACATGGTTATCTCTGTGTAGCGGTAAAACCATATTTTAAATCTATTAATTTATAATATTAATGCTCTGTAAATTTAAATTTACATAGAGCACTATTGTGTAAAAATAAAAATATCTATAAGAACACCGGATTTTATATATTACTGTTCTTTCCTTTTTATTTATATATATACACACACACACACATATATATATATATATATATATATATATTTCTCAAGAATTAATGAAATTTATTTTTAATTCGACGTTATTATACTGGATACTTCGTCATTTGAATTTCTTTACTAAGATTTCTCAACTACGTAGACAGATAGACGTAATATACACTGTTTAATAAATAAAATCGGGAAGTCTATTTAAAATAAGAAGTAAGAGTATATATATATATATATATATATATATATATATATATATATATATATATATATATTACTTCAGACGTTAATTTTAGAGGATGCTCGTATTTGAGTAGACTGTCCGTTTATTTAAAACAGTGTTAATTATGTTAAAAATATTGTTTTAAGATATTGTATATTTATGAGCTAAAATGGTCGATATCAGAGTGAGAGCGTATGTAAATATATAAGTGCACATTGATGTCAGTACTCAGAGATGACAGTATTTCATTTTTAAACGCAATCGTCGATGTCTATTTATATATATCCAGTATATTAACGTTCGAGGCAATAAAAATGTCGGATTAAAAATAAATTTCATTAATTCTTGAGAATTATATATATATATATGGGAAGTAAAATTCTGAATTCAAACACTTTCATTTCCTATTCGAAAAATAATAACAACTTAGATAAGTTACGACAAAGCAGAGTTTCATCTGGCACAAGGCCAAAAGGTGTTGGGGAATTAAAATGGGAAGACTGTTACGCTAGTTTTCCATTTATCAATATTTCGCTGCCTGTTCCTGCCAAAATAAATAGAGAAAAACAAAACCTATCATTCGTTATGGCAGTCGAGTGGGTGGGGAATACGCGAGTATTTGATACAAGAAAAGATTATATATATATATATATATATATATATATATATATATATATATATATATATATATATTTGTGTATTTAGGCAACAATCCTTCTTTCAAGCACATTTCATTAAAAACGACTGACAAGGTGCTTTTATTTAGTTATATATATATATATATATATGTATATATATATGCACCAAATTCTCTTTTAGGCATGTCTGATTGAATTACAAATATTATGTCTGCTTATTTTGATCATAATCCTTTCATATTCACGAATATTTTTCCGTATATTGCAACAAGAAATAAAATCAAAGCTATCCAAGTTTCATGCAACTTAAGTTTCTCCATACTTAAGGTCAGTCCCACATTATTACGAGCTAATTAAAAGAAAGATTGAACCTAGCTTGACGATCCTTCAATTGACGAAACTCGAGTTGCTTTGGGTTTTTTTCTTACTAGAATTTTTTTGCGACACGCATCAGTATTAGTATTGTTGAAATCATCGCTGACATTTTTGTTGAGATTTACAAAATCTGCGTTTCGTTCAATTTCGCAAGTCAGTCGATTTTTAAATTTTCATTAATTTTTTGGGAAAAATGAATGAACCATTATTGCCCTAAGCTACGCACGCTAGTAAAACTGTACTTTGTACCTCCTTACCTATTTGCAATTCTCCCCCAAATTTGCTTTCGATCGGTCAATGTATGTCTATTTTAGAGGGTGTGACGGACGGGCTAACGGAAGTTAGAGAATTTTATATAGTGATTCTTTATTTTTCTTACATTTTATAGACTTTCGTACTGAGCCTTCTTGATTACCAGCTCGACTGAAGTTGGATCTTTGCAACCACCAGTGCATTTCGTTATATATATATATGTGTGTGTTTATCCGAATCTAAAAATAAACACGCTAAAATTCACCTTCATTCCGTACCGTACGCTGACGGCTTAGCGGGAGAAGTTCAGACTGACTAGCTAGAGGCAACCGGACGTCTAGCCACGCTGATGAGCTGTGAAACAGCGAAACAGTCTGTCTGTGGATGACAAAAATATATATATATATATATATATATATATATATATATATATATATATATATATATATATTCAGACTCAATGGATTACTTAATTATAATTATCAAATCCTTCTTACAATTTCTATCATATGTATATCATTGCTTGATCCGGCTTCTAATGCTTCAGTTTGAGCGGCTTGGTGATAGTAGTCGTGGCTCCGGGGGGCACAGTCCTATGGCTACAGAGAACTTCAGTCGAGTTCCACCATGGAATATGTGAGCGAGCGACGCTATATTGAGTCTGATTTGCTACCTCTTCGTCACCGAGGCCCGTTGGAACAGTTGGTATGATGTTTGCTTGACAACCTAACTGTCAGGGTTTTAATTCTCGGTAGTGGATGCGCACTGCTGATAAGTCCCAAATATAGGACGAAACGGCCGTCCAATGCTTTCTGCATTCTGTTGAGGTTTCTTTCAGACTCAATAGATTACTTAATTATATATATATATATATATATATATATATATATATATATATATATATATATATATATATATATATATTCCCAAAACATATATTTAAAATGGAATTAAATTAAAAATGTTGCTTTCTAGTCTTAACAGGCATGGAAAACTTCCCAATCAACA
Organism: Acanthosepion esculentum; assembly: GCA_964036315.1. Taxonomy (NCBI): domain Eukaryota; kingdom Metazoa; phylum Mollusca; class Cephalopoda; order Sepiida; family Sepiidae; genus Acanthosepion; species Acanthosepion esculentum. The sequence continues at coordinate 17,519,416 of OZ038509.1, read as the reverse complement.
GGTGTTTGAATTCAGGTTTTCTTTCATTATATATAAGTGCGTGTGTTATTTTTCATAATAATTTTTTTTTAAATTATATATAGATAAGGTTAGGTTTAAAAATACAAGTTCCTACTTAAAAATCTCCATCCAAAGATAAATTATACTTATAAATAAGATATTTAATAAATTAGAAATAAGTAATATTATAATTAAGATTATATTTTTAAAATTTTTTATATATAACATTTAACATTTTTTTTAATTTACCCATGAAGTGATCGTTTTGCACAGGTTGTTTACGATCCTTGTTATGGACATCAGCCGTAGCAGTGGTGGTGTGTCTTAGGCCAGATACCCTCTCGAGGTTGGTTCCAATTCAGAGATTTCCTTCTAGACTATAGGCTACAGAACCCAGTTCGTCCTACCATTGGCCCATAGTTGGCCTAGGGGTGGGGAGGAGATGGATTCATACCTTTCGTATGGTTTTTTTTGCGCGTAAGTGAATGCAAATAACCCGACTGGAATTCGAACTCGGCTCTTCGATTTCTCATTCGAGGCCGCCATTACATCTATGAAATAATTAAAATTAATAAATAAATTAAAAATGTCAATTTTAAAAAGCTATTTTAAAAGTATTTACAAAAAGAGCATTCTCATATATATATATATATATATATATATATATATATGGAAGACTGAATATACAAATAATTCATATGGCAGATTTAGGCAGCACTCATTCCTTTTATTTATCTACAGCTATGCTAGTCGAACTCTCTGCCTTCGGAACCCAGACGAGGTTATGCCGAAGGGCAGAGTCTCATCTGGGATGGTAGACAGCTACCCGACCCCTTTTTAAGGGGTCTACAGGGAATTTTTGCCCGAGATTACGGGCTCGGTTTTTCCCCGCATTAAAAACGGTCTTGTGCCACAGCCTGTAAATAACCTTGCTTTGTCAATTAGTTGGATATTCGTCTCCAGCTATGCTGGTTGAACTCTCTGCCTTCGGACAGGGAGGAAGCCAGACGAAGCTATACCGAAGGGCAGAGTCTCGTCTTGGGTGGTAGACAGCTAAGGTAAATAACCTTGATTCAGGAATTAGTCTGGAGTTGGAGATTCGTCTCCAGCTGTGCTGGTTAAACTCCCTGCCTTCGGGCAGAGAGGATCCCCAGACAAGGCTATGTCGAAGGGCAGAGTCTCGTCTCGGGAAACAGCTACCGATCCCGTTTTATACGGGGAATTTTTGGCCGAGTCTACGGGCTCGGATACTTTACATTAAATTTGGCCTTGTGCCACATCTGACCGCGTGGGGCGGTTGGTAGATATCCTCGTTTCGGGAATTATTAGCCTGCCACTCGATTCCCTGTCTTTCAGTAGTGTATTCTCTTTTACAATAAACTTCTCTTTCTCTCATCTACGCGCGTGTTGCTGTTCCTTGACTCGAGTACCACCTTTGTCTGTTTGTAACCTCTTTAAGGATACAACAGTTAGATTATTATTTATTTTTCTAGCATTCGTACAATATTTTTTTTATAAAAAAATATTAAGTGTGTGTAGAAACTGTTCGTAGTGATTACTGTCCCGAGCGCTTTCGGCTAATCTGGTGCTCCTGCTATATAACTTGAGGTTCTTGATAAAATCCAAACAAGAGTCTGTAATGATATCAATCTGAACCTGACATCTCGAATTCAGTCACTTTCCCATCGCCATAGTATGGCTTCTCTGTGTCCTTTCTATAAATATTTTCATGTCAATTGTTCTAGTGAGCTTTTCTCCTTGGTACATCAATCGCATGCATCTAGAGGTAGTACTAGACTGGCAACTAGATCTCGCCCCTTTTGTTGTTGAAGTAGCTAGATGCAACCGCAAGTTCTATTCTAATAGTTTCTTTTCTCTCTTCAGGCTTCTTACTTTCCTGTCACCTGTGATTTTCAAAATTTTTTTTTTTTTCCTCTCTCAATGACTCCTTTATGTTTCAGTGAACACTGGAGTGTCAATGGCATTATCGCCTTGCCTGGCGAGAAACGAAAAATAGTTTTAGCCATCTTCGCGACAGGGTTAATTTTCGTTGCTAACATAATAATAAATATACATTATATAGTATATAATGATAAATAAATAATCAATCTATCTACCTACCTATCTATGTGCTTACGTCCGCATCACGTCGCAACACCGGTTCCGGTACAATCACCGAAGTTAAGCAATATCGAGCCTAGTCAGTGCCTAGATAGGTGACCGCTTGGAATACCAGGTGCTGTAAGCTTGGATGTGTAGGCGGTGCAATGGACAATGGCTCGTAACTGTTAATCGGAGAGCCGAGTTCCAATTCCCGTCGGGTTTGTTATATTTACTTATGCGCAAAATACACTTGGGAAATGTCTGAACCAACCTCTTTTCCCATTAGGCGTTAATTAGTAAGACATATTACTAAAAACATTATAATCTCAATACCACAATAAAAAAATATAAATTACGTACAAAATATTGAGATTGCGACATTAAATAACACAAAGGTTTTGATATGCCACTAGACAAACCCAAATCTATCTATATGCCTGTGGATATGTTTGCTTGTGAATGTGTATAAGCATTAGATGTATATATGTGTGTTTATAAATAAATATGTAAAAATGCAAATTTTGCATAATATGCATACACATACACACGAAATATATGCAAAAAGGCACGCGCACACATATATATTGATTAATTAGAATATATTCTACTGTGAAAATTCATTGGCCAATGATTTTTTACTATGGAAATGCATTGGCCAATGATTTTTACTATGGAAATGCATTGGCCAATGATTTTTACTATGGAAATGCATTGGCCAATGATTTTTACTATGAAAATACATTTGAAATGATTTTTACTATGAAAATGCATTGGAAATGATTTTTACTATGAAAATGCATTGGCCAATGATTTTTACTATGAAAATGCATTGGCCAATGATTTTTACTATGAAAATGCATTGGAAATGATTTTTACTATGAAAATGCATTGGAAATGATTTTTACTATGAAAATGCATTGGCCAATGATTTTTACTATGAAAATGCATTGGAAACGATCAAATATTTTAAAAACAAATCACGCGGATAAGACAATTATCTTTTGTCTTTGCAGACATGAATTTTCTTCTCCGCATCACCTATGACTTGTATGGAAGTGGTTCATTCACAATTCTTCCGTGAGAATTCCTGGAAACCTGGTGCTCTTTAGCAATGCTGCTCAGTGACTTTCCGGGGTTCATATCGACAATTTTCTGTGCCTTTCGTACAAATTTGTGTGTGTTCTAACGGTAATAGGCCCTCCTTAGAAGGCGTTTTACGTCTGCCTACTGCTGTAGAATCCCCGTCAGCGGTTTCCAGCTCTTTTCGAATTTTGACAACAAACGACCGTGCAACTGTTTGTTCGCTTAGCGGCATATCAACTCCTTATAGGTCATTTAAGGCAGAAATGAATTTTCTTGGGAGAATTAGTAATTTTCTTTACAAAAATGTATCGGTAGTATTTAAAATTTTTTTTTTTGCTGGTAATTGTTTTACTCTGAAAATGCATTGCTGATATTTTCACCATAAAAATGTATTTTTATACATTCATAATGTTTGACCCCGGTATAGAGGGTAACTATTGGCCCATAGAGGGGTCCCTAACGGGTGCTACCACGCCAGGCCAGGATGGATCTGGGAACAACAACAATTTAGATGTGGTTTCCCGCTCCTCAAAACCTCCAATTTCCCGATCAGAGGCCTTGATGCCGGATGTAGTTTATCGTCATACCCAAGACGCGACTGTGCAACTTTCAGGAAGCAAGCAAACTGTAACTCACTATACACTACCATTAAGTCAACGCAGCTAGCCTTTTTATTTGCTGAGTTAGTTTGATGTTTGTCATCATTTATCTGAAAAGATATGATAATCAGAGCTATTAAAAGAATTGGGAAGTTGTTATGGGAACTTACCCATAATAATAATGGACTATTCCGGACATTATAAATACTGCGCCTCTCAAGAGGGAGGATAGATAATTGTAAGAACATTGGAATAGTGATACTTGTCGAGACAACATAGTTCACTCTAACCAAATCTGATAGTCATTACTAACACTTGTACTTCTTTGTATTATATTTCTGTTATAATATATCTTGTTATTCCATACCTGTGTTCGAGTTATTTCTTCATTGGTTCTAACCTTGGACCATCACCGTGTTACAAGGGACTTGGACCATAACAAGTGGCGACGAAGAATAAAAAAAAACGAACTCTCTACGCGGAGGACATACCTTTTTTTTGCTATCCGTCGCACATAACAGTGTCGACGAGTAAACTGTAAGAAACAAGTTCTACGTGGAGATTTCTAAAAAAACAAGTTCTACGCGAACATATATATATAGAAAAAAAAAGAAAAAAAAAAGAAAATTTTCTTTTTGGACATCAAATTTTACTGTGGAAACAAGGGAATTTTTTTTTGGCGTACACAGGTTCCAGAATATCAGGCTACACTAAGGGAAAATACTTACACAAAATTACGTTAACATGGAAGATTTTAAGTCAACCATTGTGGAACTTATGAAAATCCAATTTGAACAGCAACAAAAAAACGAACAGAAACATCTTGAATTACAAGAATTATTGCTACGTGTAATGTCAAATGAGGGGCAAAATTCCGAAAATGAAACAGTTCTCTTACAAGACGCTATTTGGAGCACTATCGAAGATTTTACGTATGCACCCGACGAAGATAAAACCTTTGCAACTTACTTCCGAAGGTACGAAGATCTATATGAATTTGACTGCAGAAATTGGTCAGACGCTAGAAAAGTACGTCTATTACTAAGAAAATTAGGCACATGCGAATATACCAAATTCGTAGATTACATCCCACCGAAGAAAACAAATGAGTTAACTTTAAAAGAAGCCATAAAACTGTTAACAGAACTTTTCAGCCCTAATACCTCACTATTCCACAAAAGATGAAAATGTCTGAACCTAACAAAAAAGGACAGCGAAGATTACATAACTTTCGCTTCCATTGTAAACACCTATTGTGATGACTTTAAGTTATCGGAACTCAGCTCGGACAATTTCAAATGTTTAATATACGTCCAAGGCCTGGTTTCAACCAAAGACGCGGAAATTAGACGCAGAATCCTTATAAAATTGGAGAGTGAACAATATTTGACACTTCAAAAACTGGCCGAAGACTGTCAGAGATGCATAAGTGTAAAGAAAGTCTCAAAATATATAGAAGAAGCTGGCATCGCGCACATACGTAAAGTACGAAGACAAACCAACTTTCCCTCCTCAGAAACAAACCAAACCAATTTTCCCTCCTCAAAAACAGGTAAAACAAATTTTTCTACTTCAAAAAGTCAATATCAGAAAAAACTACCACCCAGTCCATGCTATCGCTGTGAGACTTGACATTGGTATAAAGACTGTCCATACCGTTTTTGTCTATCATGCAAAAAAGTAGGACATAAAAGTTCTCATTGTTGGACTAGAAGAGAAAGCAAAAGCAGAATAAGAATCACGAGGACTGACCAAGCGGATGAGACTAACATAAGAAAATATGTGCAAGTAGAAATGCAAAACAGAAAAGTCAGACTACAGTTGGATTCCGGCTCGGACTTAACTATTATTAACGTACAAACATGGAGAAAACTGAACAAACCTACCATGTTAAGAACCGATAAAATTGCTAGATCGGTAACTGGGAGAAAAATAAAATTTGAGGGTGAAGTGATTACAAATGTGACATTTAATGGAATGACCAAAAAATTAAATTCGGAACGGACTGGATGCAAAAATTCGAACTTTGGGATTTATCATTAAGTACGTACTGCCAAAATGTAAAAAGTTTATCGACCGAGGCAAATAAATTAAAAGAGAAACTAAAAGAGAGTTTCCCCGAAGTATTTTCAGCAGGTCTCGGAAGATGCAAAAAAAATGGCAGCAAATATAGAAATAAAAGAAAACGTTCAACCTATCTTCAAGAAAAAAAAAGGAGCGTACCGTTTGCTTCAATAGAAAAATAGATCAAGAATTGGCTAGACTCGAAAACACTGGCATATTCACAAAAGTAGAATACAGTCAATGGGCCGCACCTACGGTTTACGTCAAAAAGAAATCGGGGGAGATTCGAGTATCCGCTGATTTCTCAACAGGTTTGAACGCAGCGATAAAAGTTTACCACTATCCTCTACCCAATCCAGAAGAAGTATTCACAAAATTAAACGGCGGAAAATTTTTCTCAAAAATAGATTTAAGTGAAGCGTACCTACAAATTCCAGTCGATGAGGAAAGTTCAAAATTACTGTGCATAAACACACACAAAGGATTATACAAATACCAAAGATTACCATTTGGGAATAAGGTCGCGCCGGCTATATTCCAACAGACAATGGATACTATACTCGCCGGACTAGAGTACACAATTGCATACCTGGATGACGTATTGATAAATAGAGAAAGTGTTGAACAACACTGGGAACACGTACAAGAGGTGTTCAGGAGACTACAAAGCTATGAGTTCAAGATAAAAGAAAACAAGTGTGATTTTTTATGAAGCAAATAAAATACCTGGGTCATATGTTCGATCAAGAAGACGACCAGAGCCTGAAAGGGCAACGGCAATAAAAAAAAATGCCAGTTCCAAAGAACATAACGGAATTACAAAGTTTTCTAGGCTTAGTGAATTACTACCAGGAATTCATTCCTCACATGCATAAACTTCGCGCGCCACTGAACGAACTGCTGAAGAAAGAGTTTGGGAGTGGACACATGAATGCCAGAAAACGTTTGACAAAATAATTAAGACATAAGGATTTATTTTTGGCACACTACGATCCAAAATTAAAAATAATTGTAGCAAGTAACGCGAGCGCCTATAGAGTCGGGGCGTGTATACTGCATAAAATTCCGGATGGGACAATAAAACCCATCGCGCATGCTTCTAGAACCTTATTACCAGCAGAGAAAAGTTACTCACAAATAGAGAAAGAAGTTCTGGGAATTATTTTTGCAGTCACAAGATTTCATAGATATATCTATGGTAGATTTTTTACTCTACAGACGGATCACAAGCCGTTATTAACTATATTTGGTTCGAAAAAAGGTCTACCGGTTTACATTGCCAATAGTTTACTAAGATGGGGTACAATTCTACTGAACTACAATTTCAGAATGGAGTATCTACCAACGAAAAAAATCGGGCATGCGGATGGTCTGTCGAGACTTATACCAACGAAAACAGAGCCATTGGAAGATTCTGTAATCGCAGCCCTACGACATGAAGATATCAGGACAGTATTATGTTGTACAGTTCGAAACCTCCCCGTCACACTACAAGAGATGAAAAATGAAGCAATAAATGATGAATTCATAAAAGAAACAAAAGCAAAAATAGCAGAAAAAATAAGCAAATATCGGACAGCTTTTCTTTATGCGATAATGTGCTACTTTATAACGAAAGGGTTGTAATTCCCAAAACACTACAAAAGCGAATCCTAAAGGATTTCCACAGGGGCCATCCAGGAAAAATAGAATGAAATCGCTGATGCGAAGCTATGTATATTGGAAAAACATGGACGAGGACATTACACAGATGGTGTAAAAATGCAAGGGTTGTTCCTTAGCAGCCAAAAATTCGCCAATCATCCATAAGACATGGCCAGAGACAGATCGTCCGTGGCCAAGAATACACGCAGATTATGCAGATCCAATAGATGGTTTCTACTATTTGATCATAGTGGATAGTTATAGTAAATGGCCGGAGGTATTTCATTGCAAAAATCCTACTTCGGAAACGACCATAAATTGCCTCCACGAGCTGTTTGCTCGGTTCGGAGTAGTGAATTGTCTAGTCACAGACAATGGAACGCAATTCACCTCAGCGGACTTCCAAGAGTTTTGCGAAATTTTTCAAATCAAATCTCCGCCATATCACCCAAGATCAAATGGGGGAAGCGGAGAAATTTGTTGATACACTCAAAAGAGCGTTAAGGAAAGCATATGATGTGCCTACGGAAAAAGCGTTACAACAATTTTTACGGGTATATCGAATTACGCCAAATAATGCCACGCCATAAGCATTATCACCCGCAGAAGTGATGCTCGCCAGAAAAATCAGATCAGTATTTGATAAATTGCTACCAAAACAAACGAAGCAAATAACACAGTCGTGCGTACCAAAAAACTCCACCCAGGAGAAAACATTTTTTTAAGCATATAAAAAACAATACATCTGGGAGCAAGGTACAATTGAAAAAAGAATCGGGAATATGGTTTACATAGTACAGGGACACAAATTCTCACATAAAAGACACGTAAACCAAATAAGAAAGAGACTGTTAGAGGATGCTAACGGTCCACCTCAGGAAGAAGTGATGGATACGATTTTCGATACATTTGATATAAAAAGGCCACAAACAATGCCATAACTACGAAAATCGTCCAGAAAAAGGAAGTTCACAGAACTTTTGGCAATAGATCCAAAGAAAAAAAATATTAAAAATCCCTGCTACGCAAAAGCTTCGGAAGGGGGGTGTTACTGGAACTTACCCATAATAATAATAATAGACTATTCTGGACATTATAAATACTGCGCCTCTCAAGAGGGAGGATAGATAATTGTAAGAACATTGAAATAGTGATACTTGTCGAGACAACAGTCATTACTAATACTTCTACTTCTTTGTATTATATTTCTGTTATAATATATCTTGTTATTCCATACCTGTGTTAGAGTTATTTCTTCATTGGTTCTAACCTTGGACCATCACCGTGGTACAAGGAACTTGAACCATAACAGAAGTCCTGTAAAGTAATTGAATGACGTCGGGTTTAAATTGGAAATGCTAAAATATCAGGGTCTTTTTTTGCTATGCTTTGTAATGGAAAGCAACATCGTCAGTTTCATCGGGTGTGGTCGTTGCATAGGTGAGCAACTGACCGACACCCTCTACGGGTTTCGCTAGGTATTCATTCGTGTGTAGTGTATCTTTGGTAAACTGATCTGACGGAGCTCGGTTCAGACCACAGCAGGAGTCTTGTAGTCTCTCCGTTATTCACTGACGGATGAGATAGTTATAGAATTTAGACCGGCAGCAGGTTAAATCTGTACATGAGACTGAACTATTGGTAGTATATCCCAGGTGATAATGGCACTGCGTCGCCGAGCGGAAAACCTCCTAGACGGAAGTTAACGGCCAGAGTAGAAGGTTAACTGCTATTACCTATGATTTAATGCACAAGTATATGCGCTTACATAAAGAGTACAGAAATAAATTACCAAAACCTTCCTTGGGACATGTATGGTTCTGAAGGCCTAAATCCGGCATGGACAACCTTTTCCGACCAGTGGGTCGCATGAGATATGGCTCATCATAAGGTGAGCCACACTAATAAGAGGTTCCAAGTAATTTTTCCTTGAAAGTAAAGCGGCCAATTTCACTTCAGAATAGCATATGCGTAAGCACCTGCGTTAGAAAGTCCTGGGTGTAACGATAAACTACATCCGGCACCAAAGCCTCTAATAAGGAGATTAGATGTTTTGAGGAGCGTGGAACCACCTCTTCATTGCTGTTGTTCCCAGGTCCACTCCGACACGGGGGTAGCACTTTTTAGGGTGCCCAGTTATGGGCAAATAGCGACCTCGCAACAAAAACAAAACAGTATGAAAATATAAAAATATACATTTATATGTAAAAATTACGAAGAATACATATTTATAGTAAAATGACCATTTTATATGTACTTGAAGGTATACAATTGCATTCAAAATATATTTAGTTGTAGCCATAAAATTGTGTTAAAATGTTTAGATATTGTCATCAAATAGCCCATAGAGGTGTTGATATGCCGCTAAACAAAATTAACAAAACAAATCTGTGTTTGAAATGCGGAAAAGAGTTGATATCTTATTTAGAGAAAAGATATTTTCTACACTATTTACATTATTCGGAATATTATCCTCATCTTTTTCGCCATATTTATTACGTTTCGGCTGTTGTACGCTCCAGCCTTCTTCAGGTGGTTGCAATGTCGAACTGAACCCTTTATTTCGCTCACTGCGGTAGACTGTTCTATTTCCACGTGCCATGTTTTAATGGATGTCAGTTATCTCCTGTTAATTCCCCTCTCCAAGTTCTCCACTGCCTTAACCAGCTATTGAACTCACACCCTTTGGGTCCTGTCACTGGATCTAACCAAACGCCCTTTATCCACTGTGCCATGTGTCCTTCCAACCACCTGAAGAAGGCCGGAGCGTACAACGGCCGAAACGTTGTAATAAGATATGGCGACAAAGATGAGGACAATAGTCCGAATAATGTAAATAGTGTACATAATACCTCATCTCAGAAATATCGACAGATATTTTCTACAATTTAAAAAAATCAAAGATTTCGTATAATATTATCACATATGTCACTGACTAACATGTCTCTCCGTATGATTTGTTTCTAATGTATTCATTAGAAAATACGAAAAATATCTTTAATATATATTTCTTTTCCGGAGAAACAAAAAACTTATCAACGTTTCTAGCTTCCAAAGCAAAATATTTTTACACATGTGATCCTAATGAATATCGCGAATGGTTTAGAATGCTGAATACGTTACCTTCAACGAAAGCTTAGAAAATTCTAGAAACATCGTACCTAACTATTGTTATATGAGTGGTTTAGTTGAATAGTAACCACAACGCAAAAGTAAGGGAAGTTATTCAGGCATTTAATAGTTATTTCCCTTTCACACCAGCTTCTCTCAACCTCTTGGCGTGAGAGAGCAAGTGAGCGAACAAGAATAACACTAAAGACATTTTTCTCATTAAATTAGATGTGGCAAGTCAAATGGGCCGCAGTTTGCCCATGACTGGTCTAGATATTGCAGTTTCGAGCTTTAAGCCGGACGCACATACACACAAACAAATATTCTTAGGCAATATTTAAACTTGGTATCCACAATAAAACGTTGTGTCAAAAGAACGGTTTTCCACTTGACACCGCTATTATTTTAACTACCTTCACTCTCTCGGTAATATTTGTCGTTTTAAAAAGCGATAATTTGAATTTTAATAAAACCTAAAAATATCAAAGTGCATTTAGACATTTTTTTTTGTTCTTTGAAAATTTACAACAAAAATATTAAACACTATTTATTTATTAGATTGTTTATTTACAAAAATAATTTAATATTTAGTAATCATTCCTGTGGGAGTGAATGTAGTTACAATAATGGCGATGTCACCGAAAAAAAAAAAACAAAAAAAAAAAACTCCTTTATAAAAACTTAAGAAATAAATGTGAAAAGAAATATTTTTTTTATTAAAAAGACAAAATTATGAAAATATGTAAAAAACACAGAGTAATTGCCAATTTTACCTACCATCACTCCCATGGCCATGTTTGTTGTTTTAAAAAGCAACAATTAGAATTTTAATGAAACCCAGACATATTAAAGTAAATTTATTCATTTTCTTTGTTTTGTGAGAATTTACAACAAAAATATTAACACTATTTATTAGATTTTCTATTTACAAGAATCATTTTATATTTACGACCTTCTAAAAATGAGAACATTAAAAATGTGAACCAACTAATGTAATGCCATGTTTATCATTTACCAATTTATAAAGAAGTAAATAAAATAAATAAAATGCTTTTATTCATGAATTTATAAAGAATGTCTGTCAAACGTGAAAATTTAAATACACATAATGACGAGGGACTGTAATTCTAAATTTTGAAAATATGTATTAGGTTGGTGCAAAAATAATGTCGTTTTTTGACGATCTTGAACGTCAAAAAACGACATTATTTTTGCACCAACCTAATACTTCCCAGGCATTTCTTTCATGCAGTAATTCATTGATATTTTTATAAAATTATGAATAAAAAAAAAATGTAATATATTCCTGTGGGAGTGAATGTAGTTACAATAATAGCGATGTCACTGAAGAAAAAAAAACCTCCTTTATAAAAACTTAGTTACCATTTTATGAAGAAATGTGAAAAGAAAGACAAAATTATCAAAATATGTAAAATATCGACTAATTGCCAATTTTACCTACCATCACTCCCATGGCCATGTTTGTTGTTTTAAAAAGCGACAATTAGAAATTTAATAAAACCCAGATATATAAAAGTAAATTTATTCATTTTCTTTGTTTTGTGAGAATTTACAACACAAATATTAAACACTATTTATTAGATTTTTTATTTACAAGAATCATTTTATATTTACGACCTTCTAAAAATAAGCTTAAAAATGCGAACCAACTAATGCAATGCAGCAATACAATGTTTATCATTTATCAATTTATAAAGAAATAAATACGAAAATTTATAAAGAATACGAAAATGTCGGGCTAACATGAAAATTCAAATAAACACATAACGACAATTAACTGTAATTATAAATGTTGAAAAAATGCATTTCTTTCATGCAGCAAGTCATTGATATTTTTTTTAATAAAATTACGAATAAAAAGAAACTTGTTTTCGTAGTTATTTATAAAATGGTAAACAATAAATATTGTATGGTTTATTGATAGCTTACATATTTAATTAAAAAAAAAACCCAGCTAATATTACCATTAGAGATCAAAAGAACAGATACTACACTTTGATCTCATTGTGATGGTTAGAGAGTGAAAAGAAAATCGTGTCTCGAGTAGCACTGGCTGCTCGGTTAATGAATGCCGAATGCTTCCTTATAAGGAAACGGCGAATATTACCATTATCAATTTATCATTTTAAAAATATAATATAACATTTTTTTCGCTAATGTTCACCTTATAGAAGGCCTAAGAACCACTCAAGGTAGAGGATTACTGAAGGTGTTTGTTGCGTGAGTGGTAAGAAAAGGAGGTAAGAGGCGCACTTTAAGAGGACATGTAGGAAAGATAACGGTTAACTCTAGACTTGAACAGGTTAAGATTCTACTGGTTGGGAAAGCACCCACTTGGGAGTCGCTTCCACAAAGAAGCGATTCGTGGGAGGAAGCTGCTCCAGGGGGGGACTTACAACTTCCCAATGGAATGCGAGAGGGATGAGGGCGGTCGCTACAATGTTCGTGACGTGGCGTGTCTTAGCTGGGAAGGTTCGAATTGGTGGAACTAAGGAATGTCGTTTGTTTGAAGACTTTCCATTGAAATAGCGATAAATTAGCGGGGGGCTTTCAATGTTTCGCCTGTGAGAAAAGGGGTTGTGGGGGGAAATAATTCATCACCCACAAGGATGCGGAATCGCTTTTGGATTCTATAGAGACTGAAAAGTGAAAACAGGCCTGTTTCTGCTCAAATATGGTAGCAGTTGTCCATTTTTAAGTCTGATCTGGCTCTTGCAAAGGCAGAGGTTAACAGGAGTCAAGTACTTACTGGAACGGTCTTTCCAGTATATTTAGCGATGAATCCTATGTACGAGTTCCACTTGAGGTCTGGGTTGAGTTCAAGTCCAAATAGGCGATCAAGGCACGGTTTTTGCAGGGTTTTAAATTTTTTGAATTAGAATATATCATATTCGGTCGACTTTTCTGGAAATGTAATTTATTGTTTCTTAATAATTTTTAGCAGTAACCGCATTCTTTTTCTAAAATCTTTTATGGAGACCTATGTTCTGTAATACAGCTCACTGTTAAAAAAAAACATACGAATTTCAACAAACAGAATGGATCCAGAATGCCCAGCTAACAAAGCCATGGAGTTTTACTTTGAAAAGACTGACTTCAAAAAGTCCAGAAGTCCTCCAAGAACCAACCATAGTCACAAGGCTGAACCAAGACATTCAAAGAACAAGGAAGAAAGATCTCATTTTTCCTTTGGAGAAGTTTACAAACAAAGAAGATCTACAACAAATCCGCAAACTTGCAGAGGACAGAGAAGGCATTACTTCTGCTGATTGAATTACTTACCATAAAAAACAATTCATTTATGCTGATCCCTTGACTGATATTATTTTATATATAATTGTGTCTTCTTACATTATATATAATTTTATAAAAAGGAAGAAACAGCAATCTACCCAACCGGAAGTCGCTGTTTAATGTTTTATTAATTCCGTGAATGGAGAACAGAGAAGGCTGGCAAAATATTGTCGAATCAGTATACAATCTCACGGAAGATGAAAGAACATGTTAATTCATGACCTCAAATCGAAACAGTTTTGATTTTTGATGATGTATGTTTTCCTAATTGATATTTATTTTAGATATAATTAAAAACACCCCCCCCAAAAAAAAAACAACAAAAAACAAAAAAACAAAAACATTGGTTATTATAAAACAACCAAGGGGGGAATTACCTATTGGGTGGGGATTTCAGGGCTTCAGTGGGGAGAGAATTTTTTAAAACTTTTTCTTGTTTTTTTTATTCACAGAATTTGGTTTATTGAATCACAATGCCTGTTGCATTTTATTGAACATTTTGTTTATTGAAGTATTTAGAAAAATATGACAAACTGAAAAGGTTTTTTGTGACGTGTTTCATCCGTTAAGATTTCATCGGACTGGGTTTTGTTGACATTGCCAAGTCTAGACATGCGCACGAAACGAGAGATGCTGGTAGTTTCAAAATTTTTGTAAGAATATATTTTTATTATAAGCATGCTTTAATTAATTTAATACTTAGTTATGAAATAAAACAAATTACTGGACACGTATTCAAGTTTAAAAATCCATCAACATTTTCTATTGCTATTAAATTTGTAAAGATAATACATATAAATGCATATGTACTACGGCAAACAATGAAGATTTTTCAATAATATATGCATATTATTTGGAATGCACCTTTTGGGTCGGACAATCTTGGAAATGTGGGGTGAGAATGACATTCTGACATATGGTGAAAGGCGTGCAAGAAATGTTGATAACCACGGTTATAAAAAGAAAAAGAAATTTAAACCGACACGGTTCTACTATCAACTATAATAAAGTCCGTTAAATCCGAAATCCGTTATACCGAGGTCTGTTAAATTGAGTGCTTGCTGTATCCTATTCTTGATATTACACGTAAATAGCTCGTTCGGTATAATTCTAAACGAAATTTATGGTCAATGTTAGGAACCAATTTTTTTTTTTTTTTTGGTAAGATCTACTTCCGGATGAGGCAAATCATTTGCCCACCGACGGCCTTTTCAAATTTCTCGTTTACCATTTTTCAATTGCAGATACTTCCACTCTTCATTTTCTTTTCCTTCTTCAAGAAATCGAAAATATTCTTCTGGTTGCCTTCCCCTTACCCCGGCAGTGGGTGTTTGCAGTGGGAGGGAGATCAATACAAACAACCGGTTTTTCTATTGAATCTGCCGTCCGTCGCCATCATCGTTATCCGGCGTCAGGCCGTATAAAACAAAAGTCTATGGGGAAAGCCCGCCATCCCCGTAGTCGCCGCCGCCGTAGCAGCAGCAATGTCATCGTGGATCTAATCTTACAGTCATTATCGGCACAAGCAGCACACAACTAATCGGACATCGTCCATCTTTTGCCAGATGGCGACACCCATTTAAGGCAGCTAAAAATTAGGGCCGTACTAGTTAATAATGGCACCATGAAATACGGCTTGGTTTATTTTGACTAGCGACAGCGGCAGTGCGGATGGTTACGGATGCTTTGGGTGAGTTATACGGCAATATCTGTCGGGCAAACCAATATGCTAGCCGACCATAAAGATAGCGTACAATAAAGAACCTTATCTTTTGTCGTTCTTTCTCGCTTCCGCTTTTCTCTCTCCAAGATATTTGCCAGATTTTCACAGTGCACACTATTGTAAATACCGAAATTCCTCCGCTCTGATACAACGCCATCCTTGCAGACAATTTAAAGGTCAGTAAGAAGGAAAGAAAACAGGTTCTATGGTCTTTTTGGATGCAATTAATTAGCTCATTTTCCTGTTCATAAAATACATTAACCGTATAGAACCTATAGTTGAGATAAGAGTACAGAGAATAAGACACTTGCGATTAGATGTATTTTAGCGGCTCTGGGGTACACCATTTGGAATTTGTAAACCTTATGAGAGGTCGTCATTCACCAGCAGCTGCTAGCTAATCACCAATGTACATCAATATCACCAGTCTTATCTAATCTTGATTTTTTAAAAATCATTTTACCTCAAGTAAGGCGATAAAGCCACTAAAACGCAATGGGGTTACTGAGAGTGGAAGAGAATGGTTTGGTTTATTTTACGGCATATCAACTTCAATGGGTTATTTAATGCCGAAAAGATTTTTTTTTATTGCTAGTAATTAAAAAAAAATATATTGCTGGTAATAATTTTTTCTTCAAAAAGTCATTGCTGCACTATTTACATTATTCAGACTATTGTCCTCATCTTTGTCGCCATATTACAACGTTTCGGCCGTTGTACGCTCCGGCCTTCTTCAGGTGGTTGGAATGTCGAAATGAACCCTTTATTTCGCTCATTGGGCTAGACTGTTCTAGTTCCACGTGTCATGTTTAACGCATGTCAGTTATCATTTATCTCCTGTTAATTCCCCTCTTCAAATTTGCGGAAAAGAGTTGATATCTTTTATTTAGAGAAAAGATATTTTCTACACTATTTACATTATTCGGAATATTGTCCTCATCTTTTTCGCCATATTTATTACGTTTCGGCCGTTGTACGCTCCAGCCTTCTTCAGGTGGTTGGAATGTCGAACTGAACCCTTTATTTCGCTCACTGCGGTAGACTGTTCTAGTTTCACGTGCCATGTTTTAATGGATGTCAGTTATCTCCTGTTAATTCCCCTCTCCAAATTCTTCACTGCCTTAACCGGGTATTGAACTCACAGTCTTTGGGCCCTGTCACTGGATCTAACCAACGACTTTATCCACTGTGCCATGTGTCCTTGTGAGTTCAATACCCGGTTAAAGCAGTGGCGAACTTGGAGAGGGGAATTAACAGGGGAGATAACTGATAACTTTTACCTAGTAGTAATAGTCTACCAAACTAGCCCGTTAAGGTTTATTGCACACAGGCGATCTTTGAGTTACACATATTGCAATGAACTAAATCTGTTTGGCTCGCATTGCTGGAAATTGACTGAACTTGTTGGTATATTTGCCACTATTTCTTTTTCCCCCTCTTCTCTTTCTTTTTAAACTGTTTTATAAAGAGAGGAAGATGAGGAGGGCTCCAGAGAAAGACATCTCTCCTCGTGGATTGGATAGGAGGGATCGTTGAAAGGTTTGCGGTAACACGCACAAACATCTGCGTGGCTCGCATTGCTGGAAATGGACTGAACTTGTTGGCATATTTGCCACTATTTCTTTCTTTTATTTCTTTTTTTCTGTTCTTTCTTTTTGTAACTGTTTTCTAAAGCGAGAAAGTTCAGGAGGGGGGGGATTTCCTCGTGGATTGGACAGGAGGGAAGCGTTCAAAAGTTTGTGGTAAGAAGCAAAGCAACACAAAGAATGAGTTGGACGAAAGTGTTGCCTTTGTGACATGGGAGGAATGTTCACTGGAGCGTAGCATTAATTGTCATGTACGAAAACAACAAGTCAGCCCGCACAGTGCTGTAGTTCGAGCAGGTAAACGAAAAGATGAAACGAGGTCCTTGTAGACACTCTGCCGATCACCACCTGACACAGAACGGATCAATTACATGCTCATTAAGCGTACAAAAGGGATTTTTCAAGTACACCGCCTAACAGGTGCTCGAGTCGTTGGGGAGCATGATACAGTTTAGAAAAAATTCAGCAAAGTAAAAAAAATGGACGTAAGCAAAAATAAATAAATAAATAAAAATAGATAAAATGAAAATAAAAATGCAAATAAAGAAATAAATTCTAATTCCGAGGGCACCACGACGTGGTGTAATGGTTAACAAGCTTGCCTTGCTAGATCAATTACGACTGATAGTGAGTTCGATTCTCACTGGGTGCCCACACACTTCCGGCCATGTGCCACATCTTAGCTATGCTTAGAAAATCATTTGGGAACTTCGACGTGGTGTAATGGTTAACAAGCTTGTCTCGCTATACCAATTACGATCCTCACTGGGTGCCCCATACAAGCTATGCTTAGAAAATCATTTCGGCACTTCGATGTGGTGTAGCAAGCTTGTCTCGCTAGATGAATTATGATTGAATAGCGAGTTCGATCCTCACTAGTTGCCTCATACTTTCGGCCTTGTGCCACATCTAAGCTATCCGTAGAAAATCAGTTGGGCACTTCACCGAGGTATAAGGTTTAACAAGCTTTTTTTGTTAAATCAGTTACGACTTAATAGCGAGTTCGATCCTCACTAGTTACCTCATACTTTCGGCCTTGTGCCACATCTAAGCTATCCGTAGAAAATCAGTTGGGCACTTCACCGAGGTATAAGGTTTAACAAGCTTTTTTTGTTAAATCAGTTACGACTTAATAGCGAGTTCGATCCTCACTAGTTACCTCATACTTTCGGCCTTGTGCCACATCTAAGCTATCCGTAGAAAATCAGTTGGGCACTTCAACGAGGTATAAGGTTTAACAAGCTTTTTTTGTTAAATCAGTTACGACTTAATAGCGAGTTCGATCCTCACTAGTTACCTCATACTTTCGGCCTTGTGCCACATCTAAGCTATCCGTAGAAAATCAGTTGGGCACTTCACCGAGGTATAAGGTTTAACAAGCTTTTTTGTTAAATCAGTTACGACTTAATAGCGAGTTCGATCCTCACTAGTTGCCTCATACTTTCGGCCTTGTGCCACATCTAAGCTCCGCTTAGAAAATCATCATAAACTGCGTTCCGGTTAAATGTGACAGTGGTTAATTGAGACATCCATTTATCCGGATTTATTTACTTATTTGTTTGTTAGTCTTTTTTTTATAGCTTATTAATCCTCTGTGGATTATTTAAAGCCGAAACAATATAAGATTATTATCTTTTTTTTTTTGTGAGAGTGATTTAAAAAAAAAAATTCACCCCAAGCAAGGTAATAAAGCCACTAAGACGCTAGTGAGTTACTGAGTGTGATAGAATATAAGGAAAAAAAAAGAAAATGAGAAAAAGAAAAACTACTACTAAGGTGAGAGAACAATAAAAGGAGAGGAATTAAGAAAACAGAAGATAACGATTGACATTGCATTAAAATTTTTGGCGATGAAAGTTGACTGGAAAACAAGAGGCGGGAAAAGAATTTTACAAGCGAGAAGTTCCAGAGAAGAAACTGTTAGCATAGAACTTATGGTTACATCTAGTCATTTCGACCGCAAAATGATGAGACATAACCGCCAATCTTGTACTGCGCTCAAATTCATAAACTTCAGGTATTACAGAAGATAGTTCAGCATAAGAATTACAATTAAAACATAATAATGCTTTTAAGCGTATTACTAGATTAGCAAAAAGGTTTTACCGTTTGACTGTTGAACTAGCTAGATGCAGCCGTATGTTCTATTCTAATAATTTCTTTTCTAGCATTTCTCGCTTGTGGGACTCTTCCGTTTTCTTGCTTTCCTGCCACCTACAATCATCAAAAACGTAAATGAAACGACAATCGTCATCTTCTGTCTTTCTGAACCATGCAGTTTTATTACCCTTTCTCCTCACTAGTCTTTGCATTCTGTTTCACTCTCAGTAAGCCTTGCGTCTTAGTGGCATTATCGCCATGCTTGGGGTGGGGTGGGGGGTTTTGAAATGATTAAAAAATGTTTCTCCAATTATGATATCGTGTAATCATTAAATATGATTGATCAGTTTAATAGTAATAGAAAACCGATCCCTCACTTTATAAGCAGTAGAATGTTATATTCGTACAGGTTTAGCCTTTTGCTATGAAATGATTTGTTTTCTAAGGCTTTCATATTTTAGTCTTTAAATATATTTGATAGTTATTATAATATTATTTAATAATTAAATATGGGGGATCAGTTTAATACTTAATAACAATTGAAAACCGATTCACCACTTTAAAACTAGCACGATTATATACATACACGTTTAACCTTGCTGTAAAAATGACAACATATATATTTTTTTAATTATTATATTATATGGTATTGGCAGTCTAGGTGAATATTAGTGTCACTTCTGGTTTTAGTGCTCCTGCTATATGTGTACAAATTCTTGATAAAATCCAAAGAAGAATTTGTAACGTTATTGGACCTGACCTGGCATCTCGGCTTCAGTCACTTTCCCACCGACATAATGTAGTTTCTCTGTGCTTTTTCTATTAATACTTTCATGGTAATTGTTTTGATGAAATTTTCGGTATGTTACCTAGACTTTACAAATTTAAGTGCAGTACTAGATTGGCAGCTAGGTCTCATCATTTTGCAGCTGAACTGGCTAGATGTAACAATAACATTTTCTTCTCTCGCACTTCTCGCTTGTGGAACCCTTCTGACTTATTGCTTTCCAGTACACTTTGATCTTAAAAAAATTAAATTCAATGCCAATCGTCGTCTTCCATCTTAATTCCTGTTTTTTATTGATTTTATTGATATCAACTTTTTTTCATATTCTTTCACACTCATTAAGCCCTTACATCTTAGTGGTTTTATTGCCTTGCTTGGGGTGAAATGATTAATATATACTCAAACTCTCTCTCTTATATATATATATATATATATATATATATATATATATATATATATATATATGATGGACTCTCCCGTATGAGGATAAAGCTCATTTCCTAGGAACCAACAGCCAGATACCAGCAAATATGATTTGATTATAGTGGTGAAGAGACAAATACAGAGACCTGGTGCACTACGTGCCACAAGGTCCCCAAACAACACTCCGCAAGTTTTGAATTCAGAGTTGACCTTTTCTTAGACCAGACCATCCAAGGCTATAGAACCCAGTCTATCCTGCTATTTACTCATAACTGTAGAGAGAAGAAGCGGATTCATACCTTTCTAATGGGTATTAGCACGTAAGTGAATGTAATGGGTTCGAGTGGAATTCGATTCCTCAATCGGAGCCACTATTCACTACTCCACCGTGCCTCCTTTTATACACATATATATATATATATATATATATATATATATATATATATACACACACACACACACACTATATACTTTAAAAATCATAAGGTCAGTTGAATCAGCTACCTTACGGTATCCTCAGGCGATTTTTTTATCAAATGACCAAAACGAAAAACAAAAAAAACAAAAACAAACAAAAACAAAAACTAAAGATCGCTACATTATTATATAATGTAGCATTCTTTAGTGTTTTTTTTTTAATAAAAAAAAAAAAAAAAAAAGAAGTTAGGTGGTCATTTGATAAAAAATTGCCTGAGGAGGCCGTAAGTTTGAAACCAAGGTAGCGGTTTCAACTGACCTCCTGATTTTTAAAGTTAAAAGATCTACATGTTATTTATACTTTTGTTTTTTCACACGTGTATTGAGCACTTTTTAATACTACTGTTTTCTTGTCCGATTCAACCCTAACCATTAATCTTTTATGTATTATATATATATCCTTTAAAACTGCTGCTTAAGAAAGCCGATAACGTTCCATTTTTTTATATATATCCTTTAACTAATATATTAAAAATTGGAAATTCTTTTAAAATACTGGAGGAGGTTGAATTGTAGTGAGCTTCTCCATTTATGATTAGTAAATACAGATTTAACGTAATAACAATATTACTTGACCGCTACAAATTAATACAACATTCTAAAAGAATTAAATGTTTATAAATTATTCTAAATGAAATTTTAGGAAAAAGAAAAAAATTCTTATAAAAATTAATTATCCATACAAAAACCTTTTTTCTTAAGACAATAGTGTCTGTAATATTTTTCATTCATAAAAGCAACTAAAAGCTTTTCTAATTTAATAAAGTGCGTTAGTTTTCCTGCATGTTTTATTTTATGGTTCAGAGCAGATTTCTGTAACTATAGGTCCTGTTTAACTGAAACAATTTCATGATTTAAATTCTCCGAAAACTTGCCCTTATAAGTAATATAAATAAGAAGCACTATAAAAAAAAACGAATTTCTTGAGATTATACATAAATAAATTAATGTATGGGGGGGGACATATATAAAAGAAAATATTTAAAAAAGATTCTAAATAAAAAAAAAAAAACGAAACATTTCTAAAATAATTTAATTCATTTACGAATAAGTCCTGAAAGTTTAATTAAAATCCTATAATTACGTGATTTTTACAAGAATTTCCAAATCGGTGTCTTCTCACCGAAAAAAAAAAAAAAAAAAAAAAAAAAAAAAATGCTCAAAATTCCTGTACAAATTTATGGTCGTCAGAAAACACAAGATTTTTTTTTAATTTCTAAAGTTCTAAAAAGAATAAAAATATTTTGTATCAGAAAATCCTTTGATTAATACAAAATTTATTTTTATTATGATTTGAGCTTTATTCTTCATCATGTATCCTTTTATCGAATTTTTGTAGGTACCTATGTATTTCCCTTGTTTGTTTATATATATATATATATATATATATATATATATATATATATATATATATATATATATATATATATATACACACACACACACACGCACGCACGCACACGACTTTCCTCTGACTGTTGGCTATCGGAACAGACCTGCTGGATCGAAAACGTCTGTTCCGATAGGCAACAGTCAGACGACCTGCATATATTTGATTATATTGGTGAAGTCTTATGCAGAACCAACCACATTTTTGGAAGAGCCGATTACAGAAAAGTGGTTCACAGTATGCCACAAGGTCCCCAAACTACTCTCCGCAGGTTTGAGTTGTCCTTCTACGAGACAGGTTGCCACCCAAGGCTATAGAACCCAGTCTGTCGTGTTATTTATCCATAGCTGGAGGGAGGAGAGATGGATTCATAGCACGTAAGTGAATGTATTGAATTCGACTGTAATTCGAACTCGGCTCTCCGATTACTTCACCGTGCCTATATTATATATATATATATATATATATATATATATATATATATATGTATTGGGTGTGATGGGTAAATTGTCGCCACTTTATATTTTTAATTTCGCGCATGCGCGTTGTTTGTTTTTTTATTTTGTCGACTGCCTAGTACGGCACCGTCTATGAGAAAAAGACGCACCATTCACTCTGCCAGAGATTTGGAACAGCATGCTGTACTGCTTAATATTCGCACCGCAAGCTCCAATGCGAACATTTCAGAGTGTTTTGGGATATCAATCTAAATACGGAGCAGAGAAATCTAAAAGAGTTGGATGAGTTTAATGGTGATTACGAAGGTATGGCAGCTAGGAAAACTTACTTTGATCATCCTGACAAGAAAAGAACTCCCGAATTTGTTGGTGAGAGCCTCAGACTCAACACGGAGGCCTACGTCAAGTACCTTGAGGTAGTAGTGTTGCTCTGGGTCAAGAGGGTGGCTGCTTGAAGACCTTGTCTGGCAACAGGATTATGCACTATGCCACACAAAAAGGAGCAGACAATTTCTGCGACCACATCACCCTTCAGATGTGGCCATTTAACTCTCCAGACTGCAGCCTCCTTGATTATTATGTGTGGAGTGCAGTTAAGCGAGAGACCAACAAAACTCCTTGTAAGACCAAAGATGAACTGAAGGCAAGGGTTATGGCATCATTCACCAACTTAAACAAGGAGACCGTCCAGAAGAGTTGCAGGAGATCCCAAAGTCGTCTGGAGGCCGTGGTTGGAGCCAATGGCGATTTTATAAATTTACTCTTAAGTATTTCAAGATATATTTTTGTATAATTTTGGTAAATATATATCTTTTAAATGAGATGTCAGTGTTATTTTCATTTTTGCGTAATTTAGACGACAATTTATCTATTGCACCCTTTATATATAAGCAACGAAGAACCATGTTTGAAGAATGAGGTAGAGTTTAAGGCATAGATAATATACAGAATAAACGAAAGATTTGCCTTTGGCTGGGTTTTTTGTTGTTGCTGCAAGCAATTATTTATTCTGCTTCAATTATATTAAGAATATGACTAGAAAAGGTTAGGTGTCGATCTAGACAACTGATATATGTTCAACTTTAATTAAATGACTTTGTTTCTGCTGCCGATAACTGAACTTGCTGTCGACTGCTTTTATATCAAGAACACGTCGACTTCCGGCATTGCGAATAACATAAAAACAAAAATAAAATATGGTAAACGAGTGTGAGGCAGAAGCTGAGGTTGACACCCTCAACCACCCACTTCCACAGAAAGCGAAACAAAAGTATGGCTGCAAAATGCTGAAGAAATCAAAGAATCCAGGTCAGGCGTATCTATGAGAAGCGTGATTCGTAATAAAAACAAAATGGCCGAAGCTTACGTTCTGCTAACGGTTTTGAATTTTAGCAAGAATATTGCTGACTGTTGAATTATTGGTTTCTGTTTTTCCAATATGGAACTCGGTAAATAGCTTTGTTGATCAACAGTAACTCACAGTTATATTCCATAATACCCCACCCCTAAATACCAACAGACACCTGTAAAATATAGAACAACAGACTCACCAAGCTGTAACTGCTGTAGTTTCCGTGTATCAAGTACTTTTAGGGGCTTAATAGGTGGAGCGCGTTTATTTATTTATTTGCTTTTGGGGAAAATTTTTCAGAGTCCTTACCATGGGGTTATTAAAAAAAATTTTTTCCGTTAATTGATTTCGCACTTTTCTCCGTTGACCACACACAAAAAAAACTTTACAAAGAAAACGAAAAGTGAGATTAACGTTACTGCGAGAAATGAAAACGTAATTCTCATTTCCAATATATCGGTTATTATTTTATTCACTTGGCACAGTCTAGGTTCAGATAGGTGGCCCAATTTCTGAGTCTCCTATCCTCTCTCATGACAGACTAATGGACCAGCTCTTCTTTTCGGCTAGAAAGAACTCCGACCCTTTCTTACCACCCCTCTGCTTATCTCTATATCGCGACATGCAGCCCCGCGTATATTTAGAAGGAAAACGAAAGTGAGATTAACGCCACTGCGAAAATTGAAAACGCGATTCCTACTTCCAATATATCAGTTATTATCTTATTAATTTGGCAAAGTCTAGGTGCAGAATAGGTGGCCCAATTCTCTCACGGCTGACTAACGAACCAGCTTTTCCTTTCGGCTAGCAAGAACTCCGACCCTTTCCAACCACCCCTCTGCCTCTTTCTATATCATGACACACGGCTTGCAACTTGTCCATGTGTGGCTCGAAACTACTGCCACGTTTCGGACCCAGATAAAATAATTCAGTGGGTTCTGCTGTGTTCATAAAAGCTTCTATTTAGATTTATAGATGTCTCGCCTGTATATTTCTTATGGCATGCAGGTCGATTGTATAATATACGAGGGCTGATCAAAAGATATTGGAACTGGTGCTGTAAAAAGAAAACTACAACACATATCAATGCATCATTTAATCTCCTTCGAAGTAGTCCCCTTCTGAAGCCACACATTTTATCCAGTGTCATTTCCATTGATAGACGTATTCCTAGAACCCATCTATTGTAATAACGATTTTTTCGATGTTTCTTACAAGTGGCATTTGATTTTTGTAAAAAGGAAAAAGTCACAAGGGTCGAGATCTGAGGAATAGGGTGGTTGCCGGAGTTGGGAATGCTGTTCTTCGCCAAAAACTGCTGCACAAGCAATGGTCACTGATGCAACCTCTGTGGTCTGGCGAGACGACCACACTCTGCACACTTTCCTTCCAAGCAACAATGGAACAATGCGAGAATGTTATAATTTACTGTGTATGCGTAGGAGAGTTCAAGGTTAATCTGCGCCAAGCAGCTTCGTTAACACAGAAACAGCCCTACTTCTTGATCAGACATCCCAGTTCCAGATGCATCTGAAACTGGGATGTCTGATCTATATTTTTGGTTGAACATAGTGATTATAATTATGCTGTTTGGTATAGTTTAATCTGAAACTGGGATGTCTGATCTATATTTTTGGTTGAACAAATCTGTCTTGAACATAGAGATTATAATTATGCTGTTTGGTATAGTTTAATCTGAAACTGGGATGTCTGATCTATATTTTTGGTTGAACAAATCTGTCTTGAACATCGTGATTATAATTATGCTGTTTGGTATAGTTTAACTGAAACTGGGATGTCTGATCTATATTTTTGGTTGAACAAATCTGTCTTGAACATAGAGATTATAATTATGCTGTTTGGTATAGTTTAATCTGAAACTGTGATGTCTGATCTATATTTTTGGTTGAACAAATCTGTCTTGAACATAGAGATTATAATTATGCTGTTTGGTATAATTTAATGTTTTTCAAGTTCAGTCGTCAGAAAGGTTTTTGTTTTATAGAATTATAAATTTACTATTTTTTGCTGTCTATTGTGCCTTTTTTAGTTTTATGGATTCTGTATGCTTTTCTTCTCGCGTGAAGAATGAAATGATGACGATTTTAAATATATATTTAGGTTTTTATTCAGGGCATTACGTGCTCGGTTTTAGTGGGTAGTTAGGTGACACTCGGAACAACTTCTGACATGCCAGGCTAACAGATCAGCTCTTCCTTTAAACTTTTCCTCTTACCATCACTCTGACCATTCCCATACCACGATGACCAGATGTCAATTAGAACAGGCGGCATCGGCACTACAGCCCAGCGCTCACCTCAATCCCAGTTGTAACCGGAAATCGAACGATAGAGGCAACATAGGTGTGGTTCTACAGAAAGATGCTAAGAATACCATGGACCGAACATGTGAGCAACGATGAGGGTTTTGAAGAGGATGCAAATAAGAGAAAACTCATACTTAACATCAGGAAGAGGCAGCTGAAACTTCTGGGAAATGTAATGAGAAAGGAGGGCTTGGAAAATCTGATACTCACAGGGCGGATAGAAATAAAGAGGAACAAGGGAAAGCAACGATGATACTTAACGGGCTTAAGTAGATGGCAGAACAGGGTCTGGGAGAAATGACAATAAGATAAAACTTATTGAAAGCTACAAGGGACTGGAAGAAGTGGAGAGCCATGATCGTCTTGAAGGGACACAGCACATAAAAGAAGAAGAACCGGAAATCAACAATTTCCAATTTATTGCCACGTGACCCCAAAAGTTTATTTATTTATTTATTCTCCTATTCCATTTCGTTCGAGTGTTTAACCGCTTTGAAGACCATATCTCGGAAAGTCATAAAACACAAAATGTTTGAGACAAAGATAAAATCTTACCCCACCCCTCTTCCACGGAGGTGTCACAATTATAGTGTATCAACATACTGAAACATGCACATACCAATTCTTGGTAGAAAAAAATACTTAACTATGTTAGATAAATGATCCAGATTCACTTTTAAGCGCTAATCTAAAGACTGGGAATAATTACTTCTTTAAACGATCATGACTAAAATTTACCTAGTGTGGGCTATGACAAATTTTTCTGTGAGGATTGGAGTGGGGGCAAAATGTATATTTCTTCTCTCTTCGCATTAAATTTAATTTTTAGCAGAAAACTGAAAAATGAACACTATCGTATTCGCCTAATCGATCCACATGTTAAGTGTCTAATAAAATTGGCATTGGCTTATTTCATATCTATGCTTTTAACATTGTTAAATCATTTTTCATAGTAAAATCATTGCCAATGCATTTTATCGTAAAATAAATGGCAATATATCAAAATGATTTACATCGCATTTAATACTAAAATCAATGGCAATTCATTTTCATTGTAAAATCAGTTACAATGAATTTTATAGTAAAGTCATTGTAACTTTATATGATAAAATCAGTGGCAATATATTTGATAGAAAAATCATTTACAATGCACGTTATAGTGAATGCATTTGCAATGTAATTTTTATAGCAAATCGTTAGCGAAGCTTTATACATAAACATCATTTGCAATGCCCTTTATAACACAATGGTAAGCAATATGGTATAATATATTTTTAAAGTAAAATCATTGGCAATACATTTTTATAGTAAAATCATTAGTCAAGCATTTTTATTGAAAATTCATTAGTAGTCTATTTTATAGTATAATCATTCGGAAATGAAAGCATTTTATAGTAAAGTCATTAGCAGAATATTTTATAGTAAAGTCATTTACAATGCATTTTCATAGTAAAAATCAATTGCAATGAATTTTCATAGTAAAATCGTTTGCCATGTATTTTTATAGTAAAAATCATTTGCAATGCATTTTTATAGTAAAAATCATTTGCAATGCATTTTATAGTAAAAATCATTTGCAATGCATTTTCATAGTAAAAATCATTTGCAATGCATTTTCATAGTAAAAATCATTTGCAATGCATTTTCATAGTAAAAATCATTTGCAATGTAATTCTATAGTAAAATCCTTAGTTATGCATTTTATAGTAAATTCATTAGCAATATATATTACAATAAAAAAATATGTGGCAACTTACCTTTTTGCGATTCTTGACAAACTGGAAGCTGAGTGTTGGTGAAGTGATGATGATTTGTCGGATATGGTGTCGTGATGTAAGGATGTGAATTCTCAAACATTCTGTGGCGTCTTCTTTCGGCAATTTCTGCTGCTACCTTTGATTCATTCTGATTGCCTCTGCTCGCTGATTGGTCAGAGTCTATATCTAAAATGGCTTCGATGCTGAAAGAATTTTTTTTTGGCTTTGACTCGTTTCGCCAGGCAACGTCCGATTTGGTGGTCGGGGGTAAGTTCGTGCATTCACTAGTGTTCGTTATGCAAGGTGTGGATGTTTGCTGGGAGGTTGGGGATGTGGGAAATACGGTCCTCGTAAACGCTGGGTGCAAAGTGCTCTCCGGAAAACGGAGACAATGATTATAGTACCACATGGGGAGCGGTACTGGAACAGACAGTCCGCCGTGACCGATTTGCATTCTAATACGCAAGAAAGAGTAAATAGTCGGGTCTGGTTTAATTTTTGTTTCTTTCCTTATGTTAGTTTTATATATTAATTGGTGTTGTATTAAACAGTTGGCTATCCGAAAGAGACCAATAAAATTTTGATAATCGTTTGTCGATCTTCCGAGGCCTGTTGTGAAAGAAAAGAAAAATTAATAAATGAAAATGATTACGAATATACACGCATACATATTTCTTTTTAATCACCTCCCCACCCGCCAAATAAGGAAACAAAGGCACTAAAACGCAAGGGGTTACCGAGTATACGAGAAGATCATTAAGGAGAACAATGAAAGAACAAGAATTAAGAAAACAGACGATAACAGTAGGCACTGCATTTAAATTTTTGAAGATCAAAGTTGGCTGGAAAGTAAAAAGCCGGAAGAAAGTTCCACGAGTGAGAATAAATAAATACTTTTTCTATTCATTTTTAGTTGTTCCTATGTAGATGTTTTCTTTATTTTGCCTATCTGAGCGGTAGCTTGATATGCAATATTATTTTCTAAACATTTCCCTTCCATCGGGCAAGTTCTCTTTATTATTATTTCTTGCAAAATTTTACAGCAACTGTACATTATCTTTAAATTATTTTTATTGAGTATTTTATTTGGGGGAACTTGAATCATCAAAATGCTTGTCACGTATATTTTCCCTACATTTTTTTTATTTACACTCTTAATATACAGGGAATTAAACCAGATTATGCTTCTATTTTTAGTATATTTATTACTCTTACACGGTCCTTTTTCATATTCCAGTTGGTCATTTTTTTGTTGTTAAAGTTGCTAATATTCTATACTAAATATATTACGCATATACTAAACTGGGGGTTTTGACAGCCTACTTACTATAGATTCTTGTGCATGGTTAGTTATAGTTGAAGACTGATTTAAAAAAAAAATCATTCCCCCACCCCAAGCAAAAGAAAGAACATAAAAAAAGAGAAAAAAAACCATTAAGAACCGAGGACAATAAAAGAACAAGAATTAAGAAAACAGAAGATAACGATTGACACTGCATTTAACATTTTGAAGATCAAAGTTGACTGGGGAGCAAGAAGCCGGAAGAGGGTTCCACGAGCAAGAAGTGCGAAAGAACAAACTGTTAGCATAGAACTTACGGTTACATCTAACCATTTCAACTGTAAAATGATGGCACCTTGTCGCCAATCTAGTATTGCGTTTAAATTCATAAAGTCTAGGTACCGACGAGAAAAGCTCACCAGAACAATTACCACGAAAATATTTATAGAAAAGGAAAAGGGAAGCTATATTATGGCTTAAATTCATAAAGTCTAGGTACCAACGAGAAAAGCTCATCAGAACAATTAGCATGAAAATATTTATAGAAAAGGAAAAGGGAAGCTATATTATGGCTTAAATTCATAAAGTCTAGGTACCAACGAGAAAAGCTCATCAGAACAATTAGCAGGAAAATATTTATAGAAAAGGCAGAGGGAAGTTATATTATGGCTTAAATTCATAAAGTCTAGGTACCAAAGAGGAAAGCTCATCAGAACAATTACCATGAAAATATTTATAGAAAAGGCAGAGGGAAACTATATTATGGCTTAAATTCATAAAGTCTAGGTACCAAAGAGGAAAGCTCATCAGAACAATTAGCATGAAAATATTTATAGAAAAGGCAGAGGGAAGCTATATTATGGCTTAAATTCATAAAGTCTAGGTACCAAAGAGGAAAGCTCATCAGAACAATTAGCATGAAAATATTTATAGAAAAGGCAGAGGGAAGCTATATTATGGCTTAAATTCATAAAGTCTAGGTACCAAAGAGGAAAGCTCATCAGAACAATTAGCATGAAAATATTTATAGAAAAGGCAGAGGGAAGCTATATTATGGCTTAAATTCATAAAGTCTAGGTACCAAAGAGGAAAGCTCATCAGAACAATTACCATGAAAATATTTATAGAAAAGGCAGAGGGAAACTATATTATGGCTTAAATTCATAAAGTCTAGGTACCAAAGAGGAAAGCTCATCAGAACAATTAGCATGAAAATATTTATAGAAAAGGCAGAGGGAAGCTATATTATGGCTTAAATTCATAAAGTCTAGGTACCAAAGAGGAAAGCTCATCAGAACAATTAGCATGAAAATATAGAAAAGGCAGAGGGAAGCTATATTATGGCTTAAATTCATAAAGTCTAGGTACCAAAGAGGAAAGCTCATCAGAACAATTAGCATGAAAATATTTATAGAAAAGGCAGAGGGAAGCTATATTACGGCTTAAATTCATAAAGTCTAGGTACCAAAGAGGAAAGCTCATCAGAACAATTAGCATGAAAATATTTATAGAAAAGGCAGAGGGAAGCTATATTATGGCTTAAATTCATAAAGTCTAGGTACCAAAGAGGAAAGCTCATCAGAACAATTACCATGAAAATATTTATAGAAAAGGCAGAGGGAAGCTATATTATGGCTTAAATTCATAAAGTCTAGGTACAAAAGAGGAAAGCTCATCAGAACAATTAGCATGAAAATATTTATAGAAAAGGCAGAGAGAAGCTATATTACGGCTTAAATTCATAAAGTCTAGGTACCAAAGAGGAAAGCTCATCAGAACAATTAGCATGAAAATATTTATAGAAAAGGCAGAGGGAAGCTATATTATGGCTTAAATTCATAATGTCTAGGTACCAAAGAGGAAAGCTCATCAGAACAATTACCATGAAAATATTTATAGAAAAGGCAGAGGGAAGCTATATTATGGCTTAAATTCATAAAGTCTAGGTACAAAAGAGGAAAGCTCATCAGAACAATTAGCATGAAAATATTTATAGAAAAGGCAGAGGGAAGCTATATTATGGCTTAAAATCATAAAGTCTAGGTACAAAAGAGGAAAGCTCATCAGAACAATTAGCATGAAAATATTTATAGAAAAGGCAGAGGGAAGCTATATTATGGCTTAAATTCATAAAGTCTAGGTACAAAAGAGGAAAGCTCATCAGAACAATTAGCATGAAAATATTTATAGAAAAGGCAGAGGGAAGCTATATTATGGCTTAAATTCATAAAGTCTAGGTACAAAAGAGGAAAGCTCATCAGAACAATTAGCATAAAAATATTTATAGAAAAGGCAGAGTGAAGCTATATTATGGCTTAAATTCATAAAGTCTAGGTACCAACGAGAAAAGCTCATCAGAACAATTAGCAGGAAAATATTTATAGAAAAGGCAGAGGGAAGTTATATTATGGCTTAAATTCATAAAGTCTAGGTACCAAAGAGGAAAGCTCATCAGAACAATTACCATGAAAATATTTATAGAAAAGGCAGAGGGAAACTATATTATGGCTTAAATTCATAAAGTCTAGGTACCAAAGAGGAAAGCTCATCAGAACAATTAGCATGAAAATATTTATAGAAAAGGCAGAGGGAAGCTATATTATGGCTTAAATTCATAAAGTCTAGGTACCAAAGAGGAAAGCTCATCAGAACAATTAGCATGAAAATATTTATAGAAAAGGCAGAGGGAAGCTATATTATGGCTTAAATTCATAAAGTCTAGGTACCAAAGAGGAAAGCTCATCAGAACAATTAGCATGAAAATATTTATAGAAAAGGCAGAGGGAAGCTATATTATGGCTTAAATTCATAAAGTCTAGGTACCAAAGAGGAAAGCTCATCAGAACAATTACCATGAAAATATTTATAGAAAAGGCAGAGGGAAACTATATTATGGCTTAAATTCATAAAGTCTAGGTACCAAAGAGGAAAGCTCATCAGAACAATTAGCATGAAAATATTTATAGAAAAGGCAGAGGGAAGCTATATTATGGCTTAAATTCATAAAGTCTAGGTACCAAAGAGGAAAGCTCATCAGAACAATTAGCATGAAAATATTTATAGAAAAGGCAGAGGGAAGCTATATTATGGCTTAAATTCATAAAGTCTAGGTACCAAAGAGGAAAGCTCATCAGAACAATTAGCATGAAAATATTTATAGAAAAGGCAGAGGGAAGCTATATTACGGCTTAAATTCATAAAGTCTAGGTACCAAAGAGGAAAGCTCATCAGAACAATTAGCATGAAAATATTTATAGAAAAGGCAGAGGGAAGCTATATTATGGCTTAAATTCATAAAGTCTAGGTACCAAAGAGGAAAGCTCATCAGAACAATTACCATGAAAATATTTATAGAAAAGGCAGAGGGAAGCTATATTATGGCTTAAATTCATAAAGTCTAGGTACAAAAGAGGAAAGCTCATCAGAACAATTAGCATGAAAATATTTATAGAAAAGGCAGAGAGAAGCTATATTACGGCTTAAATTCATAAAGTCTAGGTACCAAAGAGGAAAGCTCATCAGAACAATTAGCATGAAAATATTTATAGAAAAGGCAGAGGGAAGCTATATTATGGCTTAAATTCATAATGTCTAGGTACCAAAGAGGAAAGCTCATCAGAACAATTACCATGAAAATATTTATAGAAAAGGCAGAGGGAAGCTATATTATGGCTTAAATTCATAAAGTCTAGGTACAAAAGAGGAAAGCTCATCAGAACAATTAGCATGAAAATATTTATAGAAAAGGCAGAGGGAAGCTATATTATGGCTTAAAATCATAAAGTCTAGGTACAAAAGAGGAAAGCTCATCAGAACAATTAGCATGAAAATATTTATAGAAAAGGCAGAGGGAAGCTATATTATGGCTTAAATTCATAAAGTCTAGGTACAAAAGAGGAAAGCTCATCAGAACAATTAGCATGAAAATATTTATAGAAAAGGCAGAGGGAAGCTATATTATGGCTTAAATTCATAAAGTCTAGGTACAAAAGAGGAAAGCTCATCAGAACAATTAGCATAAAAATATTTATAGAAAAGGCAGAGTGAAGCTATATTATGGCTTAAATTCATAAAGTCTAGGTACAAAAGAGGAAAGCTCATCAGAACAATTAGCATGAAAATATTTATAGAAAAGGCAGAGGGAAGCTATATTATGGCTTAAATTCATAAAGTCTAGGTACAAAAGAGGAAAGCTCATCAGAACAATTAGCATGAAAATATTTATAGAAAAGGCAGAGGGAAGCTATATTATGGCTTAAATTCATAAAGTCTAGGTACCAAAGAGGAAAGCTCATCAGAACAATTAGCATGAAAATATTTATAGAAAAGGCAGAGGGAAGCTATATTATGGCTTAAATTCATAAAGTCTAGGTACCAAAGAGGAAAGCTCATCAGAACAATTAGCATGAAAATATTTATAGAAAAGGCAGAGGGAAGCTATATTATGGCTTAAATTCATAAATTCTAGGTACCAAAGAGGAAAGCTCATCAGAACAATTAGCATGAAAATATTTATAGAAAAGGCAGAGGGAAGCTATATTATGGCTTAAATTCATAAATTCTAGGTACCAAAGAGGAAAGCTCATCAGAACAATTAGCATGAAAATATTTATAGAAAAGGCAGAGGGAAGCTATATTATGGCTTAAATTCATAAAGTCTAGGTACCAAAGAGGAAAGCTCATCAGAACAATTAGCAGGAAAATATTTATAGAAAAGGCAGAGGGAAGCTATATTATGGCTTAAATTCATAAATTCTAGGTACCAAAGAGGATAGCTCATCAGAACAATTAGCATGAAAATATTTATAGAAAAGGCAGAGGGAAGCTATATTATGGCTTAAATTCATAAAGTCTAGGTACCAAAGAGGAAAGCTCATCAGAACAATTAGCATGAAAATATTTATAGAAAAGGCAGAGGGAAGCTATATTATGGCTTAAATTCATAAATTCTAGGTACCAAAGAGGAAAGCTCATCAGAACAATTAGCATGAAAATATTTATAGAAAAGGCAGAGGGAAGCTATATTATGGCTTAAATTCATAAAGTCTAGGTACCAAAGAGGAAAGCTCATCAGAACAATTAGCATGAAAATATTTATAGAAAAGGCAGAGGGAAGCTATATTATGGCTTAAATTCATAAATTCTAGGTACCAAAGAGGAAAGCTCATCAGAACAATTAGCATGAAAACATTTATAGAAAAGGCAGAGGGAAGCTATATTATGGCTTAAATTCATAAAGTCTAGGTACCAAAGAGGAAAGCTCATCAGAACAATTAGCATGAAAATATTTATAGAAAAGGCAGAGGGAAGCTATATTATGGCTTAAATTCATAAATTCTAGGTACCAAAGAGGAAAGCTCATCAGAACAATTAGCATGAAAATATTTATAGAAAAGGCAGAGGGAAGCTATATTATGGCTTAAATTCATAAAGTCTAGGTACCAAAGAGGAAAGCTCATCAGAACAATTAGCATGAAAATATTTATAGAAAAGGCAGAGGGAAGCTATATTATGGCTTAAATTCATAAATTCTAGGTACCAAAGAGGAAAGCTCATCAGAACAATTAGCATGAAAATATTTATAGAAAAGGCAGAGGGAAGCTATATTATGGCTTAAATTCATAAAGTCTAGGTACCAAAGAGGAAAGCTCATCAGAACAATTAGCATGAAAATATTTATAGAAAAGGCAGAGGGAAGCTATATTATGGCTTAAATTCATAAATTCTAGGTACCAAAGAGGAAAGCTCATCAGAACAATTAGCATGAAAATATTTATAGAAAAGGCAGAGGGAAGCTATATTATGGCTTAAATTCATAAAGTCTAGGTACCAAAGAGGAAAGCTCATCAGAACAATTAGCATGAAAATATTTATAGAAAAGGCAGAGGGAAGCTATATTATGGCTTAAATTCATAAAGTCTAGGTACCAACGAGAAAAGCTCACCAGAACAATTAGCATGAAAATATTTATAGGAAAGGAAAAGGGAAGCTATATTATGGCTTAAATTCATAAAGTCTAGGTACCAACGAGAAAAGCTCATCAGAACAATTAGCACGAAAATATTTATAGAAAAGGAAAAGGGAAGCTATATTATGGCTTAAATTCATAAAGTCTAGGTACCAACTAGAAAAGCTCACCAGAACAATTAGCATGAAAATATTTATAGAAAAGGAAAAGGGAAGCTATATTATGGCTTAAATTCATAAAGTCTAGGTACCAAAGAGGAAAGGTCATCAGAACAATTAGCATGAAAATATTTATAGAAAAGGCAGAGGGAAGCTATATTATGGCTTAAATTCATAAAGTCTAGGTACCAACGAGAAAAGCTCATCAGAACAATTAGCACGAAAATATTTATAGAAAAGGAAAAGGGAAGCTATATTATGGCTTAAATTCATAAAGTCTAGGTACCAACGAGAAAAGCTCATCAGAACAATTAGCATGAAAATATTTATAGAAAAGGAAAAGGGAAGCTATATTATGGCTTAAATTCATAAAGTCTAGGTACCAACGAGAAAAGCTCATCAGAACAATTAGCATGAAAATATTTATAGAAAAGGCAGAGGGAAGCTATATTATGGCTTAAATTCATAAAGTCTAGGTACCAAAGAGGAAAGCTCATCAGAACAATTAGCAGGAAAATATTTATAGAAAAGGAAAAGGGAAGCTATATTATGGCTTAAATTCATAAAGTCTAGGTACCAACGAGGAAAGCTCATCAGAACAATTAGCATGAAAATATTTATAGAAAAGGCAGAGGGAAGCTATATTATGGCTTAAATTCATAAAGTCTAGGTACCAAAGAGGAAAGCTCATCAGAACAATTAGCAGGAAAATATTTATAGAAAAGGCAGAGGGAAGCTATATTATGGCTTAAATTCATAAAGTCTAGGTACCAACGAGAAAAGCTCATCAGAACAATTAGCATGAAAATATTTATAGAAAAGGAAAAGGGAAGCTATATTATGGCTTAAATTCATAAAGTCTAGGTACCAACGAGAAAAGCTCATCAGAACAATTACCATGAAAATATTTATAGGAAAGGCAGAGGGAAGCTATATTATGGCTTAAATTCATAAAGTCTAGGTACCAACGAGAAAAGCTCATCAGAACAATTAGCATGAAAATATTTATAGAAAAGGCAGAGGGAAGCTATATTATGGCTTAAATTCATAAAGTCTAGGTACCAACGAGAAAAGCTCATCAGAACAATTAGCATGAAAATATTTATAGAAAAGGCAGAGGGAAGCTATATTATGGCTTAAATTCATAAAGTCTAGGTACCAACGAGAAAAGCTCATCAGAACAATTAGCATGAAAATATTTATAGAAAAGGCAGAGGGAAGCTATATTATGGCTTAAATTCATAAAGTCTAGGT
Source organism: Acanthosepion esculentum (assembly GCA_964036315.1). Classification (NCBI taxonomy): domain Eukaryota; kingdom Metazoa; phylum Mollusca; class Cephalopoda; order Sepiida; family Sepiidae; genus Acanthosepion; species Acanthosepion esculentum. Next base: position 17,482,457 of record OZ038509.1, on the reverse strand, counting down.
ACCAACGAGAAAAGCTCATCAGAACAATTAGCATGAAAATATTTATAGAAAAGGCAGAGGGAAGCTATATTATGGCTTAAATTCATAAAGTCTAGGTACCAACGAGAAAAGCTCATCAGAACAATTAGCATGAAAATATTTATAGAAAAGGCAGAGGGAAGCTATATTATGGCTTAAATTCATAAAGTCTAGGTACCAACGAGAAAAGCTCATCAGAACAATTAGCATGAAAATATTTATAGAAAAGGCAGAGGGAAGCTATATTATGGCTTAAATTCATAAAGTCTAGGTACCAACGAGAAAAGCTCATCAGAACAATTAGCATGAAAATATTTATAGAAAAGGAAAAGGGAAGCTATATTATGGCTTAAATTCATAAAGTCTAGGTACCAACGAGAAAAGCTCATCAGAACAATTAGCATGAAAATATTTATAGAAAAGGCAGAGGGAAGCTATATTATGGCTTAAATTCATAAAGTCTAGGTACCAAAGAGGAAAGCTCATCAGAACAATTAGCAGGAAAATATTTATAGAAAAGGCAGAGGGAAGCTATATTATGGCTTAAATTCATAAAGTCTAGGTACCAACGAGAAAAGCTCATCAGAACAATTAGCATGAAAATATTTATAGAAAAGGAAAAGGGAAGCTATATTATGGCTTAAATTCATAAAGTCTAGGTACCAAAGAGAAAAGCTCATCAGAACAATTAGCAGGAAAATATTTATAGAAAAGGCAGAGGGAAGCTATATTATGGCTTAAATTCATAAAGTCTAGGTACCAACGAGAAAAGCTCATCAGAACAATTAGCATGAAAATATTTATAGAAAAGGCAGAGGGAAGCTATATTATGGCTTAAATTCATAAAGTCTAGGTACCAACGAGAAAAGCTCATCAGAACAATTAGCATGAAAATATTTATAGAAAAGGCAGAGGGAAGCTATATTATGGCTTAAATTCATAAAGTCTAGGTACCAACGAGAAAAGCTCATCAGAACAATTAGCATGAAAATATTTATAGAAAAGGAAAAGGGAAGCTATATTATGGCTTAAATTCATAAAGTCTAGGTACCAACGAGAAAAGCTCATCAGAACAATTAGCATGAAAATATTTATAGAAAAGGCAGAGGGAAGCTATATTATGGCTTAAATTCATAAAGTCTAGGTACCAACGAGAAAAGCTCATCAGAACAATTAGCATGAAAATATTTATAGAAAAGGAAAAGGGAAGCTATATTATGGCTTAAATTCATAAAGTCTAGGTACCAACGAGAAAAGCTCATCAGAACAATTAGCATGAAAATATTTATAGAAAAGGCAGAGGGAAGCTATATTATGGCTTAAATTCATAAAGTCTAGGTACCAAAGAGGAAAGCTCATCAGAACAATTAGCAGGAAAATATTTATAGAAAAGGAAAAGGGAAGCTATATTATGGCTTAAATTCATAAAGTCTAGGTACCAACGAGGAAAGCTCATCAGAACAATTAGCATGAAAATATTTATAGAAAAGGCAGAGGGAAGCTATATTATGGCTTAAATTCATAAAGTCTAGGTACCAAAGAGGAAAGCTCATCAGAACAATTAGCAGGAAAATATTTATAGAAAAGGCAGAGGGAAGCTATATTATGGCTTAAATTCATAAAGTCTAGGTACCAACGAGAAAAGCTCATCAGAACAATTAGCATGAAAATATTTATAGAAAAGGAAAAGGGAAGCTATATTATGGCTTAAATTCATAAAGTCTAGGTACCAACGAGAAAAGCTCATCAGAACAATTACCATGAAAATATTTATAGGAAAGGCAGAGGGAAGCTATATTATGGCTTAAATTCATAAAGTCTAGGTACCAACGAGAAAAGCTCATCAGAACAATTAGCATGAAAATATTTATAGAAAAGGCAGAGGGAAGCTATATTATGGCTTAAATTCATAAAGTCTAGGTACCAACGAGAAAAGCTCATCAGAACAATTAGCATGAAAATATTTATAGAAAAGGCAGAGGGAAGCTATATTATGGCTTAAATTCATAAAGTCTAGGTACCAACGAGAAAAGCTCATCAGAACAATTAGCATGAAAATATTTATAGAAAAGGCAGAGGGAAGCTATATTATGGCTTAAATTCATAAAGTCTAGGTACCAACGAGAAAAGCTCATCAGAACAATTAGCATGAAAATATTTATAGAAAAGGCAGAGGGAAGCTATATTATGGCTTAAATTCATAAAGTCTAGGTACCAACGAGAAAAGCTCATCAGAACAATTAGCATGAAAATATTTATAGAAAAGGCAGAGGGAAGCTATATTATGGCTTAAATTCATAAAGTCTAGGTACCAACGAGAAAAGCTCATCAGAACAATTAGCATGAAAATATTTATAGAAAAGGCAGAGGGAAGCTATATTATGGCTTAAATTCATAAAGTCTAGGTACCAACGAGAAAAGCTCATCAGAACAATTAGCATGAAAATATTTATAGAAAAGGCACAGTGAAGCTATATTATGGCTTAAATTCATAAAGTCTAGGTACCAACGAGAAAAGCTCATCAGAACAATTAGCATGAAAATATTTATAGAAAAGGAAAAGGGAAGCTATATTATGGCTTAAATTCATAAAGTCTAGGTACCAACGAGAAAAGCTCATCAGAACAATTACCATGAAAATATTTATAGGAAAGGCAGAGGGAAGCTATATTATGGCTTAAATTCATAAAGTCTAGGTACCAAAGAGGAAAGCTCACCAGAACAATTAGCATGAAAATATTTATAGAAAAGGCAGAGGGAAGCTATATTATGGCTTAAATTCATAAAGTCTAGGTACCAACGAGAAAAGCTCATCAGAACAATTAGCATGAAAATATTTATAGAAAAGGCAGAGGGAAGCTATATTATGGCTTAAATTCATAAAGTCTAGGTACCAACGAGAACAGCTCATCAGAACAATTAGCATGAAAATATTTATAGAAAAGGAAAAGGGAAGCTATATTATGGCTTAAATTCATAAAGTCTAGGTACCAACGAGAAAAGCTCACCAGAACAATTAGCATGAAAATATTTATAGAAAAGGAAAAGGGAAGCTATATTATGGCTTAAATTCATAAAGTCTAGGTACCAACGAGAAAAGCTCACCAGAACAATTAGCATGAAAATATTTATAGAAAGGAAAAGGGAAGCTATATTATGGCTTAAATTCATAAAGTCTAGGTACCAACGAGAAAAGCTCACCAGAACAATTAGCATGAAAATATTTATAGAAAAGGAAAAGGGAAGCTATATTATGGCTTAAATTCATAAAGTCTAGGTACCAACGAGAAAAGCTCACCAGAACAATTAGCATGAAAATATTTATAGAAAAGGAAAAGGGAAGCTATATTATGGCTTAAATTCATAAAGTCTAGGTACCAACGAGAAAAGCTCATCAGAACAATTAGCATGAAAATATTTATAGAAAAGGAAAAGGGAAGCTATATTATGGCTTAAATTCATAAAGTCTAGGTACCAACGAGAAAAGCTCATCAGAACAATTAGCATGAAAATATTTATAGAAAAGGCAGAGGGAAGCTATATTATGGCTTAAATTCATAAAGTCTAGGTACCAACGAGAAAAGCTCATCAGAACAATTAGCAGGAAAATATTTATAGAAAAGGAAAAGGGAAGCTATATTATGGCTTAAATTCATAAAGTCTAGGTACCAACGAGAAAAGCTCATCAGAACAATTACCATGAAAATATTTATAGGAAAGGCAGAGGGAAGCTATATTATGGCTTAAATTCATAAAGTCTAGGTACCAAAGAGGAAAGCTCACCAGAACAATTAGCATGAAAATATTTATAGAAAAGGCAGAGGGAAGCTATATTATGGCTTAAATTCATAAAGTCTAGGTACCAACGAGAAAAGCTCATCAGAACAATTAGCATGAAAATATTTATAGAAAAGGCAGAGGGAAGCTATATTATGGCTTAAATTCATAAAGTCTAGGTACCAACGAGAACAGCTCATCAGAACAATTAGCATGAAAATATTTATAGAAAAGGAAAAGGGAAGCTATATTATGGCTTAAATTCATAAAGTCTAGGTACCAACGAGAAAAGCTCACCAGAACAATTAGCATGAAAATATTTATAGAAAAGGAAAAGGGAAGCTATATTATGGCTTAAATTCATAAAGTCTAGGTACCAACGAGAAAAGCTCACCAGAACAATTAGCATGAAAATATTTATAGAAAGGAAAAGGGAAGCTATATTATGGCTTAAATTCATAAAGTCTAGGTACCAACGAGAAAAGCTCACCAGAACAATTAGCATGAAAATATTTATAGAAAAGGAAAAGGGAAGCTATATTATGGCTTAAATTCATAAAGTCTAGGTACCAACGAGAAAAGCTCACCAGAACAATTAGCATGAAAATATTTATAGAAAAGGAAAAGGGAAGCTATATTATGGCTTAAATTCATAAAGTCTAGGTACCAACGAGAAAAGCTCATCAGAACAATTAGCATGAAAATATTTATAGAAAAGGAAAAGGGAAGCTATATTATGGCTTAAATTCATAAAGTCTAGGTACCAACGAGAAAAGCTCATCAGAACAATTAGCATGAAAATATTTATAGAAAAGGCAGAGGGAAGCTATATTATGGCTTAAATTCATAAAGTCTAGGTACCAAAGAGGAAAGCTCATCAGAACAATTAGCAGGAAAATATTTATAGAAAAGGAAAAGGGAAGCTATATTATGGCTTAAATTCATAAAGTCTAGGTACCAACGAGGAAAGCTCATCAGAACAATTAGCATGAAAATATTTATAGAAAAGGCAGAGGGAAGCTATATTATGGCTTAAATTCATAAAGTCTAGGTACCAAAGAGGAAAGCTCATCAGAACAATTAGCAGGAAAATATTTATAGAAAAGGCAGAGGGAAGCTATATTATGGCTTAAATTCATAAAGTCTAGGTACCAACGAGAAAAGCTCATCAGAACAATTAGCATGAAAATATTTATAGAAAAGGCAGAGGGAAGCTATATTATGGCTTAAATTCATAAAGTCTAGGTACCAACGAGAAAAGCTCATCAGAACAATTAGCATGAAAATATTTATAGAAAAGGCAGAGGGAAGCTATATTATGGCTTAAATTCATAAAGTCTAGGTACCAACGAGAAAAGCTCATCAGAACAATTAGCATGAAAATATTTATAGAAAAGGAAAAGGGAAGCTATATTATGGCTTAAATTCATAAAGTCTAGGTACCAACGAGAAAAGCTCATCAGAACAATTACCATGAAAATATTTATAGGAAAGGCAGAGGGAAGCTATATTATGGCTTAAATTCATAAAGTCTAGGTACCAACGAGAAAAGCTCATCAGAACAATTAGCATGAAAATATTTATAGAAAAGGCAGAGGGAAGCTATATTATGGCTTAAATTCATAAAGTCTAGGTACCAACGAGAAAAGCTCATCAGAACAATTAGCATGAAAATATTTATAGAAAAGGCAGAGGGAAGCTATATTATGGCTTAAATTCATAAAGTCTAGGTACCAACGAGAACAGCTCATCAGAACAATTAGCATGAAAATATTTATAGAAAAGGAAAAGGGAAGCTATATTATGGCTTAAATTCATAAAGTCTAGGTACCAACGAGAAAAGCTCACCAGAACAATTAGCATGAAAATATTTATAGAAAAGGAAAAGGGAAGCTATATTATGGCTTAAATTCATAAAGTCTAGGTACCAACGAGAAAAGCTCACCAGAACAATTAGCATGAAAATATTTATAGAAAGGAAAAGGGAAGCTATATTATGGCTTAAATTCATAAAGTCTAGGTACCAACGAGAAAAGCTCACCAGAACAATTAGCATGAAAATATTTATAGAAAAGGAAAAGGGAAGCTATATTATGGCTTAAATTCATAAAGTCTAGGTACCAACGAGAAAAGCTCACCAGAACAATTAGCATGAAAATATTTATAGAAAAGGAAAAGGGAAGCTATATTATGGCTTAAATTCATAAAGTCTAGGTACCAAAGAGGAAAACTCACCAGAACAATTAGCATGAAAATATTTATAGAAAAGGCAGAGGGAAGCTATATTATGGCTTAAATTCATAAAGTCTAGGTACCAACGAGGAAAGCTCATCAGAACAATTAGCATGAAAATATTTATAGAAAAGGCAGAGGGAAGCTATATTATGGCTTAAATTCATAAAGTCTAGGTACCAAAGAGGAAAGCTCATCAGAACAATTAGCAGGAAAATATTTATAGAAAAGGCAGAGGGAAGCTATATTATGGCTTAAATTCATAAAGTCTAGGTACCAACGAGAAAAGCTCATCAGAACAATTAGCATGAAAATATTTATAGAAAAGGCAGAGGGAAGCTATATTATGGCTTAAATTCATAAAGTCTAGGTACCAACGAGAAAAGCTCATCAGAACAATTAGCATGAAAATATTTATAGAAAAGGAAAAGGGAAGCTATATTATGGCTTAAATTCATAAAGTCTAGGTACCAACGAGAAAAGCTCATCAGAACAATTAGCATGAAAATATTTATAGAAAAGGCAGAGGGAAGCTATATTATGGCTTAAATTCATAAAGTCTAGGTACCAAAGAGGAAAGCTCATCAGAACAATTAGCAGGAAAATATTTATAGAAAAGGAAAAGGGAAGCTATATTATGGCTTAAATTCATAAAGTCTAGGTACCAACGAGGAAAGCTCATCAGAACAATTAGCATGAAAATATTTATAGAAAAGGCAGAGGGAAGCTATATTATGGCTTAAATTCATAAAGTCTAGGTACCAAAGAGGAAAGCTCATCAGAATAATTAGTAGGAAAATATTTATAGAAAAGGCAGAGGGAAGCTATATTATGGCTTAAATTCATAAAGTCTAGGTACCAACGAGAAAAGCTCATCAGAACAATTAGCATGAAAATATTTATAGAAAAGGCAGAGGGAAGCTATATTATGGCTTAAATTCATAAAGTCTAGGTACCAACGAGAAAAGCTCATCAGAACAATTAGCATGAAAATATTTATAGAAAAGGAAAAGGGAAGCTATATTATGGCTTAAATTCATAAAGTCTAGGTACCAACGAGAAAAGCTCATCAGAACAATTACCATGAAAATATTTATAGGAAAGGCAGAGGGAAGCTATATTATGGCTTAAATTCATAAAGTCTAGGTACCAACGAGAAAAGCTCATCAGAACAATTAGCATGAAAATATTTATAGAAAAGGCAGAGGGAAGCTATATTATGGCTTAAATTCATAAAGTCTAGGTACCAACGAGAAAAGCTCATCAGAACAATTAGCATGAAAATATTTATAGAAAAGGCAGAGGGAAGCTATATTATGGCTTAAATTCATAAAGTCTAGGTACCAACGAGAAAAGCTCATCAGAACAATTAGCATGAAAATATTTATAGAAAAGGCAGAGGGAAGCTATATTATGGCTTAAATTCATAAAGTCTAGGTACCAACGAGAAAAGCTCATCAGAACAATTAGCATGAAAATATTTATAGAAAAGGCAGAGGGAAGCTATATTATGGCTTAAATTCATAAAGTCTAGGTACCAACGAGAAAAGCTCATCAGAACAATTAGCATGAAAATATTTATAGAAAAGGCAGAGGGAAGCTATATTATGGCTTAAATTCATAAAGTCTAGGTACCAACGAGAAAAGCTCATCAGAACAATTAGCATGAAAATATTTATAGAAAAGGCACAGTGAAGCTATATTATGGCTTAAATTCATAAAGTCTAGGTACCAACGAGAAAAGCTCATCAGAACAATTAGCATGAAAATATTTATAGAAAAGGAAAAGGGAAGCTATATTATGGCTTAAATTCATAAAGTCTAGGTACCAACGAGAAAAGCTCATCAGAACAATTACCATGAAAATATTTATAGGAAAGGCAGAGGGAAGCTATATTATGGCTTAAATTCATAAAGTCTAGGTACCAACGAGAAAAGCTCATCAGAACAATTAGCATGAAAATATTTATAGAAAAGGCAGAGGGAAGCTATATTATGGCTTAAATTCATAAAGTCTAGGTACCAACGAGAAAAGCTCATCAGAACAATTAGCATGAAAATATTTATAGAAAAGGCAGAGGGAAGCTATATTATGGCTTAAATTCATAAAGTCTAGGTACCAACGAGAAAAGCTCATCAGAACAATTAGCATGAAAATATTTATAGAAAAGGAAAAGGGAAGCTATATTATGGCTTAAATTCATAAAGTCTAGGTACCAACGAGAAAAGCTCATCAGAACAATTAGCATGAAAATATTTATAGAAAAGGCAGAGGGAAGCTATATTATGGCTTAAATTCATAAAGTCTAGGTACCAAAGAGGAAAGCTCATCAGAACAATTAGCAGGAAAATATTTATAGAAAAGGAAAAGGGAAGCTATATTATGGCTTAAATTCATAAAGTCTAGGTACCAACGAGGAAAGCTCATCAGAACAATTAGCATGAAAATATTTATAGAAAAGGCAGAGGGAAGCTATATTATGGCTTAAATTCATAAAGTCTAGGTACCAAAGAGGAAAGCTCATCAGAATAATTAGCAGGAAAATATTTATAGAAAAGGCAGAGGGAAGCTATATTATGGCTTAAATTCATAAAGTCTAGGTACCAACGAGAAAAGCTCATCAGAACAATTAGCATGAAAATATTTATAGAAAAGGCAGAGGGAAGCTATATTATGGCTTAAATTCATAAAGTCTAGGTACCAACGAGAAAAGCTCATCAGAACAATTAGCATGAAAATATTTATAGAAAAGGAAAAGGGAAGCTATATTATGGCTTAAATTCATAAAGTCTAGGTACCAACGAGAAAAGCTCATCAGAACAATTACCATGAAAATATTTATAGGAAAGGCAGAGGGAAGCTATATTATGGCTTAAATTCATAAAGTCTAGGTACCAACGAGAAAAGCTCATCAGAACAATTAGCATGAAAATATTTATAGAAAAGGCAGAGGGAAGCTATATTATGGCTTAAATTCATAAAGTCTAGGTACCAACGAGAAAAGCTCATCAGAACAATTAGCATGAAAATATTTATAGAAAAGGCAGAGGGAAGCTATATTATGGCTTAAATTCATAAAGTCTAGGTACCAACGAGAAAAGCTCATCAGAACAATTAGCATGAAAATATTTATAGAAAAGGCAGAGGGAAGCTATATTATGGCTTAAATTCATAAAGTCTAGGTACCAACGAGAAAAGCTCATCAGAACAATTAGCATGAAAATATTTATAGAAAAGGCAGAGGGAAACTATATTATGGCTTAAATTCATAAAGTCTAGGTACCAACGAGAAAAGCTCATCAGAACAATTAGCATGAAAATATTTATAGAAAAGGCAGAGGGAAGCTATATTATGGCTTAAATTCATAAAGTCTAGGTACCAACGAGAAAAGCTCATCAGAACAATTAGCATGAAAATATTTATAGAAAAGGCAGAGGGAAGCTATATTATGGCTTAAATTCATAAAGTCTAGGTACCAACGAGAAAAGCTCATCAGAACAATTAGCATGAAAATATTTATAGAAAAGGCACAGTAAAGCTATATTATGGCTTAAATTCATAAAGTCTAGGTACCAACGAGAAAAGCTCATCAGAACAATTAGCATGAAAATATTTATAGAAAAGGAAAAGGGAAGCTATATTATGGCTTAAATTCATAAAGTCTAGGTACCAACGAGAAAAGCTCATCAGAACAATTACCATGAAAATATTTATAGGAAAGGCTGAGGGAAGCTATATTATGGCTTAAATTCATAAAGTCTAGGTACCAACGAGAAAAGCTCATCAGAACAATTAGCATGAAAATATTTATAGAAAAGGCAGAGGGAAGCTATATTATGGCTTAAATTCATAAAGTCTAGGTACCAAAGAGGAAAGCTCACCAGAACAATTAGCATGAAAATATTTATAGAAAAGGCAGAGGGAAGCTATATTATGGCTTAAATTCATAAAGTCTAGGTACCAACGAGAAAAGCTCATCAGAACAATTAGCATGAAAATATTTATAGAAAAGGCAGAGGGAAGCTATATTATGGCTTAAATTCATAAAGTCTAGGTACCAACGAGAAAAGCTCACCAGAACAATTAGCATGAAAATATTTATAGAAAGGAAAAGGGAAGCTATATTATGGCTTAAATTCATAAAGTCTAGGTACCAACGAGAAAAGCTCACCAGAACAATTAGCATGAAAATATTTATAGAAAAGGAAAAGGGAAGCTATATTATGGCTTAAATTCATAAAGTCTAGGTACCAACGAGAAAAGCTCACCAGAACAATTAGCATGAAAATATTTATAGAAAAGGAAAAGGGAAGCTATATTATGGCTTAAATTCATAAAGTCTAGGTACCAAAGAGGAAAACTCACCAGAACAATTAGCATGAAAATATTTATAGAAAAGGCAGAGGGAAGCTATATTATGGCTTAAATTCATAAAGTCTAGGTACCAAAGAGGAAAACTCACCAGAACAATTAGCATGAAAATATTTATAGAAAAGGCAGAGGGAAGCTATATTATGGCTTAAATTCATAAAGTCTAGGTACCAAAGAGGAAAGCTCATCAGAACAATTAGCATGAAAATATTTATAGAAAAGGCAGAGGGAAGCTATATTATGGCTTAAATTCATAAAGTCTAGGTACCAAAGAGGAAAGCTCATCAGAACAATTAGCATGAAAATATTTATAGAAAAGGCAGAGGGAAGCTATATTATGGCTTAAATTCATAAAGTCTAGGTACCAAAGAGGAAAACTCACCAGAACAATTAGCATGAAAATATTTATAGAAAAGGCAGAGGGAAGCTATATTATGGCTTAAATTCATAAAGTCTAGGTACCAAAGAGGAAAGCTCATCAGAACAATTAGCATGAAAATATTTATAGAAAAGGCAGAGGGAAGCTATATTATGGCTTAAATTCATAAAGTCTAGGTACCAAAGAGGAAAGCTCATCAGAACAATTAGCAGGAAAATATTTATAGAAAAGGCAGAGGGAAGCTATATTATGGCTTAAATTCATAAAGTCTAGGTACCAACGAGAAAAGCTCATCAGAACAATTAGCAGGAAAATATTTATAGAAAAGGAAAAGGGAAGCTATATTATGGCTTAAATTCATAAAGTCTAGGTACCAACGAGAAAAGCTCATCAGAACAATTAGCAGGAAAATATTTATAGTAAAGGCAGAGGGAAGCTATATTATGGCTTAAATTCATAAAGTCTAGGTACCAACGAGAAAAGCTCACCAGAACAATTAGCATGAAAATATTTATAGAAAAGGCAGAGGGAAGCTATATTATGGCTTAAATTCATAAAGTCTAGGTACCAAAGAGGAAAGCTCATCAGAACAATTAGCAGGAAAATATTTATAGAAAAGGCAGAGGGAAGCTATATTATGGCTTAAATTCATAAAGTCTAGGTACCAACGAGAAAAGCTCATCAGAACAATTAGCAGGAAAATATTTATAGAAAAGGCAGAGGGAAGCTATATTATGGCTTAAATTCATAAAGTCTAGGTACCAAAGAGGAAAGCTCATCAGAACGATTAGCAGGAAAATATTTATAGAAAAGGCAGAGGGAAGCTATATTATGGCTTAAATTCATAAAGTCTAGGTACCAACGAGAAAAGCTCATCAGAACAATTAGCAGGAAAATATTTATAGAAAAGGCAGAGGGAAGCTATATTATGGCTTAAATTCATAAAGTCTAGGTACCAAAGAGGAAAGCTCATCAGAACAATTAGCAGGAAAATATTTATAGAAAAGGCAGAGGGAAGCTATATTATGGCTTAAATTCATAAAGTCTAGGTACCAACGAGAAAAGCTCATCAGAACAATTAGCAGGAAAATATTTATAGAAAAGGCAGAGGGAAGCTATATTATGGCTTAAATTCATAAAGTCTAGGTACCAACGAGAAAAGCTCATCAGAACAATTAGCATGAAAATATTTATAGAAAAGGCAGAGGGAAGCTATATTATGGCTTAAATTCATAAAGTCTAGGTACCAAAGAGGAAAGCTCATCAGAACAATTAGCAGGAAAATATTTATAGAAAAGGCAGAGGGAAGGCGATGGTAAAATGACTGAAGATTCCATTTCAGATTCGTAAAGGGTGTTCTAATAACTTGAACCGATTTTAAATGTGAATTAAGTTTAAGCGTCTAATGATTTTTTTCCCCTTTTTTCTCTCAGATTTAACATCTTAAGTCTTCGGCAATTTCAACCATGGAAAGATTGACACTTAAACAACGTGTTAAAGTTTCAAGAGTGCAACTGGAAAAATTGTTCGTAAATTCAAACAAACTGTGTCGGTGGCAGATGTGAAAACACCATTGCGTGCTCGGTTACACCGTTCAGCTGAAAACATTGCAGCAATGCGCGAGAATGTGGCCGAAAATCCAGACACCTCTGTTCGTCATCGCCCGCAGGAATTGAACCTCTTCACAACAACGTTACATCGTTTCCAATTGCACTCTCGGTTGGTCGACAAAAAAAAATAAAATAAAATAAAAATCGCGAATTGTGCAAAATACATTTCTGTTTGAACGTTCATTTTCGTAATAGGCTTCGATAACTTTAACACGTTGTTTGATTGTTAATCTTTCCATGGTTGAAATTGCCAGACTTAAGTTGTTAAATTTTAAAGAAAAAGAAAAAAAATCTTTAGACGCTTAAACTTAATTCACATTTAAAAAGAGTCCAAGTTATTGGAACACCCTTTATTTTATCAAGAACCTCTAAATACATAGCAGAAGCACCAGACGTGTCAATAATATTCAATGCATGGAAGAATGGTAGTCTTACAAATATTAGAAAGCAGTCTTGAATCAGTTTTAACAAAAAAGAATGTGGAAAAGTGCGTATTATACATGAATAAAAACCTGGACTCTAGAAGGGCCGTTTTCCGTGTGTTGATTAGGCATGATTATCATAGGTATAATAGGCTTCAGGAAAGAGTTATTTAGATTCAAACATCGGAACTATTTTCTTATGCGGAAACCTATAGTGTTAAGAAAATACGCGAAGCTTCCTTTCACATTCTTCCGCTGTAACCGTGGAATCAAAGGCTGATAAGGTGAATAGTGGGGGTGAGTAGCTGCGTGAAACAACATTAACTTGTAGCATGGTGTGTGTGTGTGTGTGTGTGTGTGTGTGTGTATCGAATGGGGTCTGATTGGGTTCCTTCCCTAGCGTCAAGACAGCGGCCAACGTGGGTGGTGGATACATTGGTGGCAGTGGCACGTAATGTCGATGGCAACGCAAGAGCAGCGTAAAATACGTTAAATGTGCGTCAATCAAGCTTAATTGTTGATTGAGTCTAAATTAACTGGCCTCGGGCGATAGTATCTTCTTCCGCCGACGCAGCCGACACATTTTCCTTTGCCAACAGACAAACATCCAGCCAATTTATCGTTGCTATTATCATTGTAATTTATTGGTAATTATTGTCGCGTTATAAGAATTAACTTTATTTTACGATCAAACAAGAATAATATAATAACAATGATAATAATGTATGCAGAAGCACTCTTAGAGAAGAAGAAAAATAGAAACAAAATTCTCTTGAACTTTGAGATTCAAACGAAATACCCAATACAAGCCAAAAGATCCAGTCATCGTAAAAATGGTAAAGGAACTTTGTCAGATGGTGGATGCAAGTTCCAGTAGAATTCTTCTTCTTCAAAGCGTGGATGATTATGGTTATCCACAGTTTCCTATCCCTCGCAGCTCTAAGCAATATTTGTCCCCTTACTATCCCTCACACACCCTGTTCTGCCATCTATTTAAACAAGCTCGTTAAGTAGGCTGGCCATGGCTCTCCACAACGACCTATCCTTCGTAGTTGTAAGCAATTTTAGTCCCTTTACTATCCCTCACACACCCTGTTCTGCCATCCATTTACACAAGCTCGATAAGTACGTTGGTCATGGTTCTCCACGATTTCCTATCCTTAGTAGCTCTAAGCAATTTTAGTCACTTTACTATCCCGCATATTCCCTGTTCTTCCATCCATTTACACAAGCTCGTTAAGTAGGTTGATCATGGCTCTCCACAACTTCCTATCCTTCGTAGCTCTTAGCATTATTTGTCCCGTCTCATTGCTGTCTCACACAGGGTCTGTTCTGTCATCGATTTACCCAAGACCGTTAGGTAGGTTACTCGATTTTTTACCCATGCCCCTCTTGCTTACAATAACTCCTGTGAGCTTCAGTGGGCAATGTCCTTTGGGAACGTGAACGATCATGGCTCCCCACAAATACCCATCTTTTTTAGGTTTAAGCAGTATTTGGCCCCGTCCTGCCATCTATATACCTAAGTTCGTACAGTTGGTTATTTAACGTTTTCCTTTGCCTCTCGCGCCTTCAATATATATCCTACGACTGCCACATTTTCTAAGCCATCTGTCTGTCTTTTTTCTTCGTTCTACCATGGCTCTCCACAACATCCTATACTTTGTAGTTTTAAGCATTTTCTGTTCCCCGATTATCATTAAATATTCATTTACACAAGCTCGTTTAGTAGTTTTTTTTTTTTTTTTTACTTCCAGTTCGCCTAATAAAAGGCTCAAGGGCCAGTCAAGGTAGAGTGAGATCGTAAGGGAGGGGGAATGGGAAAGTAAGTGTATATGAAGACGAGTTTCATAAGTATCGGTTGACACTGAGACAAAAGCATTCTCTCGGGAGTTCGTTCCATAAAGTAACAGATCTGAGGAAGAAGCTCTCATTTTTTTTTTGTCAAAGGAACACACGAAGAGAATGGAGATGGTTTGCTCTCATGAACACGGCATGGCGGGTCCCAGCTGTGAAGGTCCAATCTGATGGCACTAAAGAATGCCACTTTATATTGGATTGGTGCATAATTATCAGGCGTTTTAATAGGCGAGTTCAGTCAGTTATGTGCCATACGTGATACACGCTTAGGCGATCCTGTATCTTTCGATAGGTGACTGACGAGGCAGATGTTTTCCCGCGGTAGGTTGCCATTTCTTTCTGCGATAGACCAGTTGCCATCCGAGTTTATAGAACCTGATCTGAGCTTTGGGGTGGGGAGAAAAAGAAGATCCATATCTTTTCCAAGGGTATTAGCACGTAAGTGAATGTAATGGAGTCGAACTCGCCTCTCCGATTCCACAATCCGAACCGCTACCCATTACTCCACCGTGTCTCCCTGAGATTTATTTGTTAATAAAAATTGCTGTTTTGTTTACATTTTTAATAAAAAAAATATTATTTTCAGGTTATAAAAATGCGTGTCGATAATCATAGGCTCCGGAATAATCATTTAAAAATGTTATTGTTAAATTTTTGTTTCTTTTTTTCATAATAAATATAGTTTAAAAACGCCTGATAATTATGCACCAACCCAATAGTAGTGAAAGGCCTGTGACGTTTCGTCTGTGGGTTAAGATTTGAAAGGGAGAATAATTCCTCACCCACAAGGCAGCTTAAGCGCTTTTAGACTATTGAGGTTGGACAGTCAAGATTGGTCAGTACCAGCCGAGATATGACATCAGTACTCCATTTTTGGTCTGATCATTTGAGGTCGGGAGTGAGCTTTACATCCAGTAGGCGTTCGAGGCAAATAGTTTCTTTCGAGTAACCTGTACCTGCAAATATCTTGATAGGCAGTGCCTGACAGTTGATCTCTACTCTGATCTAACTCTTACAGCTCAATGGGGAATAGACTGGCGACTATCTTTAATGCTGGCGCTCGGACATACAGAAAATTCGGACAAAGAAAAAATGATGAAACACAAGAAAAATTAAAAACTTAAACGCAGTTCCTTGTCAGTCATTTTTAACAAAAATACACACACACATTATATATATATATATATATATATATATATATATATATATATATATATAATGATGAAAATATAGTTTAAGGCATGCGATATTTATGGAGAGCTTGTGTAAATATAAAAGACACAGAGATTAACACCCAGCGGCAACAGTGTTTCAGTATAGACTTACATTATATATATATATATATTTGAACAAAAATTTTATACCACAGAATTTATATATTGTTTTCAAAAAAACTTCTTTAAAAAGGAGTCTTTTACGTCCAACACTTCTTCAGAAAGATTCGTTGGAAAAAAACAAAACAAACATAATAATAAGCATAAATGGCGAAACAGAAACAAAAATGTAGTGGGGTTGGTAAATAAAAACGATGAATCGATGTAAATAAGCTCCTAGTGAGTATAAAACAATAAATTTTGTAATCACAGCCCATCCATGAGAGATAGTGAACGAAGAAAGTTCTCCTTCTGCTTGCACAAAGTTAGTCAATGAAGCTTAATATGAATAGCTTGTAAAAAACACATTTTTAGCCGATTGAGCTTGTACAGTACCCTAAACGCTTCGTCAGAATATTTCAAAGTGCAACCCGGGTTGTTCGCCAAATGTAGTCCAATCGCTGACTCACGAAACGACTAAGTCAAGCGAATACTGTCGCCGACGTCACCATTTCTTATACGAGTAGCTACGTGCTGTCTAATCCGGGTCTCCAACTGAAAGTTAGTTCGTACCACATAATCAGCCTCACACTGACATTTAAATTGGTAAATAACAGAACAGCTTTGCAGGTAAAGCAAACCATCCTTAGCGAAAGATGGGAATCACAAAAAAGAACTCTAACAAGTAGCAGAAACCACATCACACGAGAAATTTCAACAACAGCAACAAATAAAATGGATATCACATGTAAATCGAGGAGAAAATAATGACATAATAAAATGTTGATATTTCACATACTTTAGATAAAAAGTTAGGAAGGAAATCGCTATTCATACAGGAGAGAGCGATAAAAAAACTACTGGGCTTGAGAAACCTATGTTCCTGAAAAATTGTTTTAAGAGAAAGATTTTATAAATTTCAACTGAAAATAACACTAGCTGCTCGGTCAATGAATACCTCATGTTTCCTTGTAAATTATTAGAGATGTGGAGAACAGATACTACACTGAGAACCCAGCCCGATGACTAGGAAGTGAAAAAAAAAAAAACATGGCTGCTCAGTCAATGAATACCTCATGTTTCCTTATAAGTTATTAGAGATGTGGAGAACAGATACTACACTGAGAACCCAGCCCGATGACTAGGAAGTGAAAAAAAAAAAACATGGCTGCTCAGTCAATGAATACCTCATGTTTCCTTATAAGTTATTAGAGATGTGGAGAACAGATACTACACTGAGAACCCAGCCCGACGGCTAGGAAGTGGGAAATACAAAAAAAAAAAAAAAAAAAACTTAACTTGAGTTGTAATGTCTGCTCTGTCAATGAATGCTGAATGTTTCCTTATAAGGAAACCGATAATATTACCATTACCATCGTATAGAACTATATCTCTGTTAACTAAGTCTTCAGGGCTTTAACCATCTGACCATAAGACTTGAGTTCGAATTTCATCATAGTCAATTTATCAAAGAGGTGACTTTGTGATAATATAGGATTGTGGGAGGCGATCCCAGCACGCGGGATATGCCCGAATACCAAATCATGGGTTGACCCAAGCCTTCTCATTGAAATCCGGTTGACATAAATATTTGTAATTCGATGGTTGCGCATTCGCAAATTTATCAGGTTCCGGTATTAAATGACCCATAACGGTGTTGATATCCCCTTAAGCTAACCAAACCTTTTTTCTTTTCTTCATCTGTGAGTGTCCTGCATTCACTGTAATATAGGAGAATTTATATTACATAGCATTTCAGCCTATTGGTTCGAGGCATTTCAGCCTACTGGTTCGAGGCATTACATCGGTTTTCGCCAAATCACCGAAATTAAGTAACGTTGATCCTGCTCAATACTAAGATGGTGCCTGTTGGGGTATACCAGTTCCTATAAGTTACACTGCAGTCCTGGCAAGCTGGTGATGAATACAGACTTGCTACTTATATTTAACAGAGGAGGTACGGGAGGAGTAATGTATAGCAATTCGGATTGAGGAATCGGAGAGCTGAGTTCGAATCCCAGTCGAATCCATTACATTCACTTACGTCCTAATACCCTTGGGGGAGGTATGAATCCACTTCTTCTCCCTCCAGTTATAGGTAAATAGCAGGACAGGCCGGGTTCTCCAGCCCTGGATGGCAACTGGTCTATCGCAGAAAGAAATGGCAAAAAAATCTGCCTCGTCAGTCATGTATCGAAATATACATGATCGCCTCAGCGTGTATCACGCATGGCACATAACTGACTGATATCAATAGAAGACCTCGATATGTCGTAAGCCCTACCTACAGTTGGGGGAATGGTGAGCTCTACTTACTATATAATAATTCTCAATTTTCTCCCTAACGTTTTGACTAAGATTCTAATTAATGAAACGATTGATTATATTTATGCTGACCAGTAACTGAATAATATATAGAATAAGTGACAGCAAGTCTCTTTAATGCTCCATCATTCTCCTCAGCATTTTAACCCTTTTCAACAATACTGTCATCTGGATGGTTCTAATAATTCCTTTAATTCCCAGTTCCTTTAGCATTGGAAACGGTGTCGAAGAGGCTGGTGGGATGAAGAACGGCCCCAGTGCTCCGACAACGATTGGCATGACTGTCATCCACAGGATCCTCAGCTCTTTTTTTTTTACTTTCAGCAGATTTACTTTGTGGCTTGTCAGAGCAGGTTCTCCTCGATCAGTTTCTGTCAATATTGAGCTCCTGCAAACTATACTTGAGGAAAAACCGAAACAAATTGCACGAAACATTAGAAAATGACACACGTCACACCAGGATCGCATGACACTTTCTTGGACCCAGAAAAGTGTCTAAAATTGACGAATGGGTCCTTCTTCAACTGACCCTTCCTCGGGTTAATCAGGGAGTTGCCTTCTGATCGGCATTGAAGAGTAGACTTGCCATCGACCCTTTCCTGAGTAAAATCATCACCAGTGATGAAAGGTGGTTTCTCTATTATCAAATCCAACGAAAATGAAATTAATTAGCACAATGTGAAAAGGGAGATTTCACCATCAGACTACAACCAAAAATGTTACACTCTGTGTCTGGGTGTCGTCTATCCTGATGTGCTCAACCATTAACGAAACAGTTAATTAAAAGAAGTATTATCGTCAATTGAAAGCCTTGCACAAGAATGTGCAGAAAAAGCAGACATCATTAATTGTAAAGGCGTGTTGCTTTCCCAAAATAAAGCACGAATACATATTACCAGAGTCAGATTATGGCACTAAATGTTTTGCCTTATCCTCCTTACGCTCGTAACCTTGCTCCATCTGACTATCCTCTTTTTAAAGAGAAAACATTGTAATTGTGAAGAGATAATATCGGGTGCTTCCTCGCAACGAAACCTGAAGAATTTTATAC
>OZ038509.1:17440597-17453097 GCA_964036315.1 Acanthosepion esculentum | reverse complement strand
TAAATAAATATTTGAATTTTCCTTCCCTTTTAGAAAACAAGTAGTCAAGAAAAAAATAATCAATTATTGATCGGTTTTCCGCATCCTTGCCCGGTCACACTGACCAGGTCATCACTACAACGGCCCCCACCCAATTCCAACAGCTGTAGATCGAGAAGAATAAAAATTTTTAAAAAAAGGAAAAGAGAATAAATTTCTCAATAAATAAGTAAAAAGGCAGAAGAAAAGTAATATTGACAAGCGTACGACCGTAAATAAGTAAATGGCTCATCCTTCTAAAATATTGTTTTCCATCTTAACTGACCGGTTGGGCAGCAGGTGATGGAGGTGGGAAGTGAACATTTGCTCCTCACGATAAAAAAAGGAGAGAAAAAAAAAGAAAAAAGTTATTTGTCTTTTCATTGGCTTGAAATAGCCAACCAAACGCCGTCATTATGGGCGGAGTCTCTTAACCTCTCTCTCTCTTAACCTCTCTCTCTCTCTTAACCTCTCTCTCTCTTTCTATCTCTCTCTCTCTCTCTCTCTCACTTTTATTTCAGATTAATTGACTTAAAACTACTTCGCTGGCTTTGACGGTTGTAGAAAAAATTAATTCATTAAAAAGATTAAAATAAAAAAAAAATAAAAATTTACAGTTTAAATTTTAAATTAAAAAATATGCTCGGTCGTAGTCAATAGAAACAAAACTTGAAACAAAAACGGCAAACAATAGAAACGCTTTAAATATACATTCTTTTTTCTAAACTAAAAATGGAACATTTCAACCTTGAACATTCACCCTCAGAACATCAGTTATCGAAGCGCCTACTGTAGTGATAGAAATCTCGGCTATCATGTATTTTTAACTTTACTAGGATTCCCATTATAATTACTCTATGCCAGTCTAAACTAGCCTACCTGTCGTCCGGTTTACACTTCTCGTTCTGTTGAACAGGAGTAGAGGTTTATCCTTTGGTTCCTGTTTAGGATTGGGTTTCCGGTTCATTCTAAACTAAAGTTTACTTCAACTCTATATTTCTAACTTCTCCAACTAAAACTTTGAAATTTTATTTACTATTTATTTTTCCTCAATTGGAGTTGACAGGTTTGCATATCATCCGGTTCACACTCCTCCCCGATCTTTTGAACAGGAATAGAGGTTTATCCTTTTTTTTTTTCTTGCTTAGGGCTGGGTTTCCTGTTCATTCTAATGTCTTTTCTTTCTCTTTCACTTTCATTTCCATTAGTGCGCCTTGTGTCTTAGTGGCATTTTCGCCTTACTTGGGGTGAATTGATAAAAAAAAATGACTTAAGAAATATCTATGAAGTCTACCATGCAGTGTTAGATAATAAATGACCTCACAGTACCATAATATAGCATAGCGAGTTCGACTATCACTAGTACTCTGACTAGTGCAGTCTTGTACCAGACGATGTCGGCGATCATGTCTCTCCGCATGTTTTCTTGGGAGAGATAGCGACATCCCGTTGCCTTCTCCACGGTTAGAGTAATGGATAGCGGCTCGGATTGAGGAATCGGAGAGCCGAGTTCGAATTCCAATCGAATCCATTACATTCACTTACGTGCTAAATCCTTGGGAAAGTTATGAATCCTCTTCCCCCCCCCCCCAGCTATTACTGCGGGGAAAATCTGCCTCGTCAGTCATGTATCGAAAGATACATGAGCGCCTAAGAGTGTATCACGCATGGCACATAACTGACTGACTTCTAGACTCGTTACCATTCAATGCTAAAAGGACTAGTTTACTCTGCTGGAGATGGAGTCTTGCCTTTCTCGAGAGTATTAGTGCGAAAGTGAACGCAACAGATAAAGTAGGAATTTGAACTGTGCTTCCCAATTCAAACTTTTTTTTTTATATACTGATGTTCAGTCAATAAAAGTCCCGAGATTTACCTTAAACTGAGTCAGGTTGTGACACAAAATGGGTTTTTAACGTGGTGGGGGACACTCGGGCTGCTGGTCTAATCTGATCAGAGCTTGTCTAAGCTAGTCATAGCCGGTCATACCACCGCTACGTAACAGATGCCACGCAACAGGGTCGGGGACGCAAGGGAGGAGAGAAGGCTTCCGGCACGGAACAGATATTACAATCGTAGCATCTACTTCGACAGAAAAACTCCCCTTCTCCTCTGCCATCTCTTTTCAGAAGAATCCTGGGGAAAAGACCCACCCAATACAAGGCCTAATAGCTACTCTAAGTAGGAGGTCACTGTGTAGTGTTGGATGAGCGTAAGAAAAGGCAAGTTCATGGAGCGCTGCAGGAAAGATGACGGTTAAACCTTAGACTTGAAGAGGTCAAGATTGTAGTGATTGGGAAAACATCCTTCAGGGAGTCTGTTCCGCAAAGCAGCAGTTCTTGGGAAGAAGCTGTCCTAATGGAACTTCTTACTATTGGAATTTGAATAGAATAGGGATGATTCACTCTTGTGTGCGTGGCTTAGTGGGTCCCAGTTGTAAAGCTGAGGGATGGTGGATCTTGGAAATGTAGCTTGCCATAACACATGCCGTAGAAATAGCGATAGAACTGCGATAGGTTCGCAACGTTTCGTTTGTGGGGAAAAGGGATGTAGGGTGGAAAATAATTCATCACCCACAAAGCTGCGGAGACGCTTTTGAAGACAGGCAAGTGAGAAGTGGGTAGCTTCAGCCCAGATGTGGTACCGTCCGCGTGTTTTGAATGGAATCCTAACACGAAATTCCATTACTGTGCCTATGAGTTCGTTAGTGTGTTTTGAATTTGACTTTCACAGGATGCCCCACTATTTAGGCTCTATGCATTTCCTGCGTTTGGTGAATTCCGAGTTCAAGATGTTGAGCTATGTCCTCTCGACTGCTGTTCACAGATAGGCAAGAGATATCTTAATGTTTTTTTTATGGGGGGGGGGCGATTTTCTCCTGGTGTCGAATATCTATCCTGCTCATCTTCATAATTCTCACTTACTTCCCCCTTCCTTGCAATCACACTCAGTGACCATCTACCTAGAGTGGCCTTTAGATTTTTTATTAGGTGAACTATCATTAAAACACGAAAGGTAAAAACTTGTAAAAGGAACTTGCGAATCGGTCTATATTTCTGAGATGAGGTATTATGTACACTATTTACATTATTCGGACTATTGTCCTCATCTTTGTCGCCATATTTATCAAAACGTTTCGACTGTTGTACGCTCCAGCCTTCTTCAGGTGGTTGGAATGTCGGGCTGAACCCTTTATTTCGCTCACTGGGGTAGACTGTTCTAGTTCCACGTGCCATGTTTAATGGATGTCAGTTATCAGTTATCTCCTGTTAATTCCTCTCCCCAAGTCCTCTGCCGTCTTAACCAGGTATTAAACTCACACTCTTTGGGTTCTGTCACTGGATCTAACTAACGCCTTTATTCACTGTGTCATGTGTCCTTGAGGATATCTGTGTATGAATTTCTGGGTATTATAAAGCTAATGTCTTCAGAAACCGTTTTTTACCAGTGCTCATATTGCAATTTTTGCTGTTATCATTGCATGTTTTTACCAGAGCTCATATTGCAATTTTTGTTATTATCGCTTTTCGTTGGCACTCCTTATTACTGGTTCCCATATTGTATTCATTTCTATGCTTGGTCGACTCAGGAGATTTTTGTGGCCTAGCATATGTGCTTATTCCTTAAGTTTACGAATTTTCCAATGATGTTCTTTGTCTATGATCTCAACCTGATCCCACAGAGGGCGGGGATCTCCCTTTCCTTGCTGGAATAGGCAGGTACAAGAGGAGGACAACAACACTCAGAAAACAGTCTGCTTACTTTACGTGAAGGGGTTATCAGAGAAAATACAAAGGATCTGCAGTCCATATAACATCAGGACAACCTTCAAAATCTGGATGACACTTCGCAGATATCTTCCCCGAGTAAGACCTCCCATAGAGGAGAACATGACTAAAGACTGTGTGCACGCTATCCCGTGCAGCTGCGGAAAGAAATATAAAGGGGAGACAGACCGCCCCTTAAGGTAAGGTTTCAAGAACACCAGAAAGCTGTAACACGAGGGGAAGTGGAAAAATCAGGCGTGGCTGACCACATATGGAGAGAAAAGGGATCTGTGGGATCAGGTTGAGATCATAGACAAAGAACATCATTGGAAAATTCGTAAACTTAAGGAATAAGCACATATGCTAGGCCACAAAAATCTCCTGAGTCGACCAAGCATAGAAATGAATACAATATGGGAACCAGTAACGAGGCGTGCCAGAGAAAAGCGATAATAACAACAAAAATTGCAATATGAGTTCTGGTAAAAACACGAATTGATAGCAGCAAAAATTGCAATATGAGCACTGTTAAAAAAGTTGCTGAAGACATTAGGTTTATAATACCAAGAAATTCATACACAGATGTCCTCAAGGACAGTGGATAAAGGGCGTTAGTTAGATCCAGTGACCTAACTAACGCCATGTGACACATGGCACAGTGGATAAATGTGTTTGTTAGATACAGTGACAGAACCCAAAGAGTGTGTGTTCAATACCTGGTTAAGGCGTCGGTAAAACTTGGAGAGGAGAATTAACAGGAGATAACTGATAACTGACATCCATTTGACATGACACGTGGAACTAGAACAGTCTACACCAGTGAGCGAAATAAAGGGTTCAGCTTGACATTCCAACCACCTGAAGAAGGCTGGAGGGTACAACGGCCGAAACGTTGTGATATATATGGCGACAAAGATGAGGACAATAGTCTGAATAATGTAAATAGTGAACTTGCCGAAATTGTGTATAACGTTCAGAGTATTTTCGACCATAAGACCATAATCTTACGTACGAACAGACCTTTACACCAAGTCCCATAACTGCTCGATTGGGCCGATGTCAAGTGAATGTGGTCGTCGAACGATTCGTCGGAAATTACCAAGTTGCTCCTGAAAACCAATCCTGATTAGCTAGTGCTCGATGATACAGTTCATTATTTTACTAGAAAAATAAACCATTGTTAGGGTACATTGAAATGCTGTTGAGGGTACACTCAGCTATAGATTAAATAGCAGGGTAGCAGTCTACTACCCTGAATTCAAAAACGCGATGAAAACAACGCAAAAGATATCATGACAAGTCAAAGATATTAAAAAAGAAAAGAAAGCTGTAGAGATCCACGATCTTGAAAAGAATATGCCATTAAAAAAAAATGGGTAACTATAAACGGATTCTTTTTTTCATATCTGAAATAGTTGTATATTTTCCCGCTGATGCCAGAGTTCAGTGTTCAAATCAGAATAAAAGCAATTTTTTTGAATGCCGACTTATTAAGACAGAGAAAGCTCTCCAACTTGAAAAATTGACGCAGCACAATCTTCTTTTTTCCGTTTCTTCATGTTTAACTTAGTGTTATACTATGTAAGCATATTAAATAACAGTGCTGATTAGAAGCAGGAAATCTATAATAATAAATTATAAAAAAAGCTGATTCTCTGTCCATCATGCCTTGTTTGTGTTTTGCGTGTGTGGCTGGCATGTGCTTTTGCCATTTAATAAAAAAATAATTTGACCCCAATTAAGACGATAAAGCCACTAAGACGCAAGTGTTTGAGAAAAAAACATTGAGGAGAAAATAAAATAAAAAAACAGGATTCAGATGATGATTGTCGTTGCATTTAAAGTTTTGAAGTCGTCGTCGAA
This sequence comes from Acanthosepion esculentum, assembly GCA_964036315.1. Lineage (NCBI taxonomy): Eukaryota > Metazoa > Mollusca > Cephalopoda > Sepiida > Sepiidae > Acanthosepion > Acanthosepion esculentum. The sequence continues at coordinate 17,447,449 of OZ038509.1, read as the reverse complement.
AAGGTAGACAAGAAACCAGAAGAGGGCTCCATAATGGAGTAATGCGAGCGAAGAAACGGTTAGAATAGAAATTACGGTTGCATTAAGCAATGTAAACTATAAAATGATGAGACCTAACTGCCAATCTAGTACTGCACTTAAATTCGATGTACCGAAGGGGAAAGCTCATCAAAACAATAACAATTTCACACACACACACACACACACACACACACACACACACACACACACACACACACACACACACACACAGAGTTTGTAATTAGTCATTGGAATAAAATATTCCTCTCCTACTCTGTCAAAACCATGAGCCGAACAATAAAATTATGAAGGTGGAGACAAGAAAAATCATTTTACCCCAAGTAAGGGGATAAAGCCCCTAAGACACAAGGGGGGCGGTTACTGAGCGTCAAAAATATGAGAAAAAGAAAATATTAAGGAGGAAGGACAATACAAGAACAGAAATTAAGACAGAATTGACTTTGCATTTAAATTTTTAAAATGCAAAGTCAATTATGTCTTGATTGGGAAGCAAGAAGCCAGAAGAGAGTTCCACAAGCGAGAAAAGAAGCTGTTAGCAGAGAACTTACGGTTACATCTCGCCATTTCGACTGTAAAATGATGAGGCCTTGGCGCCAATTTAGTACTGTGCTTAAATTCATAAGATCTGGATAGCATAGAGGAAAGTTCATCAGGACAGTTACCATCAAAGTATTTACAGAAAAGGCACACGGAAGCTACGTTAAGTTTAATTAATAATAAGATTTAAAAAACACATTGCTTACATTTTCCCCCACAAATTACTTAGAGTTCATATCGAGTGTGTTAATTGAAAACATTTTTATAACTGAAGACTGTTTATAAAAAATATATCATCTTATTAGAATTCGGTTTTTCCCTCCTTAGTCAGCACGACCGTTACAACCTGCCAATACCGCATAAATAATGGATTGTTCGATCATGTGAAAATTCGAAAATGACATTAGAAACGCAACTTGGTTTCAATGAGAATAGAAAGCAAGAAATAAAAAAATAAAGAAAAGCAACAACGCAAGAAAGAAAGAAAATAAAGAAATGCAATAAAGCAACAAAGCAAAAAAATAAAGAAAAAAGCAACAAAGAAAAAATAAAGAAAAGCAACAAAGCAAGAAAGAAAAAATAAAGAAAAGCAACAAAGCAAGAAAGAAAAAAAATAAAGAAAAGCAACAAAGCAAGAAAGAAAAAAATAAAGAAAAGCAACAAAGCAAGAAAGAAAAAAGAAAGAAAAAAAAGAAAGAAATAATCGTCCTGAAAATATCTCATAAATAATAGACTATTCTGTTTTGATCACGAGGAAAGACAGAAAATTCATATCAGAAATGCTATTTGATTTCAGCGAAAAGATGAAAATGAAGGAAAGAAGGAAGGAAGGGAGGAAAGAAAGAAAGAAACGCTTTGTCAATAACTCATAAATAATGAACTGTTCCGTTTTGATCGCGAGGTAAGACGGAAAAGACATATCAGAGACGCAGTTTGATTTCAGTGAGAAAAAGAAAGAAAGCAAACAATTAAGAAAAAGAAAGAAAAATTCAAACAGGAAATTCGTGAAATTTTCACGGATACTGTTCGTAAAATAACAGTGTCAGAGATGCTCAATATGACGAGGCAGAGACGAATAAACCTATACGCCAACTACGTCCCGGGATAGGGCCCAAGACATTGGCGATGGACCCATGAATCTATATTATAAAAGAACTGATTCAATCTTCGCACACATATCGTGTAAGTGTGACTTTACATGAGTGTATGTAATGCATATACGTATGTGTATGTTGTACTTGAGTGACATACATGTGTTTGCGTCATTTAATGCACACACATATACAAAACGCTCACAATTTGATCGAATTTGAAATAAGACATTGAAATAATACAGTTCTCTCCAACTCAGTCTGGACAATCCAAGGCGGAGGAATAAAATCATTGCAGACAAGAAAAAAAATAAACGTTCATTTTTTAAACTGATAAAAAATATTATATAATTGTAACATTTTGTTAAACTTTTCAGAATTTATTCTGAAGATAGACAAAGATAGAGAGATAGATAGACAGACAAAGATAGAGAGATAGATAGACAGACAAAGATAGAGAGATAGATAGACAGACAAAGATAGAGAGATAGATAGACAGACAAAGATAGAGAGATAGATAGACAGACAAAGATAGAGAGATAGATAGACAGACAAAGATAGAGAGATAGATAGATAGACAGACAAAGATAGAGAGATAGATAGATAGACAGACAAAGATAGAGAGATAGATAGATAGACAGACAAAGATAGAGAGATAGATAGATAGACAGACAAAGATAGAGAGATAGATAGATAGACAGACAAAGATAGAGAGATAGATAGATAGACAGACAAAGATAGAGAGATAGATAGATAGACAGACAAAGATAGAGAGATAGATAGATAGACAGACAAAGATAGAGAGATAGATAGACAGACAGACAAAGATAGAGAGATAGATAGACAGACAGAGATAGAGAGATAGATAATGAACAGGCTAATACATAATTTAACAAGAATCTAGTTTGTCCTGCGTTTGCGAGAACTATAAACAAATAACAAGGCCAAACGCTTCAAAAGGTTGGAATTTGGCTCCAGAAAGTATTTACGCATGGTCAGTTGTATGCTCAAGAGTAAGAAATCCTAAGAATTTATTCTTTTCTGTTAAGGAAAAGAAATTTTCTTAAAAAAATGTTATCTATCATGAAGTCATATAAAATTAAATTAAAGGAATTATTAAACCGTGAAGTAGAATTTTTTGAAAATAATACGCATTTTTTTTTTTTTATTGTTGTAAATTACAAGTGATAGTAGGGGGTGCGTATTATAAATAGATTTAAACAAAAATATTTTTTTGGTTATTGATTTATAATAATAATAATAATAATAATAATAATAATACGTTCTTGTTGTTCTAGAATAAGATATTAGCCCAATTTTCATTTTAAACCCAGCAATAATAATTGTAACATTTTTGTCAATAAATTTATGCTTTTCAGTAACCGCATTTTTTATTTGGCGAAAAAATTAAAAAAATCTATAAAAAGGCCAATTTCGAAGAAAAGGGGATATCAAGTTAACAATTTATTTATAGATGCGTATTATACATAGGGACAGAGATATTTCTTAATTTTTGTATCATTTGTTGGAGTGCGTATTATTTAAGGCTGCGTATTAGTTTCAAGAAATTACAGTAATTGTTTGTCAACTTCCGGCACTCACTTCCCATGGCGTAAAAGAAAAAAAAAGGGATTATCATTGGTCAAGAATAAATGCATACACTACTGACAGAATGGGATATTATTATACAGTGTAACCCGGATATAAGAGAAACCCGGATATAAGATATATTTTATCTGGTCCCAAATTAGAGCCTGTGTTAATAAAACAAAATAGACCAAACCCGGATATAAGAGACTTCTTCTCCGGTCCCGACAACTCTCTTATATCCGGGTTACACTGTATATATAATAATATATCGTTAATTACTTAACTATAGTAATAACTTGCAAATAGTTATTTTACTATAGAATGCATGAAAACAAAAACAAAGTAAATAAATTCACTGCTTTGTAAATGTGTAAAAAAAAATGGGTTGTCAAGAACAAAAGCAAGCAGCACTGTCAAAAGAGAATTATGAGACAAGGTCGAAAGTGTGGAGCACCCAGTGAAGATCGAACTCGCTAATCAGTCATAATTGACTTAGCGTGACAAGCTTGCTAACCACTACACCACGTCGAAATGCACAAACGATTTACTGACCGTAGCTTATATGTAGCACATGGCCGTAAATGTAAAGCATCCAGTGAGGGTTATATGTATAACATAAAAGCATTGCATCTGACTTGACTATATAACATGGAAATACATTGAAAATGAAGGAGAAAGGGATTGTCAGTGGTCAGGAATGAATGCAAACATTACTGATAGAATAGGGCTATTATATGTATAATGTAAATGCATTGCTAATGATTTTACTATAGGAATGCATTGCAAATGAGGAAGAAAGGGATTGTCAGTGGTCAGGAATTAATGCAAGCATTACTCATAGAATAGAGCTGTTATAATGATTTCGTTTCAGGAATACATAAAAATATGAATTATCTGTTGTCATCAATTAATGTAAACGTTACTTACTGTTGATAGTTAATTATTCAATATTTGAAGACCTTATTTATTCTTATGCGTTCTCTATTCTAGCATTAAAACACCTTCCCGCTTGTAGCCGTCTCTGGGTATTGTACACTTTAAAGTCCCTTTTGTACCAGCTATTTACTTGTCAGCGAAAGATTAGGTCTGAATCCTTTTCGAGTTCGGAAATTTGAATAACTTTTTTCTTTCTTTTCTTCTCTATAAATAATTTGACACGGATTAAAAATAAAATAGAAATTGTGAAATCTATTTTTGGTGACAGGACGAAAAATTCGCCTCATACAAAAAACGGATTTCCTCTTTTCGGAGTCGACACGTTGGTACTTGAAGATTTATTTATTTTTGATGTTTAAGCTTTATCTAGAAGTAGAATTTAAATCGTTTACTGTGGTAAATATTTATTTATCATCATAAGTATTAATATTATTATCATTATTAATATTATTGTATACAAATCATTATTAATATTATCATTATTAATATCTTTATTATTTGAAATATTATTATGAATATTATCATTATCATATTATCATTATCATCATTATTAGTTAATAATAATAATAATAATAATAATAATATAGTTGTTAGTGGTGGTTGATCTGAAACACAGCAAATTTTGGTTGAGTCGGGACTAAATACCCTGCTGCCCTGTACTGTTATGGCACATTATCATCAGGATATCAGGATTTTGGGGAGTATACGAACAGTCTTCTGTAAATGGCCAGTCTTGACATTAACTCCAATTTTCTCCATCTACTTCAGTACCTATGGGGCCCAGACCACTAACAAAAATGGGCATGACCTCCCTAGTCTTCTTAACTGACCAGAATTGGTACACTCTCCATTTTAAATTATCGTAGTTATACTTCTTCGTTGTCAACTATTCTGTTGTTTCCGGTACATGCAATATCCATGGCGATGCATGTTCTTTCTTTTTCTCCGCCCATACCACCACAATAATAATAGTTCGGCACCCCGACGGTTCAGTAACGGCAAGATAATCGAATTTTAAATCTAAATTGTTTGTCCATGTAAAATACGACATTTACATATTGTAAAACGAAAAAAAAAAAAAAAATTCGCGAATTCCCAATTTTTTTTTATTTGACTTATCGACATGACCCATGCTACGTTAAAATTATATATATATATATATATATATATATATATATATATATATATATATAACCGAATGACAATTATATCAAACAAATAAGAAAAAAAAAAAAAGGAAAACAAATTCAACAAGCCATAAAATTACATCACTTAGCATCCTCTATAGTTTACTTTGACTTCATATTTTTACTTATATTTTGGGTTGATTATATATATATATATATATATATATATATATATAATTATGAAAAAAATGAAAATAATAATAATAACAGTTAAGAGTAAGGCTAGGGAGGTCATATACCTACCTACAAATATAGGTAGGTATATGAGCGATCGTATACAAATACGTATAAATACTCTTTAGTGTAAGAAAAACAGTGCACAAAATTAAGAATATATATATATATATATATATATATATATATATATATATATATATATATATAATTGCACGACTCCGAGTTTCATGCCGAAGCAATTTTCAAGTGCTGAAAATATATTTTATTTTTACTTATATTTTGGGTTGATTATATATATATATATATATATATATATATAATTAGGAAATAAATGGAAATAATAATAATAATAATAACAACAAGAACAATCAAAGCTAATCAGCCAGACATCGTGATCAAATAAAACAGAATGTGCTTTCTTATTTAACTGACAGTTCTGGTATTAATTCTGGTATGTTTGAAGATCTTTAAAAACTATCAAAATACAAGGATCTTCACATGGAAATCTCAAAAATGTGGCACATGAAGACATCAATAATTCCAGTTGTGGCTGGGACCCTGGGTTTGATTGGAAAAGGTTCTGATACTCATCGAAGCGACCCCCTGATAGCCCATGCCTTCCAGAAATACAATTTTTTCCACAAGTACAGCTCACATATTCCGAAGGGTTTTTTTTTCTATGTCTGTATTCTTTGCTTGTTTTATTTTAATAAATTTTTTTTTTACATAAATGTTCAGTAGAAAATATGCCATTTTTGACCCTAGGTTTCTGGTTGGGACCCCGACGGAAATCAATATACAACAGAAATCATTGGAAAAAAAATAATAATAAACAAAATGATTGACGTAACTCTTTCAATATTTTTCAACACTTACAGATGAGTACGATTTAAGAAAAAGAAAAGGAAAAACATTTGACAATGTTCAACAACATTTCGACAGTATGTCTGCCTTCTTCAAGTTATGTTTAAAAATTGTATACAAGTATAAAAATATAAAATCTACAAAAAATTATTTATATAATTTATTTATAATTTTAGCAGATTTTTACAAATGTTTTTGTACTTGTATACAATTTTTAAACAACTTGAAGACAGACATACTGTCAAAATATTGTTGGACATTGTCAAATACTGTGTGTTTTTCTTTTTTTAAAATCGCACTCTTCCCTAAGTGTTCTAATAATAATAATAATAATATTAATAATAATAACAACAACAAATTAAATTTAACGTAGCCTGACATGTCCATAACAGCAGGGAAAAATAGTTTAAATGTTTTATAAGGTTTAC
>OZ038509.1:17430597-17435597 GCA_964036315.1 Acanthosepion esculentum | reverse complement strand
CAACGTCGAGCCTGATCAGTACCTAGTTGGCTGACCATTTGGAAATACCAGGTGCTGTCAGCTTGGATGTAGGGGTGCTATAATGGATAAGGTCTCAGAATTGTTAATCGGGGAGACGAGTTCGAATTTCAGTTGGGTTCGTTATATTCACTTACGCGCAAATACCCTTGGGAAAGGTATGCATCCACCTTTTCTCCCTTAGCTATGGGTTAATTAGTAAAACTGGTATCATTAAACCATTATTAACTTTTTTTTTTAAATTCTTACAATCTAAAAATAATTTCTGGCTGGAGATAACCTGTGAAGAGTTGATCAACCGTAGAAAACGAATCAATCAATCTAAAACTGTCGTTGCTCACATGTTCGATCAATGGTATTCTCAACATCCTTCTGTAGAACTACATTTCTGTTGCTTCAAGTCTCTTCTTCATCTGTGAGGAGATTGTCCAGCATTCACTGCCATATAGGAGGACAGATATTATGTAACAGTTCAGTACTCTTTTCTTTGTTTCTGTTGCTTCAAATCTCTTCATCTGTGAAGAGATTGTCCGGCATTCACTGCCATACAGGAGGACAGATATTATGTAACAGTTCAGTTCTCTTTTCTTTGTTTCTAACGAAATTTTCCTGTTTCTTAATACTTTGCTTTGCATTTGAAAGACATCTTTCGCTATCAATGCGCTTTTGAATTTCAGTGTTGCACTATCCGTTCTCCATTAAAACACTTCCAAGCTATTTAAATTCTTATGATTGTTTGATTTTGGTTATACGGCATTAAAAAATTCTGAAAATGAAAAATAAAAAAAGCCGTAAAAACATCAATGGACCAGTCTTATGCCGTTTGCTAGAAATGTATCAAATAAAAATCTTTGTTGCTCTTCGCTTTCTTGATTGTGTTCAATACTTCCTGGATATTAAAACTAAAATTAAATTAAACAGAGATGAAAATTGATGGTCTGCCTTGTCAACATTGGAATAAATGAATAATTTTTATTATATACATAATATTTACGCAAAGCTTATTTTGAGATTTTATTCATTTATGAAATTAATTGTAATTTGAGAATTACTTTAACATCATATTTCTAATATAAAATTATTGTGGCATTTTTATTATGTTAGAAGTGTCCATTAAAATGTTACACACACACACACACAAAGTTCATTGGAATTGATTTTTACTATAAAAAATACACTGGTTTGATTTTTTTTTTTACTATATAACACATTGGAATAGATTTTTAATAAAAATTAATTAGAATTAATTTCTACTATAAAAATACACTGGGACAGATTTCTTTTACTATAAAATACATTGGGATAGATTTTTACTATAAAATACATTGGGATAGATTTTTACTATAACATTAATTGGAATTGATTTTTACTATAAAATACATTGGGATAGATTTTTACTATAACATTAATTGGAATTGATTTTTACTATAAAAATATATTAAAATTGATTTCTATTATAAAAATATATTAAAATTGATTTCTACTATAAAAATATATTAAAATTGATTTCTATTATAAAAATATATTAAAATTGATTTTCACTGTAAAAGTATATTAAAATTGATTTTCACTGTAAAAGTATATTAAAATTGATTTTCACTATAAAAATATATTAAAATTGATTTTCACTATAAAAATATATTAAAATTGATTTTCACTATAAAAATATATTAAAATTGATTTTTATTATAAAATCCATTGGGATTGATTATTAATAAGAAAAAATAATTAGAATTAATTTGTACTATAAAGTACATTAGAATTGATTTTTACAGAAGGATATGAATATACACCAGAAATCCAAATAAATACTACTACTACTAATAATAATACTAATAATAATAACAATACTACTACTACTAATAATAATAACAATACTACTACTACTAATAATAATAACAATACTAATAATAATACTACTACTAATAATAACAATACTACTACTAATAATAACAATACTACTACTAATAATACTACTAATAATAATAACAATACTACTACTAATAATAATACTAATAATAATAATAATACTACTAATAATAATACTACTAATAATAATAATACTACTAATAATAATACTACTAATAATAACAATACTACTAATAATAATACTACTAATAATAACAATACTACTACTACTACTACTACTACTAATAATAATAATAACAGTACTACAGCTACTACTAATAATAATAACAATACTAATAATAATTGACCATCTGATACCTTGATGCAGGTACCCTAGCCTGAAACAGATTGAAATATATACTTCATAAGGTAGGGAGATAGATACAGTAGAAGGTGTTTGAATATTATAAGCTTTTCCTTACATAAAATTAACATGGAAACAAACAACTAGTAAAAATGTTATGGCGTTTTTGAATGTCACTATTCATGCCAATCGGACTGTACAAACCAACCCACGAGAATAACAAATGTAAGTATTCCCCAATAGGTATAATCTTTCTCTCAGCAACAGAATTTAAACTTTCGAATGCAGCGTTTAAATACAAACACAGTAATAATAGGAGTACTGGGATCGATTAAAAAGAATACTGATACATACAGTAAAAAAAAACAAAAACAAAAAAAAAACAGGAAATTCCTCATTATTTGGGATACAAAAGATGATACGAAAAAGTACGGTTAGCGTACTTAGAAAAAAAAAAAAGAAGCTTTCTCATTGTTCGTATGGCCAATAAGTTTACTTTTAGTTTCCACTTCCAGTATAAGACTTTACAATTGATTTTATCATACAGACAATTAGGGAAACTGGGAGTAATAAGAATATTTATTTATTTATTATTTTACAGTGAGGTTCGTCCTGTACAAGGCCCGGGGGCCACTCGAGGTAGAGGCAGTTTATAGGAGGGGAAGATAACCCGTTCAAGTCTAATATTAACCGTTAAGATTGTAGCGATTGGGGAAACATCCTCTTGGGAGTCGGTTACACAGAGCAAGGGTTCGCGGGAAGAAGCTTTTTTTTTTTTTTAAATTTAATTTTTCTTCGGTGAGAAATAAGTTCCAATTTCTCACCGAAGGAAAATTAAATTTATATATATATATATATATATATATATATATATATATATATATATATATATACAGGGCCGATGCAAAGTTATCGTGGGCCTTCACCGAATCTATGAACCTCACCTCTCTACTTCATCTCAATTTTCATACAGTAGTATTCATATAAAATACGGATTTTTATTGTAACCTAATTATGTACAATAATGGGTATGCAATATAGGTGAACAATTCAATTAGAAAAACTGAAAATAAATCCAATGTATCTAAATACAAATTAGTGACATGTCATAATAGATCATTCCATCTTAAATAAATCAATGTTTTGCGACAACTTTTTACATAAACTTGAGATTTTTCTTGTTAAAAAGATGAATAATTTAAGACATTCAAAACAGTAAATTATATATTGTTTTTTCAAAAGTCAGCAGGAGCAAAGCAAATTCACGGATTTGGACACCCCCCTCCACCAAAAAAAAACAAAAACAAAAAAAGCAACAAAAAAAACAAAAAAAATACAGAATGACATCAAAATCCATGAAAAATTTTCATCCTTTAAGAGTCAGTTGTGTTTAGTTTAATTTGTAACGTATAGAAATGTAGGTAGAAAAAAGCAAATGTTGATAAGATAGCGAGCGTCTCAGAGCAATGCCCGTAGCCCTCAATGACGTTTGGGACCTCCCTCGGGGGGTGGGGTAGTAAGTACTGGCCCTGTATAATATATATACGCACACACACATTATATATATATATATATATATATATATATAATTAAATTATGTATGTGTGTGTGTGTGTGTGTGTGTATTTATGCAGCAAATTTTATTTAAAACAACATACATTGTGTCGATTAATTTTAATAATCGACTTTTCAAAATTACGAATAATCCTTATCAGACAAGAAGGAAATTCCGTCAGAAATTGTCCGAAGTTCATTTTTTATACTTTTCTTCTGAAATTAACTTCGGACAATTTCTGACGGAATTTTCTCCTCGTCAGAGAAGAATTGTTTGTAATTTGTAAAAGTCCATCATTAAAATTAACCGACCCAAAATAGCGTTATATATATATATATATATATATATATATATATATATATATCTTATAGGAGGAAGAAGAAATAGGGAACTTTTTTAAATCTAACATGTTTAACTTTTATTAAATCTTTGCCCACCATATCTCTTAGATTTATAAACGTTACCTATTTGTTCTTTATTCTATCATTCCGTTGGATTCCGGTCTGTATTTATTTGATCATATATATATATATATATATATATATATATATATATATATATATATATATATGTGTGTGTGTGTGTGTGCGCGCGTGCGCTTGTGTCATCAATTGATTGATTTGTTTTTACAGTTTATCAAACTTTTGCAGGTTATTTAAAACCAGAAAATAGTTCAGCTTGTAAGAATTGAAAATAATATTGATTTACTGATACAAGTCATACTAATTAACAAAAAGTCATACTAATTAACGTACAGCTGGAGGGAAGGATGGGTGTATTCATAACTTTCCCAAGGGTATTTTCGCGTAAGTGAATATAACGAAGTCGACAGGAATTGAAACAAGAATTTCCGATTTCTAATTCTAATCCGTTATCCATTGCACCACCCGCACATCCAAATTTGCAGTACCTGGAATTCCCTAGCGGCCAACCAAATTGATACGGACCAGACTCGACGTGATATAGCCGTAAGCCATATATATAAGAAAAGAGATTGACCAACACAAGGTCTGACCAAAATTCATGTTAAAAATATTATAATAATAATAATAAAAAAAAAAATGAAAACTACAGATAAAGTACATTTTCTCCATAAAGTCATTTATTTCTGTAGTTCACTTCTACTAACAAGCAGAATTTTTTTCACCTTATGATGGCCATGTTTACCGAAACTAGTCGAGGAATTTAACTGAAATAATAAAAATGAAAAAAATA
>OZ038509.1:17243097-17403097 GCA_964036315.1 Acanthosepion esculentum | reverse complement strand
GTCTCCTCAAAGACGACGAGACTCGAGGCAGCGGAAATGTAGTTCTACAGAAGGATGCTGAGGATATCATGGAGTGAGCATGTGAGTAACGACAAGGTCTTGGAAAGGATGCAAACGAGGAGGAAGCTTATACTTAACATCAGGAAGAGGCAGATGAAATTTCTGGAACACGTAATGAGATGGAGGGCCTAGAGAATCTGATACTCACAGGTCGAATAGAGGGAAAAAGAGACAAGGGAAATCAACGCATGATATACCTGGCGGGCTTAAGCAAGTGGATGGCAGAACGTGGTCTGGGAGAGTTGGCAGAGGCAGGAAACTTATTGAGAGCTACAAGGGATAGGGGGAAGTGGAGAGCCATCATGATCGTCTACGTCCTGAAAGGACACGGTACATAAAAAGAAAAAAGAAAAAATACTAGTGATTACTGTGCTATTGTCCACAGATTATAAATCTACTTCCATTATCAAAAGCAATAAATACAAGCACAGCACCAAAAAATAAATAAAAAGGAGGGGGCTAAATCAGATCTTAAAGCGTGAAGCAATGGCAAATAAAAAAAGGTGGAAGGGGTCATCTAAATAAGAGGCTAAACTTTAAAGATTCCCGATTATATATGTTGTTTTTTTTTAATCTAATATCATAAAATGAATATTTTTAGATCGATTAAATATATATTTTATTTTAAATACACATTTTTGTATTCGTTTTTACTTATTTTCTGGAATGGGATCTGTAGACTTTTTTTTCCACATATAAGAAGATTTATGTAGAAGTTTTTAAAAGTTAATGTTTCAATAAAAAAAAAAACACAACGGAAAATGAAATTTTCTGATTTATTTTGAAAATTAATAGCAGTAATTATTTCAGACAAATGACACAGCTCAACTTAATAACATTGTCATAAGACATAGAAGGCAACTTTAGGCTTTCGTTTAGTTCTTAGTTCCAGGAAAATGGGGGGGGGGGTACTGAAGCCCCACCGGTACTGAAGCCCCACCCACTCTATAGAGCCGTAGATGAAATAAATAAATAAAGTAACAGTTAATTATTAACTATTTCTTTATTACTAGTTATTATTTTATTACTATTTTAACAGTTAATATGTTTTTACTTCTTACCGCAGTTGTTTGTAGAATATTATGAAAAGGAAAAATTTACGTTCTGTGATTAAGAATTGATCAACAAAAATTAATTGTCGTGTTTTACAATACATTTTTGAAACTAAGTCTTTTTTTTAATGTTAATAAATTGTTTGTCAGACCCGAGCTCTATAATAAAACATTTCGAAGAATGAACAAAATTTGCTCATAATTCCTCCAATGTTTAGTTCTGCGTGACAAAAATTTTTAAGGAACGCTACGTCAAACGAAATAATATGCAAGTTTTACAGGAGGTCCTCCACGATATCCTTATAATAAACTTAGACTAACGATATAACTTTGACAGACGTACAAATCGTTTTATTTATTATTGTCTGAACGCAAAAGATGGAGAAAATCTGATTCTCTCTATGAAAATGGTAAATCCTCTATTTTTTACTTTCTTATTATTATTAATACTGATATTTTCATTATTATTGTTATTATTTTCATTATTATTACAACTTATTTTCATTTTATTATTGTTAATAATAGTGTCATTGTTATTATAATTATTATTTTCATTATTGTTGTTGCTATTAATACCGTTATTGTCATTAATATTATTATTGTTGCTATTAATACCGTTATTGTCATTATCATTATTATTATTGTTGTTGTTGCTATTAATACCGTTATTGTCATTATTATTATTGTTGTTGTTGCTATTAATAACGTTATTGTCATTATTATTATTGTTGTTGTTGCTATTAATAACGTTATTGTCATTATTATTATTATTATTGTTGTTTTTATTTTCATCATTGTTAATACAGTTATTTTCATTATTGTTGTTGCTATTTTCATCATTGTTAATACATTTTCATTATTGTTGTTGCTATTAATACTGTTATTTTCATTATTATTTTCATTATTATTATTGTCGTTGCTATTTTCATTGCTGTTAATACTGTTATTATTGTTATTAATACTGTTATTTACATTATTATTATATTGTTATTTTCATTGTTATTGTTGGTAATACTGTTATTTTCATTATTATTAATACTATTATTATTGTTATTATTATTAGCATCATCAGTAATAATAATAATAATAATAATAATAATAATAATAATACGGTCTGTATTTTTATTCTTATTATATTTTATACAACAATGTCTGGGTAATTGAATGACAAAAGAGGAAAAATCCAATGTAATGTGTTCGCCTTTCAAACTCAGGAGAAAACGCGCCACATAGGATTCTCCTAGTTTTCTTATTCAGTTGCCCACCATTTATCCGATATAAAGAGTTTATATATTATATTCTCCCACAACAATATGTATTAATACGCTTTCTACCGATGCTTCTAAAATTATTTTTAATTTCCCTTAAATGTTCAAATCTTAAAAGAAACCAGTGTTGCTGTCACGTTTTTAACGAATCTCTAATTTTTTTTAAATATGATCAGCGTTTCTTCTGAGGGATACGAGATGTGATAATAATTTCAATGGACGTTACCAAACATCTGGCCTTGGCGTGCGTCATGATGCCAACCTCTAGTGCAGGGCCGGTGCATACTACCCCCGAACCTCTCGACCGGGGGTGCTTGATTGGGGGTCTCGGGCAGTGCTTTGTGACCCTCGCTATCTTATCAACGTTTTACTTTTTCTATCTACATTTATATATATTGCAAATTATACTAAGCGCAATTGACTATTAAAAGTGGAAAAAGATTTTTGCGGATTTTGACGATATTCTAGGGTTTTTTTTATCATCCAAATATGTGAATTTGTTTTGATTCATGCAAAATCTCGAAAAAAAGAAAATAAATAAATAAAAGACTATAAAATTCACTATGTTTTTATCCCTAATGTTGAATGTGTTAAAATTATTCAACTCTTTAACAAGAAAAATCTCAAAAAAAATTAACGCAAGACATTGTTGATTTATTTTAAGACGAAATGATTTATTACGACATATCTAATTTGTATTTAGATATCTTGTATTTATTTTCACTTTTTCTAATTGAATTGTTCACCTATATTGAATAGGATTCATTATTATACATAATTGGCTAACAATAAAATTCGTATTTTATATGAATACTACATTATGAAAATTAACTTGTAGTAGAGTGGTGGGGACACCCGTATCATAGATTCGGGGGAGGTGAACGAGATTTTCACCGGCCCTGTTCTGATGGCGGTCGAGATTAGTCCATCGAACTTTTATTGATTTTATATATATGTTTCATTGAATACGACAGCGAAGAAATTTGTGTAATTTTTTTGTTTAATTTTTCTAGCGTTCTTATAGTTTTTTTTTTCTTTTAAGAAAGAGTAGAAACTGTCTATAGTGATTATTGTCCCAATCGCTTTCATCCAGTTCCTTAAACATTTTCAAAGCGGGGGGGGGGGATTTTCGTGTATTTTATTTTTGTTTTCTATACCGTGTTGTGTGAGAGTAGTAGTAATTTTGTTCATATCGGAGCTTTTAGTTTAGTGTTCAAAAAACAGTATGTCATGACTGTCTTCGAAGTAAGTAATATTAAGTGTAGGTCTGTGGTTATAAATTGAATCATATATAATCATCGATTAAATTAAATTTCTAAATTGCTCTGTTGATGAATACAATATGTGTTTTATGCAGTGAAATATGTTAGCAGAGAGAATGATTCAAAAGTTAGTAATTAAGAAAAATAATTTTCAAGTGTGTTAATGGTGAGTATAAACTTTCTAATAATTCAATAAGTATACATGCTTAAAACCTGAAACTTTGCAGAGTAATCATTTGAAGTTTTAAATGCCGTGTAATTTTTAAAGGAAATCTGCTTTGAAACAAAAAATGCTCCAATATTTGTCAGATCGGTATCATCCAAGAAAGTAGAATAACATTCAAAACTTTTTCTCAAGCAAGTCTCAATTATTATGGGCTGCAATTTTGAAAGTATATAAACTTTGTTATAAATCTTACTTTTACTCTGTGTGTGTGTGAGTGAGAGATTGATGGGGTGAAAATTTAGTGTTGTAAAAAATATTAAATTCATCCGCAAAGAAAAGGAATAAAAGAAAGTAGATAAAATTTAAATCCAAAATTTTTATATTTCAGAAATCTTTTCGTATGAAGTGTTTTCATACAACAGGAAATAAATGAGACACAGGAAGATTTCTTGATGATGCCTCCTCTTACCCAGATTGCTGCTTGAATTCACATAGAATAGGACTACTTGATATGTTGTCCTTTATTTATATCTGGTGTGTGGACGTAGTAGCAGACACAAAATGCATGCAAATATTTAAATTTAATATTAGCTCAATTTGGATGTGTCTTACTTGAATGATATATCAAATTTCTAATAACTATACATGCTTAAAAACTGAAACTTTGCAGAGTAATCATTTGAAATTTTAAATGCCGTGTAATTTTTTATCTTTGTCCATAAATTATAGGTTAATTAAATTTTAACTTGGTATTCACTCAGTCTTGGTATTATATCTTAATAATTTTCAATAAAAATAGTTTTTTTAAATTTTGTCTGAAATTGTTTAATTAATACAATATGTTCTAATAATGTGTCTGCTATAATTTGAATCTAATTTATTCATTTTAACAAATCTTAATTTATATAGACTTTTAAAGATTTTCTTCATAAACAAGCAACTATCAAATTTCAATTTGCCATTAAATTTAAATATTTTAATTTCTAAATTGCTTATATCAACATGTTGAGGAATATAACATTTGTTTCCTGTGGTGAAAGATGTTTGATTCAATTACTGTACATTAACAGAATCAAAAGTTAGTAATTTCAAAAAATTACTTTTTCTTTGTGAAAATTTCAAAAAAATGTTTGTTTTTACAAAATATCTTCAGTTGTATTTTTATAAAATGTACAAATCTTTCTTGCATTTTTCAAATGGCCAGATAAAGAAAATGAAACTGTGGATATTAATATAGAACCCCTATATTTGTGATCATGTTTGTTTGCATTAGACTCTTGGAAAATCTAAGAAATCTATGGATCTCCTCTTCATTTTGAGAGAAATATATATCCAGAATCTACCCATGTACCAAAACACTTATAATTAATTGTTTTTCCCTTAAAGTACAAGCAACTATCAAATTTCAATTTGCCATTAAATTTAAATAAATATTTTAATTTCTAAATTGCTTATATCAGCGTGTTGAGGAATAAAACATTTGTTTCTTGTGGTGAAAGATGTTTGATTCAATTACTGCACATTAACAGAGATAATGAATCAAAAGTTATTAATTTAAAAAAATTCATTTTTCAAGTGTGTTATTGGTGGCTATAAAATTTAACTTAATAATTATACATTAGGGCAGGTCGTTTTTTCACCTTTTAGAAAAATCATCATTGCACTCTCTGTGAAAGTTGGGGTTTCGCGAGATTAATACTGTTACCAAGAAATAGAATAACAGATTTTACAAATCTTTGAGCATTTAGTTTTAAAGATTGTCTGAAAAATGTACAGAAATACATATTTAATTTTGACTCAATTTGGATGCGTCTTACTTGAAGAATATTTAAAAAAATTTAATAACTTAGCTGAAACATGGCAGAGTAAACTAAACATTACTACACTCAACTATCATCGATGTTCAGGGAAATTCTCAAAATATTCAACACGTCCACAGAGACAAAAAGTAAAAGAAAAAGCAAAGTGCAAATACAAAAAGTTGTATTCCAGAATTATTGAAGTGTTTTACAAAAGACTATTGCTTCAATTTTCTTCTTTTTGAAAACAATTTTTCATGCGATCGGAAATAGACTAGACAAGTTGTTTTTTGGGGTTTTTTTTCTGACTCAAACTTGACTATTTTGACTCAGACTGACGACTTGATATAATGTCTTATACTAAAATCACAGGCCAAGATGTCAGCACATGGCCCAGTGTCATTATTTAATAGTAATATCTTAAGTTACATTTGAAACATTATTAATTGGATGCATAAAACTTCTAATAACTATAAACGCCTAAAAGTTGAAAATTTGCCTCGTATGATTTATCTTTTAAATACTGTGTAATTTTCATATTTCTCCATAAATTATGAGTTAATTAATTTTTTTAAGTTGGTATTCACGCAGTAGGGATACTGAGTCTTATAATTAATAGAAAAAGATTTTATTTTGTCGGAAGTTTATTAATTAATAGAATATATACTATTGTGTTCGATATAATTTAAATCTGTCTAATTTGTTCATTTGAACAAATCTTAATTTATTTAAATTTTTAAAGTTTACTTCACAGACGATAGATAGATAGATGGATAGATAGATATACAAGCAACTATCGACTTTCAATTTGTCACTAAATTTGAATCAATGTGTTGAGGAATATAACATTTGTTTCTTGTGGTGAAAGATGTTTGATTCAATTACTGTACATTAACAGAATAAAAAGTTAGTAATTTCGAAAAATTCATTTTTCTTTGTGAAAATTTCAAAAAAATGTTTGTTTTTACAAAATATCTTCAGTTGTATTTTTATAAAATGTACAAATCTTTCTTGCATTTTTCAAATGGCCAGATAAAGAAAATGAAACTGTGGATATTAATATAGAACCCCTATATTTGTGATCATGTTTGTTTGCATTAGACTCTTGGAAAATCTAAGAAATCTATGGATCTCCTCTTCATTTTGAGAGAAATATATATCCAGAATCTACACATGTACCAAAACACTGATAATTAATTGCTTCTTTTTTGTTTTGTTTTTTTGTTTTTTTCTTAAATCTATAATTCTGTGACTACATAAGCAGCATTGTTGTATAAATCAAAGAAAATAAATAAGGGGAAAAAGTTCTAATCGTCATGGTCACCTACTTGTGTACATTGTGCTAAAAATGGAGCCGATTGAACAGTGTCATGTTACGCAAGATTTATCCATTTAATTAACATGTTTAATTGCCAGTGATCTCTGGGGTTAAAAAGTACAGTATTACTTCATTAACATTCTTTATACCTAGCCTAAGTTCATAATACTGGACTATTATTTAAATGTAAATAAGGGAAGTCTTAAATATAAAGTTGAGGTGTCTGATAGGCTAACATTTACCTAAATACCATAGAGTAACAGTATTTTTACGTAGCCTAACCCCATAATACTGGAATATTAAATATTTAATCTTACATACATTCAGATACAAATATCAGTTACTATTAAGGTAGGAAATGGAGAAAAAAAAAATATAAAAAATTAACTTTTTGGGACTAACGGGTTTATATTTTATATATTTATTTTTCTATGAACATATAAGCATTTGTTTTGCTTAACGTCGCCTGGTACAAGGCCAGGATTCGTTGAGTAAGCTTAAATTGGTACAAAACTGTGTGTGTGGGACACCAATAAGGTTAGTCTGACACAAGGCCGCAATAATGTGGCACCCAGAAGACTCGAATTACACTAGCGAATTGGTCTGTGAGGTTAGAATTTGAATGAATGGTGCCTTTAAAATTATTTACGAAGGTTTTTTTTTTGCATAAGGTCATCGAAGTGGGATAGGATTGAACTCACTTCACCAGGGACAAAAGGTCTATATGAAATTAACCATCTCTCTACGGTAATAATAGTTCTGATTGATGCCTGTCGTCTAGAATGATAAAAACTGTAGAAATTGTTTTGTGGAGGAAAATATGATACGTAAACTCTATATATTAATTAAACAAATGGTGGGTAATTGAATGACAAAACTCAAATGTATTATATATATATATATATATATATATATATATATATGCATGTTTCATAAAAAACAACACACAAGGTCCTACCAACACTTAATAATATTAACTACGAACACGGCCACAATGTGCTGTGTTCGGAAAATAAAACATCTCTAACAGTAAAAACATACACAACACACACACAATTAAATTGAAAAAATAAAATCATCCTTGATAATGGCTAAAAGTATAGCCGAAAGCGCTCGGAATTATAGAACATTTGGACAATTTCTTCAAACTGTGTCCAAAAAAGAAAATACTTGTTCGAACACAAGAAAAATTAAATAAAAAGCTTAATCGTAGTACCGTACCTGTCGTTTTTAAGGAAACATGTATACAATACATTTTAATTTTATATATATAAAATATATGTATTGTGTACTGTCGTAGTTAATATTATTAAGTGTAGTACCTTGTCTGTTGTTTTTAATGAAATATATATATGTATATATGTATGCATGTATGGGGGTGAAAATATAAGTCAATTATGGTTTACGTTTAGAGACACTTCAGACGCCAGAAAATTAAAAATTTCAAGTTTAGCGTCCATACATCTTTAGTACTCATTATATATAAGTAACCAATATTTTTTTAAATTATTTTTTCGACCCCTCCCCCGACATGGAAATATATATTTCCATCAATAAGAACATTATTTTAGTTTGACAAAGTCCTTTGAGAGAACGAAACAGTCTTATTTTCATTTTGTAATTCAATGACACACAAGTTGTTTTCTTTGTGTAATAATTTATTCGTTTTTACGGCTTATCAACCTTTTGCGGGTTATTTAAAACTAGAAAATATTTTTAGATTGTAAGATTTTTTTTTATTTTTTTTTTAGATAATGATGATTTAGGGATAAAAATCTTACTAATTTACCAATGGGGGTGGGGAGAAGAGGTGAATTCCTACCTTTCTCAAGGGTATTTGTGCGTAAGTGAATTATAACGAACCCAACTGGAATTGGAACTCGGCTCTCCGATTAACAATTCCGAGCCATTATCTATTACGCCATCTGCACATCCAAGCTTACAAAACCTGGTATTCCAAAGCGGTCACCCATCTAGGTACTGACAATGCTCGACGTTGCTTAACTTCGGTGATCGTACAATAACCAGTTTTTCAACATTATATTGCCTTAATATTGCTATTATAATTATAATAATAATTTCTCTTTCGTATTCTGAATATTATTGCAATTTACCGAATTTTACACTCGGAGAATAATTTTTTTCAGACTTTTCATTTTATTTTAATTTATTTATTTATATTTTTTTAAATAAATGTTCACTCAATACAAGGCCCAAGAGACACTCAAGGTAGAAGGTCACTGAATGAGGTTGTTGTATAGATGTAAGAGGTGGTGGTAAAAAGTGATAATTATGAGGCTATGTAGGATATATAACGGTCGACCCTAGATACACATTTTAACTGTGCTCATCTTTTTTTCATATACTTGCTTCTTAAAATGAAAGTATACGCATTTAATGAAAGTTTAAACTACCCAGTGCCCGACCCACCTTCACAGGGAGTAAAACTGAAAATGCAGAATAACGAGTTTATTACAATATAGAACTTAATACAAGTTAAAAAAAACATTCATTATCCTACCTAAAAAAACATTTTTTCTCGCCTTTAGATCGGCAAATATTTTCATGGTATTATTTTCTACGCCTATCTTTTTACAAGATAATTTTTCTATTGACTAAATAAGCAAAGAAATTAATGTGTTTTGAGTCATGGACGACCGCAAGTATGTTTTTATAAGCTTTAGTTTTGGAAGATCCCAAACACGACATGATGGCGCCCTCAGTCTTGATGGCGCCCCTGGCGACTGTCCGAGATGCCAGTACCTTAAAGTTAGCCCTGAAACCACCAAAAACATTTCAATTAAAATCATGCGACGAGGAAAAGTAAACACTGTGAATGTCAGCTCTATATCCAACCAACTGTACCCATAATCCTGATCTCTTGCAGTATTTTGAGATTTCAAGTTGGAACTTGAAGGCAGATCGTAAAACACGCAGATATAACAACAACAATAATAATACAGACAAAACGTATTGCGAATCAACTCATTATTGGTTTATTTTAATGGCACCTGTTAGATACGAAAACACGGATTTTATTTTGAAGACAATTAAAAAGAAAAACGCTCCGGCCGTTTAGACCAATATTAGAACTTAAGAACGAGGGAGTAGATTACGACTAATTGATTAAGTAAGAGGTAATAAATTAAAAATTAAATCTACTTACTGAAACGCAGAAGCCATGCGCTTTGTGTAGTCCGACCGTTCACAGCTGTGTAGCGAGCACCTCGACCAAGCTCTCGGGGTGCGACGCGTGTGTGCGAGTATATTGGTGTATATGTGTGTGCGTGTTTGCACACGTGCTTGGCAGTGAGTGGCAGACCGCCTAAGGATTTCTATGACGTCAGCACCTATGGCCGAGCAACAAATAATAAGCCTTCGGCTTCTTTATTCGATCCACCCTCACCGCCTTTACAACCCACTCCATAACACCATCGCACGCTGGATGAAGCGAAAATCGCGCTAAGAGAGGAGGTGGGTGGGGACGGGTTGACCACTGGTGGGTGCCCGTTTGACAGTGATTGATTTCATTGGTCAATTGGCAAATGAAGCCATCGTTGTTAAATGATGGGCGGGACCTGCTCACCCCCACCCAAGAGAGGTGGGTCTTCTGCGCGAAAGAGCTATGCACAGCCGCAAGTGAGTGAGGGAAGAGGCAGGAGAGGTAAATTAGCCTGGGTGTCAAGTGTACGGAAATTCGACAAATGAATCGAAAAAATTTAACCAATTTCCTCCTCCTTCTCCTCCTCCTTTAGTCTTCCTCTTCTTCTTCTTCTTCTTTAGTCTTCCTCTTCTTTTGTTTTCTTCTTCTTCTTCTTCTTCTTCTTCTTCTTCTTCTTCTTCTTCTTCTTCTTCTTCTTTGAAATGATTTGAAATGATTTAAGGGAAACCGATCATGAGAGCAGATTCCAACCTATCCAATAATGTTTTGAGATAAATATGTATAGGCGGAGATAGATAGAAAAATCAGAAGGATAGATGTATAATAAACACACACACACACACACATACAGACATAGACATACAGACACAGACATAGAGACACACAAACACAAACACACATATATATATAAATTAATAGAATTAAAGATAGATATAAAATAAATGATAAACATACACAAATAGGTAGATAGATAATGAAGAGAATGATAGATATATAATAAACAGATAGATATAATAATATATATACATACATACATAGAGAGAGAGAGAGACAGAGACACAGAGAGACAGAGAGATTGAAACAGAATGATAGCTAGTTAGCTGGATATATATATATATATATATATATATATATATATATATATAGCGAGAGAGAGAGGGGGAAATTAATAGAATGATAAATATAAAATAAATGATATACATTGATAAGTAGGTAATGAAGCAAATGATATACATATACATATATATATATATATATATATATATATATATATATATATATATATATATATATTAGAACACTATGATAGCTAGCTAACTAGTTAGTAAGCTGGATAGGTATCAATAGATAGATAGAAAAATCATAATGGTAGATATATAATAAACACACACACACATACACATATATATATATATATATAAATTAATAGAATTATAGATCGATTTAAAATAAATGATAAACATACACAAATAGGTAGATAGATAATGAACAGAATGATAGATAGATAATAAACATATATATATATATATATATATATATATATATATATATATACACATCGAGAGAGATACATAGAGAGAGAGAGAAAGAGAGAGAGAGAGATGGAAACAGAATGATAGCTCATCAGCTAGATAGTTAGCTGTATATATATATATATATATATATATATATATATAGAGAGAGAGAGAGAGAGATAGAGAGCGAGAGATATATAGATAGATAGATATATAGAAATAATTAATAATCTGATAGATATAAATAAATGATAAACAGTGATAAGTAAGTCGTCAAGCAAATTATATATATATATATATATATATATATATATATATATATATTAGAGCAGATAGCTAGCTAGCTAGTTAGTAAGCTGGATAGGTATCAATAGATAGATAGATAGATAGATAGATAGATATTTTGAAATTATGAAAAACCTAACATAAATCATAGAACAATAAAAAGGGGAAATTATACGCATTGTGAAGATAAGAACAAAAAAAACATATCACAAAAAGAAATATCACAAAAATTACAATAGGTAATAAGCAAAAAAATTTGATTGAACAGGAAAGGGAGTATTTGGAGGAGCTTGTGTTGCAAATGTAACCAGTGAGAAAGATAGAGAGTTTATTAAGAACATTGGCTAAAGACATGAAAGCAACCAAAATAACATCGCTTAGTAAACATCATATGTAAAAAAAATTTACTACATCATTTTTTTACGAATATAATGCTAGTTTATTTTTAACAGCAAAAATATTTGACAAATGATCATCATCTTCAGTATTGAACCCCTTTTATGTTTCGTATTCCTTCAGGACGTGGGCAGGAATGGCTCTCCAGAACTTCCTATCCTTTGTAGCTATTAGTAATTTTTTTTCTTTTCCGACATCTCTTCCACTTCCTGATATGTCATCCATTTGCACAAAACTATTCGGTAGTTTTGTTCTATTTTAAATCAGTATCACCCCAAGTAAGGCAGTATAGCCACTAAGGCGCAAGGGGGTTACAGGGTGTGAAGGAATTAGGAACATAAACATTGGTAGTGAGAAGAAAGGGAAAAGAGCAATCAGGAGGGCAGTAGATACCGCTTTCGTTTAAATTCATACAATCTAGGTACCATAACGAAAAGCTCATCCAAACAATTACCATGAAAGTATTTATAAAAATGGTACAGAGAGGCAACTTTACAGCGGTGGGCAAGTGACTGAAGCCAAGCCACCAGATCAGGACTAATAATATTGCTGATCCTTCTTTGGATCTTATCAAGGTAAATAGCAGGGGCACTGGACCACATATGGCAGCAATATTCTAAAGCATGGATGAATGGTAGACTTATAGATATACAAGATAGATTCCGGAGAGAAAACTTGTCTCACCCGACACAGTGAACCGACTTTCTTATCAGATGATCTAGCAATGGATTCAATGTAGTCTTTCCACCTCATGTCAGCCGAGAACGTTAGTATGAGAAAGCGCAATGAGTCACTTTCTTGGTGGATAGCATCAGCCATGCTGATTGAAGGCACAGGTGGCCTCTCAGATGATTAATGGAGAGAAGTTTAGTATTTTAGTCTTTTGTCCCAGTTTTGCAGTCGTTTTGTACATCAGCCTTACTATCGAGACAGGAACAAATGGTAGTGTCGTCAGCATAGATACTAAGTTGAGAGCTGATGTCGTTAACGAAGATTAAAAACAGCGCTGGACCAAGGATGGAGCCCTGGGGGGGGGGCACCCGCGTTAGTACGAAGGGATGTAGAAGAGTGGCCGTTCAGGACAACTTTCATTTCGCGATTTGGATAGGAACGACTGGATCGGCTCAAAAACAACTTTTGGAGAAGACCTGAATACCAGACAAAGTCACCGTTTTTATTTATAGCATGATAGACTCTTTCCACAATTACCGTTAGTACATCACCAGTTGATCTGAAGAAACGAAAGCCGTATTGCTTGTTTGAGAAAAGGCCCTGTGATGAGAGATGATGAACCAATTCATTGATTAGAACTTCTAGGAGTTTCCCAAAACTAAAGAAGGCAAATAGGCCGATAGTTAGATGGGTCAAACGGTTCACGAGATATCTTAAAAAGTGGAACAACAGAGGATGGTTTCCAGAAAGCAGGAGGCAACGAAGTATTTATTATAAAAGTTTAGCGAGAACAGGGGCTAGTTTGGGAGCACACTTTTTAATGACTATTATGAAGATGCCATCAGGTCCACATGCTTTGTAGAGAATAAGGTTAGAGATGATAGCAGAAACCATGGAAGGGGTTATATGCATATCATTCAACAGAGAATCAGTTCTAAGTGGGAAGTTAGGCATGGATACTCCAGATGAGTCAAGGGTAGAGTTTGAGGAGAATTTACAGCCAAAGCATTCAGCTTTATCAGTTGAGGATAACACTGCAAATCAATTGAAGAGGGGGGAATAGAGACCTTGCACTTATTTAGTACCCTATTATACGCCCCATTCTATCAACAAACAGGGACTTAGCTTCTTCGAGGACTCGCTTACATTTGTTACGAGCAGTAGCAAATAAGCCCCTATTATGAGGAGAGCTGTCACGCTGGTATAGCCGGAAATAGTGGTCCCTGTGTACTATGGCGGCCAAGCATGCTGGTGTGAACCATGGAGAGGATTGCTGTTTCATCTGGTATTTCCGAGAAGGGATAAAAGCACCCATGCCAGCTTTGACCCCAAAAGAAACCTCAGTGGCGCAGTTTTCATTTAGGAGGTTTAAGTTGTCAGTCTATAGGCCGTCAGGAAGAAAATCCAGGAACGAGTTCCAATCAGTGTTCTGGTAACAGAAGGAGGTTTTATGGATAGGGGGTTCCTGTTTAATGGATGCTTGGAAGGAGATATCAATAGCTACTACAGAGTGGTCCGAATTAACAAGATGGCAGTATTCTGAAGCTCGGCAAGAGCGAGGAGAGGAGGTAGGAAATAGATCCCGTAAGGAAGCATGTTGATTGGTCTGGCTAGGGAAACGAGTAGGGAAGTCCACAATTTGAGTGAGAGCAATGGAAAAATTTTATCAGTACGTTTAGAATGTTTCAGCCACGTATCATGGTGAGCATTAAAGTCACCGAAGACGAAGATGATCGCAGATGGATGGAGAAAAAGTGCCTTTTCTATACTGTCAGCTGTTGCGTCTAATATACTGCAGTTTTTGGAAGAGGGGGAGCGATAAAGGAAAGAGATATAGCTGACAGAGTTTAGTAGCGAAAGACGGAAGAACATGAAAGAGTAGCCAGCGGCCTCGCGAATCAATTCCCTGGCAATCGGAAGATTATCCCAGATATAAACACCAAGGCTATGCATGTGAATGCTGGAAGCTTTTCAGCAAAGAGGAAAATACCCTGGAACTAAGAATTAATTGGACGCAATGGAAGAATCTAAATTGGTTTCCCAAAGAGCAAAGATATATGACAACCATTCCAGGAAGAAGAATTCTTCGCTGAAGAAGTTGGAACGGATATCGCGAATATTGGAGAAAAAAAGATTGAAGATGTAGGTTTTTTTTTTTTTTGTTTTTTTTTAGCTGGTTTAGTTTTATTTCTTTTTGCATGAGATATGTTTTGAGGAGAGAAAAAAAAGAAAAAAAAGACCACAATAATTGTCATTATGTGTCGTCAATGGCAATACAAACAAGCCAGTGCATAGCTGAGAGAATAGCATAATGTGGCCCCAGGGTTGCCCACTGGAAATACATGCAGGGACACCTACCCATGCACTACAGATACCCCGATATTATACGACTGTTGATCGGAACAAACTCTCTAAGCGCTACCAAAGAGTTCGGGCTCCTAACAACCAGTTGGAAGCAGCTGCCAGCTCACCTCATAATGGAAAGTCACAGCCACTATCTAGTCTGATCACCAAAGAGTTAAAGAATTCTGGTCCCGGTAAAAGAGAGAAAGACAACCGGTAAGAAATAACCTGGACAAGCAACAAAGGATAAACCTTCTACTCCTGTTCAGCAGACATCGAAGGAGTACTGATCGGACGATAGGTGAGTTTATCTGCTTCTTTTAACCTGTTAAAAAATTGCGACAGAATGCATATTAAGTAATGATTAATAGTAATACTAAACATTAGAACTTATACTAATGCTTACTGCCAAATAAAAAAATCGGGATGGTAAAAATTAATTTTTCAGCATTGATAAATAGCAGCGGTTAAGCATATTCTAAATTAAACGGGTGGGGAGGACTGAATTAATAAGTTTGATAGTTTATACACACACAATTTAATGAAGCAAATTAAAATGGCCGGTGACGGGACAACTAAACAGTTTGATAGTTAATAACAATATTACACGGAATCAGATACAAAAACAACAAAAATGTCAAAAAACCCAATAAGTATAAAATTCAAAATCAAATAAATAAATGAATAATTAACACAGACATTCCAACAGATTTGATCCACAGATGATTGCACAGATACTACTCCGATCCTCGGAGATAGGGAGTAACATTTTGATTCTCAACCGATTCCAGGCAAAGAGCTGAAAAGTAGTGTGCTCAGATATTGAACTGATTCTTGGACAGATTTTCAAGATATATTAATATTTATCTGATCAATATACCATTTAAATTTCACATTATAATAACTTTTTATTGGAAACATTTTGAATTCTGTTGTGAGGGAATTTTATTATGCAACTCGAAAGTCGATCATCATGTTATAAACGAATATCTATAATGATATATTTCCCCGCTATTTATTTATTTTTCATTTCAGACATATAAAGATTGTCATGGGTCATAAAAATAGTATCACCTCAAAAGAGAAGCAAGATTTAAAATAGCTTTTCAGTGATGTGAACGCAGTTTTGGGAAACAATTGAACAGAAGTCAAAGAATATCCCAAAAAGGAATTGAAAACTTTGAGAGAACAAAAAAAAAAATCCTTCAAGACGATGGAGATCATGGCTCTCCACAATTCCCTGTCTTTTATAACTCTTAGTAAATTTTGTCATTTCACTATCTCTCTTAATCCCTGTTCTGCCAACCATTTACACAAGCTTCTTTTACTTCTTATGCTATGTGCAGTGTGACTTCGGAACATGGGCGATCATGGGTCTCCACTATTTCCTGGCTTTGTAGCTTTTAGGTAATTTTTGCTATTTCTCCTAATCCTCGTTCTGCCAATCATTTAAACAAGATCATTTGGTAGTTTACGTGCTGCTTTCATCTATCCCTCTTGGCTTTTTTTATAATGATGTTCACTCTCTACAAGTCCAATGAGCCACTCAAGGTAGACAGAATAAGAGCTTATGGGTATATGTGAAGAAAATAGCCGTTAAACCTCGACTTTGACCGGTTAAGATTGTAGTGCGCGAGGAAGTATCCTCTTGGGAGTTGCTTCCAGAAAGTCGCGGAAATGAGAAGAAGGTGCTCGTGTGGAACTTACATCTCATCAATGGAATATAAAGGAAGTAAGGGTGGTTGGTAGAAAGAAAGAAAGAAAGAAAGAAAGAAAGAAAGAAAGAAAGAAAGAAAGAAAAAAAAAGAAAGAAGAGGAAGGCGATACATATCTTTGAGTTTCAAATACACGGGCTCGAAATATACACTCTGGACGTCCTTATTCCAACCACTCCTTTCATAAAATATTAAGGAAATTTTCTTGGACAAAACATTTAATTAATAAAAATTATAATATATATATATATATATATATATATATATATATATATATATATATATATATATATATATATATATATTCAAAAATGATTAAAAAAAATTCGAACCATCCATTTTACTCAAACAATCCCGTCTATTTGAAACTCAAAAATAGATAGATAGGTAGATAGATAGATAGATAGATAATGAACAGAATGAGATAGATAGAGAATAAACAGAATGATATATATATATATATATATATATATATATATATATATATATATATAGAGAGAGAGAGAGAGAGAGAGAGAGAGAGAGAGAGAGAAAGAGAGAGAGGGAGAGAATGAACAGATTTAAATAGATAATGAACAGAATGAGGTAGATATATAGATTATGAACAGAATGATATATATATATATATATATATATATATATATATATATATATATATATATATATATATATATATATAGATAGATAGATAGATAGATAGATAGAGAAAGAGAGAGAGATAAAAGAATAGATAGATATTATTCTATGTACGTATACACGTTTTCGTATTAGATTTTATTTTTCTGTAATTATTTGCTTGGCTTAGTCTGGCACAAGGCCAGAGTGGGTGGAGTTAATAGGTTGTATCGACAATCGGATTAATAATCCCAGCAACACTGGTTGGAAATGCGCAACTATTTTAGCTACAAAGTGGCCTTGAATTTATTTTGTCTTTGCAAACAACTATTATTAATTTTGTGTTTTCGAAATGAAAAGCGCCATAAGAATGAGAATATAGAAGAAATGGGAGGAAAGAAGGGGGGGTGGATAGTAAAGATGAAGAAAAGAAAAAAGAAAAAATAGGAAGAACAGCGTTGAATAAAGAAGAAGAAGAAAGGACAAGAAGAAGAAGAAAGGGAAAATGAAGAATGATAAAGGAGAAGAAGAAATAAAAAGAGGGATGATAAAGAAGAAGAAGAAGAAGAAGAAGAAGAAGAAGAAGAAGAAGAAGAAGAAGAAAGAAAACCAAGGATGATAATAAAGGAGGAGAAGAAGGAAAAAAGAAAACGATAATGGTGATGAAGAAGTAAAAAAAGGAGAAGAAGAAAAGAATGAGAAAATAAAGATAGCAAAGAAGAAGAAGAAGAAAGAAAGAAAGAAAAAGAGGGGTAATAGTAAAGAAGGAGAAAAAGAAAGAAAAATGAGTAAATAATAATGTACGTAAAGAAGTAAAAGAAAAAGAAGAGAATGGAAAAATGTAAACGAAGAAGAAAAAGAAGAAAAAGGAAAAAAGAAAAAGGATAATGGAACTGAAGAATTAAAAGAAAAAGAAGAAAAGGATGGGTAAAAGATAAAGGAGGAGAAGAAGAAGAAGAAGAAGAAACAAATAAAGAAAGAAAAAGTGGCGTGATAATAAAGAGAAAGAAGAGGGAAATAAGAAAAATGATAAGGGAGGTAAAAAGTAAAAGAAAAGTAAGAAGAAGGACATTGAAAAATAGGGATGATAAAGAAGAAGGAGGAGGAGGAGGAGGAGGAAAGGATGGAAAAAGATAACGATGAAGAAGAAGACGAAAGAAAAAGTCGGATGCTAAAGAAAAATAAAGAATAACGAAAAAAGATAATGGAGGTGAAGAAGTAAAAGAAAAAGGAAGAAAAGGATGGGAAAATAAGAAGAAGAAGAAGAAGAAGAAGAAGAAGAAGAAGAAGAAGAAGAAGAAGAAGAAGAAATAGAGGAAGGATAATGGAGAAGTGGAGGAGGATGAAGAAGGTAAAAGAAAAGGAAAGAGAAGGAGAGAAATGACAAAAAAGTGGGAAAATACAAATGTTAAAAACAAGTGCTTCTTTTTCTGTGTTGCGTTCCTTCAGGATATAGTCGATCATGGCTCTCCCGAACTTTCTATCTCGTGTGGCACTTAGCAGTTTCTCCCTTTGCTAAGTCACCGCCGAACGTTTCGCCATCCATTCATATAAGCTCGTCAATTTCGAACTTAACCGTTTATTTCGTCCACCGGGGTAGATTGTTCTAGTTCCACGTGCCATGCCTCTTCCGGGTGTTTCAGTTATCTCCCTTTACCTCTACTCTCTAAGTTTTTGTTCACCTCAGCTGTAGCCAGGTATTGAACTCACAACACTTTGGGTCAAGTCACTGGATCCAACTAACGCTTTTATCTAATAGGCCATATGTCCTTAAAGGGTTCATTTTGAAATTCCAGTCACCTTAAGAAGGCCGGAGCGTACCACGACCGAAACGTCGTGAATATGGCAATAAAGATGAGGACAGAAGTCCGAACAATTTAATAATGTAAATACTTCTTTCTTTGTAACAAATCTTTCCCGTTTCTTAGTGCCTTGCTTAGCTTTTCGAAAACCTCTATTGCTAGTCCAATGCATACTTCGGATCTCGATGCCACATTTTCCATCCTCCTGTTAAAACGTTTCCCAGATATATGAACTTCTGCACTTGCTTAACGTTTATACCTCTAATTCGTAACTCGCATCTTCGTGTTTTTTTAATGTTGATGACCAAACATTCTGTCTTCTTACAGTTGATGGTTAGCTCTTTCTTCTCGCTTTGTTCTACTACCCTGTCTAAGACGACCAATAGGTTCCTGCTTCCCGTTTCTTAGCACCTTGCTTTCTTTTTGGAATACCTCTTTCGCTAGTTCAATGTGGGTTCGGATCTCGGTGTCGCATTTTGCATCCTCTGTTAAAACGATTCCTACATCTTCGAACTTCTACAGTTGCTTGATATTTATATCTCCAATTCGTAATTCTCATTTTAGGATTTTTCTCTTGCTGATGACCATACATTCTGTCTTCTTATAGTTGATGGTAAGTCCTTTTCTCTCGCTTTCTTCTCTAACCCTGTCTAGGTCTTATAATTTCCTTCCCTAGTCGGCCAGCAACGCAGTGTCTTTCGCGTATTTTATATTGTTACGGTTACGCCCACCGATAATCAATCCTGGCAGGGTCTTAAGTTTCCTTAGCTCTAGAGGTGGAATAAATCTGGGGAGAAGACGCACCCTTGTCTCACGCCCTTTTCTATTATTGCACAGCTATTCAATTTATTTTCTATCCGTTTGTTGTTTGCGTAAGTTCAGGATTATTCTAAACTCTTTTCCGAATAGATCGAGTTTTCATAGCAGTTCAAATAGATTTGTGCGCCGCGCCTCGTCAAATGCTTCTGCGTCATCCATAAAATATAAGTGCATATCTTTCTGGATTTGTATTGCTTACTCTGATATCATGATCATGAATATTGCATTTCATGTTCCGGTGTCCTTGACAAAACTGCACTTTTCTTGTTTCATTTCCTGTCTAATTTTGCTTCGTACTCTATTCTTCAGGATTCGCATCATTAGTTTGGTTATGTGGCTCTTTAAACTGATTGTTCTGTGGAATTCATATTCGTTTGCACCTGGTTTTTTAGATAATATTGATGGATTTAATGAGGTTCTCCGGTACGAGGCCATTGTTGTATATTTCGTTTATTACTTCGGTGATCATGTTGACGCTGGAATCGTCTACGACTGAGAACATTCCTAATACGATCCCACCAGACACTGTTTTGTTCCTGTTCATCTTCTCCCTCCAGTGTTGATCTTCATCTTTTAGTATTTCTTGACCATCTGTATTTTCCAGTGTCGGTTTCTTTGACGCATTCTCTCCATCGTTGGTGTATTCTTCTCTTTTTTCTATAGGAAAGATTAATTATGTCATATTATATGTATATATAATTTTTAAAAATTAACGTTATCCTATTAAAGACGATGTTGTCATGATTCCTGGCGCCACATTAGATCATTTCTCAAATACGAAAGAATATAATATTTGATACATGTAAATAAAGATCTTTTGTATGGCGTGTCCCTTCAAGACGTGGGTGATAATGGCTCTCCACAATTTGTTTGTCTTTTTGCTATCTCTCCTAATCCCTGTTCTGCCAACCATTTACACAAACTTCTTCTTCTTCTTCTTCTTCTTCTTCTTCTTCTTCTTCTTCTTCTTCTTCTTCTTCTAGGTGCAATGACATTTCAGGACGATGGAAATTATGGCTCTCCACAATTTCCTGTCCGTTATTGCTCTTACTAAAGTTTGTCTTTTTGTTATCTCTCCTAATCCCTGTTCTGCCAACCATTTACACAAACTTCTTCTAGGTACAGTGACACTTCAGGACGATGGAAATTATGGCTCTCCACAGTTTCCTGTCCGTTATTGCTCTGAGTAAAGTTTGTCTTTTTGCTATCTCTCCTAATCTCTGTTCTACCAACCATTTACGCAAACTTCTTCTTCTTCTTCTTCTTCTTCTTCTTCTTCTTCTTCTTCTTCTTCTTCTTCTTCTTCTTCTTCTTCTTCTAGGTGCTGTGATCATGGTTCGCCACAATTTCCTATCCTTTGTAGCTCTTTCTAAGTTAAATCTTTTCACTGTTTTTCATAATTCCTGTTCTGCAACCTTTTTACACACGCTTATTAGGTAGGTTGCTTTCCTTTGCCCATCTTGCCTTCAATATGCTCCGTGAGTGTCAAAATTACCAAGTCGTCTTTTCTTATTATATGCCTTAGAAATGTCAACTGTTTCTAAGTGTAAGTATCCTTTTTGTTTCCATTTTCTCTAAAACTTCCTCATTGCCCACATATTTAGTCTATGTTATTCCCAACTTGAAAAACATCCCATGTACCAATAATAAATGTTCAACATGTTTAAATAAATCTTTATTAAACTTGGACAATTCAAATCTGGAATATTAAAATATTCAAAAGAATTTAAATAAATATTTCAATTGAAAAAAAAAATATTTCAGAAAAAATGTAATATTTGAAAATGCGAAACAAAAGAACACATTTAAAACAAATTTAAATGAATAGGACATTTTAACGTCAACATTACGAGTGGATATTCAGAATGATATTACAAAATCGTTCATAAACCACTTCAGTAAAAAGGGAAAATTTTATTTAGATATACAAATATTCACATATAGATCAATAGACAGACATGATAGATATATATAGATATGAACATACTGATATAGATACAGGGTGCGATGGATAAACTGTCGTCGAAATTACGAAATAATGAAAATAACACTGACATTTCCTCATAACTGATATATTTACGAAAAATTAAACAAAAATATCTTGAAATACTAAAGAGTAAGTTAATTCAATAAAATCGCCATTGGCTTCAACCACGGTCTCCAGACGAATTCGGAATCTCCTGCAACTCTTTTGGACGGTCTCCTTGTTTAAGTTGATGAATGCTGCCATAATCCTTGCCTTGTTCATTTTGATGTTACAATGTTTTGTTGGGCATTCGCTCAACAGCGCTCCACACATAATAATCAATAGGGTTGCAGTCTGAGGGGTTAGATGGACAGATGTAAGGGATGATGTAGTCGCAGAAATTATCTGACGGACATGACTTGGTTCTCCTGCTTGTGTGGCAAGGTGAAAAGTGCTGTTGCCAGACATAGGGTATCCTAGCAGCCACCCTCTTGACCCAGGGCAGCACTACTTCCTCAAGGCATTTGATGTAGGTCTCCGTGTTGAATCTGAGGCAGTTACTAAAAAATTCGGGAAACTTTTCATATCAGAACGTTCAGAGTGAGTTTTCCGAGCTGCTGTACCTTCGTAATCACCATTAGACTAAACCAACTCTTTCCGAATTCTCTGCACTGATTGACACCCAAATACTCTTGTATATTCGTATTGTAGCTTCCGGCTCGAATGCCAAATAGTACGGCATACAGTTTCCAAATTTCTGGCGGAGTGAATTGCGTCATGGTGCTCTTTTTCTCACAGATGGTGCGCAACTAACCCTATTATACAGTGCACTCGACAAAATCAAAGACAAAAAATAAAAACGCGCATGCGCGAAATAAATTAAAAAACATAAAATGGCGAAAATTTATTCATCCCACTTTTTAGATAGATAGATAGATAGATAGATAGATAGATAGATAGATAGAAAGATACTCAAACAGATATGAACAGACGTAGATAAATAACAGAATCAGTTTAGTGACAAATTTTATTTGTATTAATCCTGCATATATCGTGTATAGATAGATAGATAAAAAGAGAGAGACGCACACTCACACACACACACGTACACACACACACACACGCACACACACACACACACACACATATATATATATATATATATATATATATATATATATATATATATAGCAATTGACGAGTGAAGGGAAGGATTAAAAAATGTTCGTCTACAAAACTCCAGAATTGAGTTGCTGAATAAAACATCAATTACCTAAGTGACAAATTTCATTTGTATTAACCCTATATATATAAAGAGATAAATACTGAACGGTGATATATATATATATATATATATATATATATATATATATATATATATATATATATATATATATATATATATATATATATATAAGGACTTTTGATAGATAGATAGATAGATAGATAGATAGATAGATAGATAGATAGATAGATTTGCATTCGGTTCTTGTGATATCTTTCATCATTGTGATATCATTGTTATTTGATCGATTAAACCCTCCAACACACGGCGGCGTTTCTCTTTTGCAAATAGATTCCTTTGGATAGCTAGACTGTGATATCCATCTTCATTCGATCACTTGAAATCTAAAATATCTCCTTTCATCACTACTGTGCCACAGTGGCAAATAAACTACAAAACTGGGGTTGGTAAAAATGAATTTCAGTCGCATATTAAAGTGTTAATGTATTACTTATATATTAGTATAGCTAGATAATATATGTAATTAAAAGGTTTATTAGTACAGTGTAACCCGGATATAAGAGACCCGGATATAAGATAAACCCGGATATAAGAGATATTTTCTCTGGTCCCAAATTAGAGCCATACTTACCTAAACAAAATAGACCAAACCCGTATATAAGAGAAACTCGGATATAAGAGACTTCTTATCCGGTTCCGACAACTCTCTTATATCCGGGTTACACTGTATAATAGCAGACAACTTCTATACGCCGCTTCCCTTCAGGACATAAGCGATCATGGCTCTCTACAACTTTCTACCTCGTTTTGCTCTATCTGCTAAGGTCCTCGACCCTCACCCTGTTCCGCCATCGATTCACAAAAGTTCGCTCCTTACTATTCCCTACGTCGATTGGTCTCCATACGCTCCGTGAGGGTTCAGTTTTCCAAGCCCTCCAAGGAATTTCAGATTGATTTTTCAGGGTAAGTGTTCCTTCTGTTGCCATTTTCTTTAAGACTTCCTTGTTCCTTAATCGCTCCATTTATGGAATTCTCAGCATCCTTCTGTAGAATCATATTTCTGCAGCTTCCAGTTTAATCCTCATTCCTGTCGAGATTCACAGTCATTTGAGAAGATGGATGAGCAATCCAGTTCTCTTTTCTTTGTTTCTAACGAGTGTTTTTCCCGTTTCTTAATGCCTTGCTTAGCTTTTCGAATACCTCTATTGCTAGTCCAATGCATACTTCGGATCTCGGTGCCACATTTTCCATCCTCCTGTTAAAACGTTTCCCAGATATATGAACTTCTGCACTTGCTTAACGTTTATACCTCTAATTCGTAACTCGCATCTTCGTGTTTTTTTGTTTTTAATGTTGATGACCATACATTCTGTCTTCTTACAGTTGATGGTTAGCTCTTTCTTCTCGCTTTGTTCTACTACCCTGTCTAAGACGACCAATAGGTTCCTGCTTCCCGTTTCTTAGCACCTTGCTTTCTTTTTGGAATACTTCTTTCGCTAGTTCAATGTGGGTTCGGATCTCGGCGTCGCATTTTGCATCCTCTGTTAAAACGATTCCTACATCTTCGAACTTCTACAGTTGTTTGATATTTATATCTCCAATTCGTAATTCTCATTTTAGGACTTCTCTCTTGCTGATGACCATACATTCTGTCTTCATGTAGTTGATGGTAAGTCCTTTTCTCTCGCTTTCTTCTCTAACCCTGTCTAGGTCTTATAGTTTCCTTCCCTAGTCGGCCAGCAACGCAGTGTCTTTCGCGTATTTTATATTGTTACGGTTACGCCCACCGATAATCAATCCTGGCAGGGTCTTAAGTTTCCTTAGCTCTAGAGGTGGAATAAATCTGTGGAGAAGACGCACCCTTGTCTCACGCCCTTTTCTATTATTGCACAGCTATTCAATTTATTTTCTATCCGTTTGTTGTTTGCGTAAGTTCAGGATTATTCTAAACTCTTTTCCGAATAGATCGAGTTTTCATAGCAGTTCAAATAGATTTGTGCGCCGCGCCTCATCAAATGCTTCTGCGTCATCCATAAAATATAAGTGCATATCTTTCTGGATTTGTATTGCTTACTCTGATATCATGATCATGAATATTGCATTTCATGTTCCGGTGTCCTTGACAAAACTGCACTTTTCTTGTTTCATTTCCTGTCTAATTTTGCTTCGTACTCTATTCTTCAGGATTCGCATCATTAGTTTGGTTATGTGGCTCTTTAAACTGATTGTTCTGTGGAATTCATATTCGTTTGCACCTGGTTTTTTAGATAATATTGATGGATTTAGTGAGGTTCTCCGGTACGAGGCCATTGTTGTATATTTCGTTTATTACTTCGGCGATCATGTTGATGCTGGAATCGTCTAAGACTGAGAACATTCCTAATACGATCCCATCAGGCACTGTTTTGTTCCTATTCATCTTCTCCCTCCAGTGTTGATCTTCATCTTTTAGTATTTCTTGACCATCTGTATTTTCCAGGGTCGGTTTATCTCCCGCATCCTGAAGTTCTTTGACGCATTCTCTCCATCGTTGGTGTATTCTTCTCTTTTTTCTATAGGAAAGATTAATTATGTCATATTATATGTATATATAATTTAAAAAAACAAAACAAAACAAAAACAAGTTAACGTTATTTTGATCTATTCTTCAGGATTCGCATCATCAGTTTTATCCTTCTTCGTGGTGAGATTGACATTCACAATCATATGAGAGGATGCATACTACATAGCAAGACAGCACTGGTAGTGTCTCCAGTTTCCTTAGCTCTAGATAATAAATCTGACGAGAAGTAGCATCCTTGTCTCATGCTCTTTTCCATTTTTGTACAGCTACTCAATTTATTTTCTGTCCGTATGCAATTCGTAACTCGCATCTTGCGCTTCTTATCATGCTGATGATCATACCTTCTGTCCTCTTGCAGTTCATGGTTAGTCCTTTTTTTCTCGCTTTCTTCTACCACTCTCCCCAGGACTTTCCTTTTTAAGTCAACCAGTGCCATCTGCGTATCTTTTTAAATTGTATCAAAGTGCATAATCAGGGCTTGTACATGTTACTATTTGAATGTGAATGTCATGAAAAAAATCTATTCGATATGAAAAAGAAATATGTCCATTGTTTTTTTTTAACATAGAGAAAAAATACGCATATAAAATTCATATTCTGTTAGTACAGGTTGAGTATCCTTTATCCGAAATTCCCAAATCCGAAAACCTCCAAAATCCGAGTTATTCATATGCTGACATGACTTGCTACAAATGTAAAATTTTCATAGAGAAAAAATAGGCATGAAAAATTCA
Organism: Acanthosepion esculentum; assembly: GCA_964036315.1. Classification (NCBI taxonomy): domain Eukaryota; kingdom Metazoa; phylum Mollusca; class Cephalopoda; order Sepiida; family Sepiidae; genus Acanthosepion; species Acanthosepion esculentum. The sequence goes on along the minus strand of OZ038509.1, from coordinate 17,376,339 downwards.
TGTTCTATTTGTAAAGGTTAAGTATCTTTTATCCGAAATTCCCAAATCCGAAAACATTCAAAATCCGAAAGTTTCTCAGGTGCTGAAATGACTTGCCACAATTTGAAAATTTCAGAAAGCCCAGCTACGTAGCCAGTTTTTTTGTTAGCGATAGTCTCACCATCACCTTCATCCGTGGATTACTTACCAGGTGTTTCGTGCTCAATGAAGATATTCAAAATGTCAAAAAGTCCGCGTGAACATTACAGGATTAGCGTCATTACCAGTATGTACACAAAATTTATTAAATTTTATATAAAACTACTTTCAAGGTATATGTACAAGCTGTGTTATGAAATGTAAAGATATATTGTGTTTATGCTTGGATGCCATTCTCGAGCTAATCCATTTTATAGATGTCATATACAAATTAAATAGCCGATTATTACACTTCCGGTTCCAAGAATTTCGCATAAAAGATTCTCAACCTGTAATGATAATGATATAACGAGAGAGAGAGCTAGGAAGAAGGATTTATTCTCCCAATTATTTCCCCCATTATGGGCATTACTATAACCGTGTTATAATAATACCGTAGTTAAGACGGAACTGAATAGTTGAAGGGAAAAGGAATGGAAAAATGCTTTGTTCTCAGAGAGACTTTTATACTACTAAGGCACAAAATTATATATACATAAATACACAGGTCCCATATCATATCAACACAGCAGAGTGTAAAAAGAAACAAAATGGAAGGGTCTTACATATAATATGAAGATACTTCTGTGTCTGGAGGAACGATATTTAAGACTCTAGATTGAAACAGGCCGGATTCATCTATGTCACAGCCGAGGACATATTGCACGAACAGGAAACTGCGAGTCTTGGGTTTTCCTAAATTGAGGACTACGAGCTGGAATTTCTTTCTATATCCGTGAAAGATATATCCTAAAAGGAAAGAGCACCATGGATTTGTAAGCTGCTGGAGAGGCAGATTTAGCCTCAGCCAGGTTCATTTAAAGAAAGCAACCATTTCGTTTGACTGCTGTAAACGAACTAAATTTGACTGTCGCTATCGTCACTGCAAAGAGTAACGACACTAAGCAGTCCGTCGCGTGACCCATAAATGATAATGATGAAACAAGCCGATTATGTATAGGAAAAATATGACTTGGCTTTGGACATAATAACAGTGAGCCTGACGACTTAAAATTTTTCTCAGATTCGCTATCCGTACATATATCACAGTAAAACTAAAACGCAAGCGATCCCTTAATAGTTAAATTACTAAACAAGCGTTCCATTTCGCAAACCAATCGATGAAATTTGAATAAGCTGATTTGTTTGGAAAAGACTTTGACAAAAACCCTACCTCGCAGTTTAATAATTTCTTTAATTTAATTTAATTTTATAGGAATTCATGGCAAACAATATTTTTTAAGAAAATTTATTTTTTTCCTTTTTAACAGTGAAGAATAAATTCTTAGGATTTCTTACTCTTGAGCATACAACATACAACTGGCCATGCGTAAATATTTCTTTCTCGAGCCAAATTCCAACTTTTTGAAGCCTTGTGATTTGTTTATAGTGATCTCAAACGCAGGGCGAACTGCAAACTAAATTCTTGTATCTAAAAAATTAAAGAAAAGATATGCAAAAAGCAATATTGCATTTTTATTAAATAAGTATTAAATTGTTTTTAAAATAGAGTATACACACACACACACACACACACACACACACACACACACACACACACACACACATATATATATATATATATATATATATATATATATATATTCAGCCACAGAGGACTTCGGGTTTAGCAAAGCTCAAATTACTGCTTATAAACACACATTCAACGAACTTTCTCGATAATTCATTTCTGCTCCGAAACGTAACCTAACGTAAACAATGACAACATATATATAATGTATTTAATCCAACCAATATTTTAATATATTTTCTGTTTGCATTATTTACATAATTCGGACTGTTATCCTCATCTTCATTGCCATGGACACATGTCCCAGTGGATAAAGACGTTGGTTAGATCGAGTGACTAGTCCCAAAGATTTTTGATTTCTATACCAGGCTACAGCAGTGGTGAACCTAAAACTTGGAGAGTTGATTTAAAGGGAAATAACTGGGGCATCAGGAAGAGGTATGTAACGTGGAATAGAACAATCTACCTCGGTGGACGAAATTTCGGTTCGAAATTCCAACATACATCACCGGAAGAAGGCCGGAGTGCACAACGGCCGAAACGTTATGAATATGTCAATGAAGATGAGGATAACAGTCCGAATAATGTAAATAATGCAAGTAAACATAATACCTCATCTCAACGATATAGAAAGATATTTTTCTGTATATACGTTATATTTATTGATATAACTTGATTTGAGTAAATGCACTTTTTTTAAAATTAAGTCCGACAATTATTTAATATTTTTTTTCTGTTTATACGTTATATTTATGTATACAACTTGATTTGAGTAAATACTCTTTTTTTTTAATTAAGTCCGACAATTATTTAATATTTTTTTTCTGTTTATACGTTATATTTATGTATACAACTTGATTTCAGTAAATGCTTTTTTTTTAATTAAGTCCGACAATTATTTAATATTTTTTCTGTTTATACGTTATATTTATGTATACAACTTGATTTCAGTACATGCTCTTTTTTTTAATTAAGTCCGACAATTATTTAATATTTTTTCTGTTTATACGTTATATTTATGTATACAACTTGATTTCAGTACATGCTCTTTTTTTTAATTAAGTCCGACAATTATTTAATATTTTTTCTGTTTATACGTTATATTTATGTATACAACTTGATTTGAGTAAATGCTCTTTTTTTTTAATTAAGTCCGACAATTATTTAATATTTTTTTTCTGTTTATACGTTATATTTATGGATACAACTTGATTTCAGTAAATGCTCTTTTTTTAAATTAAGTCCGACAATTATTTAATATTTTTTTTCTGTTTATACGTTGTATTTATGGATACAACTTGATTTCAGTAAATGCTCTTTTTTTAAATTAAGTCCGACAATTATTTAATATTTTTTTCTGTTTATACGCTATTTTTATGGCTGCAATTTATTTAAGTAAATGCTATGTTTTTTAATTAAAGAGTATTAAATACATTTACCGGCTTGAATGTTCGAGAAATTTCGTAGAAAATATGCGCTCTTCGATAGGAATCGAACCTGTAACCCTTATGGGGAATCATCATTTGATCTAACGTGCTGTTAACCATTGAGCGACAGAGAAGCAAAGTACGAATTACTGTTTATAAACACACACCTTCGACGATTTTTCTTGATCGATCATATCTGCTCACGCAATATATCTTAACGTAAACAATGACAACATATTATGAAATGGATTAAGTCCGATAATTATTTAATTTTTTTTTTCTGTTTATACGCTATTTTTATGGCTGCAATTTAAAAAGTAAATGCTATGTTTTTTAATTAAAGAGTATTAAATACATTTACCGGCCTGAATGTTTGAGAAATTTCGTAGAAAATATGAGTCCTTCGACAGGAATCGAACCTGTATCCCATGATAACCGGAAATCCTCTGTGGCTGAATCGGTTAACAGCTCGTCAGGCTAAATGACGGTTTTCGAATGAGACACGGGTTCAATTTTGGTGTACTCGTATTTGTCTTCGGTACATATAATTTAATTAATTCAAAAATTATGTACACATATTTTATCACTATATTAATAATAATAATAATAACAATAATAATAATATTAATAATAATAATAACAATAATATTATGAATAATAATAATGATATTATTATTAATAATAATAATATTAATAATATTATTATAAATAATAATAATATTATTAATAATAATATTAATAATAATAGTAATATTATTAATAATGTTAATAATAATATTATTAATAATAATAATATTAATAACAATATTATTATTAATAATAATATTATTAATACTAATAATATTATTAATAATAGTAATAATATTAATAATAATAATAATATTAATAATAATAATAGTAATAATAATAATAATAAAAACTTTATGTCTATTCATTTTGTGACTCAACGACAAATACTCGTTGTTACTTTCGTAATGCTCGTTGTAATTGAGTCTTTGTAATCGCAGATACAACTATAGAAACGCCGTTGAACAATACCGGTGTCAGACGCCTTCGAACAGCAGTCGCACTAAATAGTACTTGCTCGATAATACTAGCTCGAACAGTAATCCGTATAGTGATCCGAATAGAGGAATAGAAATGGAGATCCGTATAGTAATAGAGGATAGAGAAGAAATAAATAAGAATTTAAATAAGAATTTTTGTGATGTTAACGAACACTCGTTGCCACTTTCGTAATGCTCGTTGTAGTAGAGACTTTGTAATTACAACTATAGTAACGCCGTTGAACAATACTGGTGTCAGACGCCTTCGAATAACACTCACGCAATAGTACTTGCTCGATAATAATCGCTCGAATAGTAAACCGCATAGTGAGCCTCAGAGGGAAATAGTATAGTGAATAGAGTAAAGAATAGCGGTCCGTAGACTAGAAATAGGTGAACGTTTAGATGTCACGCGACTTCCTACATATATGCGTTTCCTCTATGGTCACGTGATCCACTTAAATGCAATAATGGGATCGCCTGTGTTTGCTCACTGGCGATCTATGTTTAAACTGAAGTGACGGCAGCGACACTTTATTCCGATTTAACAATTCATAATAACTTTAAACGTGTCCTCAATGAGGTTAAGTTCTTGTTCGCTGACAAAATGAGGTACCAAATAAGCCTCTAACAAGAATCTCCGTTTGAGGTTGTCGGGTAGTTCAGATTTAGATTCTTACAATCTAAAAATAAATTGCGATTTTTGGGGGGTAGGAGGAGATGTCCATGTGCAACAGCTTACTGTAACAAATAATGTCCATAAAGTCCGTGTTCAATGTAACATAATTGTAGCTTTGTAACTATTGTCGTGCTAACTCGGACCTTCATGGGTCTGTCACGCCAGCCATTAGGGTCCTGCATCAAGTTCGGAAGGTCATTAGGACAGTATTCTGTGTCATAACGTAGCTAGTCAATGTAGGTGGTTGCAGGGTGACCAACCCATCTTGCGCCATGACTAGGTGTCCAGAGCAGTCAATCACTTGCGAGTTCTTGTTTTGCTCACCAGCAGTGTCTTGCAAAGCTCACTCTTCATTCGCGTAAGACTGTAGAAATATCAAGGATGAATCTATAGAGCTGTGATTTAGTTGGATGTTGTCTCCAAGAAATTTTAAGTATCGGTCTCAGCATCCGAGGGTAGTTTCCATCAAGCTTAGGCTCTGGAGTTTTAGTTAATGTCCAGTCAGTGGCACCATACATTAAAACCGCCTCTACAGTGGCATGGAAGAATCCCTGTTTGAGATTGTGTGGGAGCTTACAACAGCCAAAACGTCGTGAATATAGCAAAAAAGATGAAGACAACAATACGAACAATGTGAATAGTGTAAATAGTAACAATACCTCATCTCAGAAGTATAGACAGATCCTGAAGAAGGCCGGAGCGTACAATGGCTGAAACGTCGTGAATATGACAACAAAAATTAGGACAACATTCCAAACAATGTAGATCGTGTAAATGGATCTAAGTTGTTCCTAATTTCCATCAATGACCTTCCCGATATCAGTTTTCAACTCAGTATCTATGCAGATGACACATCTATTTACTGTGGTCTTAATAGCAAGTCTGATCATTTCGATATGGTCAAATTGTCAGCTGATATCAGGCCAACAGTCTGTTGTTAACTAGGGCAAGAAATGGCTAACCCCGAGAACAGTGACTCAGTGTACCTTCTCGTGCTAACGTTTTCCACTGACTTGAAATAAAAAGATTATATTGAATCAACTGTTAAGGTCTGCGTCTAGGTGTCGTGCTAGATATTTCATCTCGCCAGAATATATCTAACATATTTATAAAACTACGATTCGTTCATGCTTTGACTACCGCTGCTACAGCTGGTTTAATGCTTCTGATAGGTATTCTTGTTAAACTCCAAAGAAGAAACTGCAATGTTATTGGTCCTGATTTGGCATCTCGGGTGCAGTCACTTTTCCACTTTCGTAACGTAGCTTCCCTGTGGCTTTTCTATAAATATTTTCATCGTAATTGTTCTGATGAGCTTTCCTCTTTGGTACCTAAACTTTATGAATTTAAGCTCAGTACTAGATTGTCAGCTAGGTCTCATCATCTTACAGTTGGATTGGCTAGATGTAACTGTAAGTTCTATGCTAACAGTTTCTTCTCTCGCTTGTGGAATTCTCTTCCGGCTTCTTGTATCCCAGTCAACTTTGATCTTCAAAGAATTAAATGCAATGTCAATCGTTATCTTCTGTCTTCGAATTCCTCTCTTTTTATAGTTCGCTCTCCTGAATATTTTTTCTCGTCTTCTTTCGAACGTAGCAACCTCTTGTGTCTTAGTGACGTTATCGCCTTACTTTGGGTGAAATGATTTAAAAATGTCAGATATGGCGCCCAATTCGTACAGAAATGTCTAAACTATCAGCTATAGACAGATGTTTCTTAGATCAACGATTAACATGGCTTCAAGCGAATGAGCTCAGTAGGTCTAAGGAGGAAGAATTGCACTTTGTCGGATCTCACAGATTTGTGCTACAGTTTCATCAATAATTTTACCTAATTACAAAAACTTCATAACTTGATGACTTCCAACAGCGGCAACTACTAAAATGGATAGCACATGTAACACAAAGATAAAATAATGACATAATCAAGATGCTAATTTTAATTTCGCTTGAAGGCACTAAATTTAGCCTCGCCTGACCGACTGCTCTTCGTGGCCAAGCTGGTTAAGGCGAGCCGGGCTTAACGGTAGATTCCTATGTACTGAGGAACGCAGATTTTCCTTTAATAAAATTTCTCGAAAGTTTAGGTCCGTAGACGAAAATAAATAAATATACTTTTTATTAAATAAAGGCAGCGTCTAGTCAAATATGAGTACACACTAAAAATAACGTTTAAAGTGATACAAAAACGCTACTTCAAACAAAAAGTTAGGAAGGAAACTCTCCCTACATCCAATAAGTTTAAGTCCATTGTTATCACTCTTTCTAATCAATATTAGAAAGAGTGATAACAGTGGACTTAAACTTATTTTCCCGAAAACCTTCTTAAGTGAAATATTTTATAAATCTCAACAGAAAGTAACGCTAACTGATGGGCCAATGAATGCCGAATGTTTCCTTATAAGGAAACGGCTGATCTTACTATTATTATTACCAATGGTATGGTTAGTTGTAAGTCATTTTGTCTGCAATCATGGATATGACGATAAACTACTTCCAGCAGCAAGACATCTGATCGGGAGATTGAACTTTTTGAGCAACGTGGAACCACCTCTTAATTGATGTTGTTCCCAGGTCCACGCTGACCCGGGGTGGTAGCACCTGTTAGAGTCCCAGCTATGGGCAAATAGTGAAGCCTCCAAAGAAAAGGAAAACATTATGAAAGTATAAGTTCCAGTAATGCATTTTTATATAAAAAAATTACCAACAATAGATTTTTATTGCAAAAATGACCAGAAATACATTTTTATACGAAAAATACCAGCAATATATTTTTATAGCAAAATGACCAACAATACATTTTATCTGTAGTTGAAGGGATACAATTCTGTTCAAGATATATTTAATTGAACCGATAAATTTGTGTTCAAAATATTTAGATTTTAGCATTAAATAACGCATAGAGATGTTGATATGTCGCTAAACAAATCAACTAACGAACGAATAATCTATGATTTTTTTTCTATTCAATTAACACATCAGGTGCCTAAAAAATTACCAACAATACATTTTATAGCAAAATTACCAACAATACATTTTATAACAAAATTACCAACAATACATTTTATAGCAAAATGACCAACAATACATTTTATTTCAAAATGACCAACAATACATTTTATAGTAAAATTACCAACAATACATTATTATGTATTGCTGGTCCATCCAGTTATGGATAAATAGTAGGACAGACCGGGTTCTATAGCCTTGGATGACAACTGGTCTAACGCAGAAAAAAATGGCAACCTACTGCGGGAAAAATCTGCCTCGTCAGTCATGTATCGAAAGATACATGATCGCCTAAGCGCGTATCACGCATGGCAGATAACTGACTGACTGGTAATTTTACTATAAATATGTATAGTTTACTATAATGTATATTGTTGATAATTTTTTAGGCGCCAGATGGGTTAATTGTATAGAAAAATCTTAGACTATATACCATTTTTTTTTAGTACGCAGGGGTTTACAGAGAATGAAAGTGAGAGAAAAGACTGAGTATGGAGGGGATTGGGGAAAGGATAAAAGATGAAAGGAACCCAGGACAGCAGAAAATGTCGATTGACATTGCATTTAAATTTATGAAAATTGTATTAGGGAATCAAGTAAAGGGAAGGCAGTTCCACAGGCGGGAAGTGCGGAAAAATCAACTTTTGAAGTAAAAGTAGCGGTTACAGTTAACTAGTAAACATTAAAAGGGTGGGACCTAAATGCCAATCTAGTAGCACGCATAAATTCATGTAGTCGAGGCACCAGGGAAAAAGCTCGTCAGGGCAGTTGCCATGAAAATATTTGTAGAAAAGACAGAGGGAAGCCACATTTCAGCAATATATTTTATATCAAAATGACCAACAATATATTTTATCTGTAGTAGAAGACATACAACTGCGTTCAACATATATTTAGTTGAAGCGATAAATTTGTGTTCAAAATATTTAGATTTTGGCATAAAATAACTCATAGAGGTGTTGATATACCGCTAACCAAATCAACCAAGCAACGAATAGTCTAAGATTTTTTCTATACAATTAACCGCCTAAAAAATTATCAACGATATATATTTATAGTACACTATACATATAGTAAAATTACCAGTCAGTTATCTGCCATGCGTGATACACGCTTAGGCGATCATGTATCTTTCGATACATGACTGACAAGTCAGATTTTTTCCCGCAGTAGGTTACTATTTCTTTCTGCAGTAGACCAGTTGCCATCCAAGGCTAACGAACCTCGTCTGTCCTGCTATTTAACCATAGCTAGGGGGAGAAGAAAAGGATTCATACCTTTCCCAAGGGTATTAGCACGTAAGTAAATGTAACGGATTCGACTGGAATTCGAACTCGGCTCTCCGATTCCTTAATCCGAACCGCTACTCCATTTTCCCGCAGTAGGTTGCCATTTCTTTCTGCTGTAGACCAGTTGCCATGCAGGGCTATAAAACCTGGGGGGAGAAGAAGAAGAGGATTCATACCTTTCCCAAGGGTATTAGCACGTAAGTAAATGTAACGGATTCGACTGGAATTCGAACTCGGCTCTCCGATTCCTTAATCCGAACCGCTACTCCATTTTCCCGCAGTAGGTTGCCATTTCTTTCTGCTGTAGACCAGTTGCCATGCAGGGCTATAAAACCTGGGGGGGGAGAAGAAGAAGAGGATTCATACCTTTCCCAAGGGTATTAGCACGTAAGTGAATGTAATGGATTCAAACTCGGCTCTCCGATTCCTCAATCTGAGCCGCTATTCATTACTCGAGTTATTTGTTAATAAAAATGGCTGTTTTGTTTAGTTTTTTTAATAAATATATTTTATTTTCAGGTTACAAAAATGCGTGTCGATAATCATACGCTTCGGAATAATCATTTAAAAATCTTATTGTTGAATAGTTTATCCATAGCTGGGGGAGAAGTGAATTCATACCTTTCCCAGGGGTATTAGCACATTGAGGTTGTCTGGTAGAACGTAAATGAATTCGACTGGAATTCGAAAACCGGCTCTGCGATTCGTCAATCTGAGCCGCTATCTATTACCCCGCGTACATTTTATAGCAAAATGACCAACAATACATGTTATCTATAGTTGAAGGCATAAACTTGCGTTCAAAATATATTTACTTGAAGGCATAAAATTTAGATTTTGTCATTAAATAACCCACAGAGGTTGATATGCCACTAAACAAAACCAACCAACCAACTATTTTCTTTGTTAGAAGAGCCTTGACTTTCCACATTGCAAATGATGAATCTTAGTGTACAATTTTTTTTTACTATGTCATTGATTATTCTCAAGTATAGTCAGGAACGCTTGATTTATTTGAAAAGATGTAACAATCCTGAATATTTACTTTTAACAAACCGTTTATATACGGACAGGAAAATGAATTAAGCAAAAAACAAAAACAAAAAAAAAACATTGACAGAGGTGTAAGACAAGGCAGAGTCTTCTCACCGGATTTACTCAACCTACACTACGAATCAACCGTAAAAGAACTAGATGTTCTGCCAGGATTTATGACTATGGTATCGCACACCGACGTAGGCATGGTGTCGACAAGACACTTCACAAGTCAAGAATGTTTGGGAGGATCCTCGCAGAGTAAATGGTGGCAGTTTATTGGAGGTCTACAATCTTGATCTCAGTTCCAATTCTCCCTAAGCGCTTTGCTCGTTTTCTAGATAGGCTTCCAAGCGCACTCATGACTACATGAATTAGATTTGTATTCATGACACATAGATTATGCAGCTCCCGAGCCAATAATTAGGCATTTGTTACTTCCCTTATCTATAACAATAAGGACGGGTTTTACTGCTGTCTGGACTGAGAAATCCCATATCTTGCGACTCATTTTCTACTACTGATGTCCATACGACTTCTCCAATTATACCCCTCTGTACGAACTTGGGACATTCAGCGAGTGTATGGTTAATTGTCTCATCACCTTGCCCATACATCCTGTTTATTGCTATTCTTATTATAATTATTATTTTAATCATTTCACCTCAAGCAAGGCGACAATAGCACTAAGACGTAAGGAGTTACTATTATTTTATTACTAGTTTTATTCCATCTTATTATTGTTGCTTTTTAGCCCAACACTCTGGCTCTATACACTCTTCATTATTACTATTATTTTATTACTAGTTTTATTCCATCTTATTATTGTTGCTTTTTAGCCCAACACTCTGGCTCTATACACTCTTCATTATTACTATTATTTTATTACTAGTTTTATTCCATCTTATTATTGTTGCTTTTTATCCCAACACTCTGGCTCTATACACTCTTCATTATTACTATTATTTTATTACTAGTTTTATTCCATCTTATTATTGTTGCTTTTTATCCCAACACTCTGGCTCTATACACTCTTCATTATTACTATTATTTTATTACTAGTTTTATTCCATCTTATTATTGTTGCTTTTTAGCCCAACATTCTGGCTCTATACACTCTTCATTATTACTATTATTTTATTACTAGTTTTATTTCATCTTATTATTATTGTTTTTATCCCAACACTCTGGTTCTATACACTCTTCATCATTACTATTATTTTATTACTAGGTTTCTTCCATCTTAATATTGTTGCTTTTTATACCAACACTCTGGCTCTATACACTCTTCTTCATTATTACTATTATTTTATTACTAGTTTTATTCCATCTTATTATTGCTATTTTTATCCCAACACTCTGATTCAATACAGAGTTGCCAGTAGAGTAAAGGGCGGAAAGTTTTCGGCATTCTTAAAAACTGCGTTCACGTTAAAGAAGAACAAAGTGAACATTTAAGCTGACCCGGAAACGGAAACTTTAAAAACATGGAAACTTTCTTTAAACTTATCAGACTCTCTCTCTCGCGGGATAAGCAAAAGCGAAAGAAATACGTGGAAGCCAAGCAGAAAGAAAACCGAACATTTCAGAATATCGTAAAAATTCCCAGTATTAAGTTAGTGTGTAGTGACTACTACGCTTACCACGCCTACAATTTACTCATCTATGATTGGTTAATAAATACTGTTTACCACAGGACAATTTACTAATCGCAGTCACCACACTGAATTTTTCTGCCGTGAATTCGCTCAAACATACTTTTGTTAGAAAATCAATGTTTGGTTAATTTTTATCCAATCATACATTTTTGTGTTCATTCAACTTTCCCGCGTTGTTCCTGGGAGCCTACCAGCAGTTATATAAACAGTTTTTTGTTCCAGAAATAACCAATAGAGTCCAGCAACTTACGCGTGTCTTCACAATTCACGATTTTACTCGCATCGCACACACAGACACAGAACTTAGTATTACATTACGCTATCCGTTTTCTGCGAACAAGCCAAGTTTACAAACCAATACTCTGTTATGTACACAAACAACGCACATCTCTAAATTAACTGTATTCCTTTCGCAACTCAACATTCTATTTCAACATAGAACATTGAACATTCTATTCAAGAGATATTCTTAATAACATTTTTTTATCGTATTCAAGATACAGTTAAAGGGAGACTACTTTTCCTTCCTTAATATTCACACACATACACAATTGTTTTGTACTTGTTTTTACAGTGTAACCCGGATATAAGAGAGTTGTCGGGCCCGGTGAATAAGTCTCTTATATCCGGGTTTATCTTATATCCGTGTTTAATCTATTTTGTTTAGGTAACAGAGGCTATAATTTGGGACCAGAGAAAATCTATCTTATATCCGGGTTTCTCTTATATCCGGGCTACACTGCATATACAGTGTAACCCGCATATAAGAGACCTTAAAAAAACTCGAAACTACTACGTGGAACTTGAAAGATCCAAACATTTATTACACAGGCATAAAAAACAATATATCAATGTACAACTTTTACAGAAAAGGCTCTATACATAAATAAGAAGATATAAGAGAGATTTTCTACAGTGTAACCCGGATATAAGAGAAACCCGGATATAAGATATATTTTATCTGGTCCCAAATTATAGCCTGTGTTACCTAAACAAAATAGACCAAACACGGATATAAGAGAAACCCGGATATAAGATACTTCTTCTCCGGGCCCCGACAACTCTCTTATATGCGGGTTACACTGTATATATATTTTATCGTTGATGCAAAAATTGGTTTCTCGTTGTTTTTCATTGAATCATAAATGTTTAAATGTTAAATGCTCTTCCAACACGCAATCACATTGATAACCTCAACGCATAACACAAGCAGCGGTTACAAGTGAATCATTTCTACGAGCATTTTCCTTCATTTTTTCAACAATCTCGCTTACAACTTTTTTTTTTCCTGATTTGAAAAATTGTATTGTATATCATTTTTAGAATCAATAATTTCTATAATTTTCAAATGTTATCTTACTTTGTTCATAATAAGGCGCATGAAAGGAATTTTTTCTGCGAGTCTTTTCTGTACATTGATATATTGTTTTTTTTATGCCTGTGTAATAAATGTTTCAAGTTCCACGTAGTAGTTTCGAGTTTTTTTAAAGTACACTTTTCAGCGCGTAAAGTAAGTAATGTTTTCTTTCAAAATATGTTAAATAAACATTTAAATTTTAAATTTTGTAAAAATAAATTTTTAAAAAACTGTAACTATTTCTTGGCAGAATTTTAAACGGAAAAATTAACTTTTGTTTATAAAATTGAAAAAAATGGCTGACGATCGATTTTTCCGAAAAAAAAAATACATGATTTTAAACGACAATTTTGGACGTGCTCGAAATAATTAAAAAATGTAAAAAAATAATCAAAAAATACTTTGATCTTTCCTCTTGATTATAGTTAGACAAATGAAAATTATTTTCGTCAAGTTTAAGGCCATTTTTATCATGCTATGCTCATTTTCTGGCGATCTCATGAATGTACCTATAGGTAAGGTAGTTATCAGGGAGTGGTTTGTATAAGTGCATACTTTGAAACTTTAGTGTCTCTCTGTGCAAGTGATTTTCCCAAGGACAGACGAGCTTACCATTTTTCCATCCTTTGTTCAGGGTTATAAAATCTGCATTGATTCAGTTATGATTTAAAAACATTTGAAAGTTTGTCTTTTCTTTTTTCACTAACTTCATGATAAAAAATTGATCATGTAAAAACATTTTTTGACATGACTTGTAAGGCAATATTGAAAATAAAACAGTTTTTTTTTCTTAGGAGGGAACGGGAAATATTTTTAAAAAAGCGCATACAATATTAACAGGAAAAATCTGTTAATTATCTATCTATAATTCTTAAAATGTGTGTGTGTGTGTGTGTGTGTGTGTGTGTGTGTGTGTGTGTGTGTGTGTGTGTGTGTGTGTGATCGGCTGCTGATTATGCATTTCCACAGTTTTCATCTGATTTCGATGCATTTTTTTTTGTTTGATACGTGATTCTTCAGTGCCGGTTTCGAGTTCAAATTGGCTGGAAAAAATTGCAACCTTGAAGGTGAAAAATAAAAAAACTGATTTTTTGCACTTTGCGCAAAAATCAAAGGCAAAATTTAATGTCTGTAAAAAAAAAAACAGCGTACAACTAATTTAGTTGAAATCTAACGCAAAAGATTATTAGAATTATAAAAAAAATTATATTATGAATAAAAATTATCGTAAATTATTATTATGACGGTCCATGGAAGAGGTTCCTTCCTTGCAAGATTGAGAACGCAAAAACGGCCCTTTTCAGGGCCACCCTCCATTCAAATTGTTAACCTTCCATTTGAGGATGTGTCTCAGTTGCACCCGATTGTTGTTACTCATATTGATTTTCAGGTGGGCTCACTTTAAACTTAAACTGCTCCAATTGAACGGCAAAAATTCCTAGTAATGAAAGACCCGGGCAAAGACAGGTTATACTTCTAGTTATATTGATAGATTGATTTGTTTTTTTTATGGTTTATCAACCTTTTGCAGGTTATTTAAAGCCTGAAAATATTTCTGGACTGTGAGAATTCTTTTGAGATACTGATTTACTGATACAATTTTAACTATTTAACCCATAACTGGGGTGAGAAGAGTTCGGTCCATACCTTTCCCAAATGAATATAACGAACCCGATTAGAACTGGAACTCTGTTCTCTGATTTCAAATTTCTAGCCGTCATCCATTACACCACCCGCACATTTAAAGCTTACAGCGTCTGGTATTCCCATCAAGGTACTGTCCATGATCGACGTTACTTAACTTAATGATCGGACGTGATATGGCCGCTAACTTTCTTATATTAAAGAAACGCCATTATTAATTTTCAGCGATTTTTACATCCTTCTTATTTTTGTCATTTCTTTTTTTTCTCGACAATCAAATAATTTTATTCTGTAGGATTTTTAGTCCTCCTATTTTTTTTTCTATATAAAAAATCCGAACGTCTGGATTCTAAAGAATAATAAAATATAAAAAAGTAAAAAATCGTAATGCCTGTTAAACAAATCCTTTGTATTTACAAACACATGTACATGAATTCAAAAGTGTCAAAAGGGAGCAAAAATAGTCTTTAGTTGAGTTAGTCTTTGTGTAAGTTGGTACGCTGAAACATCTGCGGCTTAGGCAAGATTTTGATCATCAGCGAAGATTCACTGACCGTCCGAGCTTATGTTGTTGGGAATGATTCTTTTGAAGTCGTCGACAAGCGTTCCTTTCAGCACGCGCGGATGTGATGTAAAACGCTATGTAGCCAAGTTTTCTCTTATGTTCGAACTGCCTCTGAAAGCCGAAATATGTGGAGTTTTATAAGAAATTCTTCCCGAAAGAAGGCTCGAGAAAGATAGGGTTTTAGTTTTCTCTGATTGGTCAAATATCTCACATAGTGATGGTAATTTCTAACTAAGGGATACCAATTTATAACCAATAGATTTAAACGATTTGGGTTGTATTGTGGAATCTTTTTGTCATATTTATATTATTGTTTGTTATTGGGTAGAAAATATAGTCTGGGCGTGTTTTAATATAGTACGTATGTGGGTATGTAATTGTGTTGGAAATAGGGTTTATTTCCTATACAACTATACCAAATTGCTACAAGTGTTTGGGTAGTTGGTCCAAAGAAAAATCTGTAGTTTAGAAAAGACTTTGATACTCAGCAAAGATTCAATGACCATCCTTATTGCTGTTACTGGAAATGATTTGTTTGAAGTCGCTGACACATTTTTTCAGCATGTGCTGGGGAGGAGGGGAAGCTATGCAGCCACATCTTCTCTTGTGTTTCAATGGCTTGGAGATCTCTGCTACTGAAATTCAAAATCTGTTAGTTTTTATAAGTAATTTTTCCTGAAAGTATGCTCAAGAAAAATAGGGCCTTAGTTTTCTCGGATTGGTCAAATATTTCACAAGCTGATGTTGATTTCTAACCAACGGACACTTTGATTTAAATGGCATGTGTCTTTTTGGCATGCTTGTAAATATTGTCTCTGATTGGGTAGAAAATAAAGTTTGGGCGCGTTTTAATATTGTACGTATGTGGGTATGTAATTGTGTTGGAAATAGGTTATCTTTCCTATAATATAACAATTAAGTAAGCAATATATATCGAAAATAATGAATTAGTCTTTGACAAGATTTAAACTTAGGTACCCTTTCTTCTTCTTCTTCTTCTTCTTCTTCTTCTTCTTCTTCTTCTTCTTCTTCTTCTTCTTCTTCTTCTTCTTCCTCCTCCTCCTCCTCCTCCTCTTCTTCTTCTTCTTCTTCTTGCCGAACTCTGCAAGCCTTCTTCCCTCTTTATGTCCTAGATCTCTTCCTGATCCTATTTATAAGTGTCCTTTTTTGTTTCCGTTATCTCTAAAACATCGTCATTACTAACGTGTTCCGTCCATGGCATTCCCACCATCCTTCTGTAGAACCATATCGTGTAGAACCATGTGGACCGATATTATATAACAGTCCAGTATTCCTTTCTTTATTTCTACTCCAATTTTCGTGTTTCTTAATACTTTGTTTAGTTTTAGGAAGGATTCTTTCCCTATCCCTTCGATTTCTAGTGTAACATTTTCCGTCCTCTGTTAAAACACATCCAGATAGGTAAAATTTCGTATTGGCTTAATTTTGTTGTAATTCGTAGTTCACCTCTTGGGAGTCTCAGCTTATACATTTTATCTTCTTGAAAAATTAATGTCGCAGATAAAAAGAAATTAATATTGTAAGGGAAATAACTCTACTTTTAGATCATAAAATGATAGTCATGACTCGGTTATTGGCCCTTGTCCCGCATTTTATTTTTTACATTCCATTTTTAGAGGAAAGTGTTTTGTTGTTTTCACTTTTAATCATTTCACCTCAAGCAAAGTAGTGTGAAAGAACAATAAAAAAGAGAAACCTTATTAAGAAGCGAGAACAATAAAAGAGTAATCAAAAGACAGTAAATAACGATTAACATTGCATCTAAAATCTAAATTGTTGAAAATCAAACATAGAACTTACGGTTACATCTAGCCAATCCAAACTGTAAATTTATGAGACCTTGCCGCCAATCTAATACTGCGCTTAAATTCATAAAGGCTAGTTACCATACAGAATTTTTTTAAAAAAATAATTTTGAACTTTTTTATAAGTGTATAAACGTGCCAATTTTTGTAAATATGTAGTGAACAAAATAAGATCGAGATTTAAAAAATTCAAATGCTAAGCACTGACTCATTGATTTTGTTAGAAATTAAAAAGACCCGAATTTATAAACTTTGCTTAACACACACGCAAAAACGAATCCAAAACAAAACTCGTGAAATGTTTTTTAACATTAGATAAACATCCATCTGTCATCAAGGTGTCAACACTTTAAATAAACAGCTACCGCCGTATTAAAAATGCATTTCTGTGATATTTTAAACTTAAAGGAATAAAATTTGTTTCAAATCAAATTAATTAAAATTTAAATCTGCTAATATTTCTCAAATAAAGTTTCAGAAAAGTAGATTTTATTTCTGGGAAATTTTTTTTAATAAAGAGAATTATATTGCTATCGACGATAGTTAAAAGTGGTGCTGAAGTCATCTTTTAGCAAAAAAAGAAAAAGAAAAAGCATCAAAAACTCTCTCATGTCAATCTATGATTAGCTTTTTAAATAGAGCAAAGTATTTTGCTTAATGGAAATATTAAATTTATTTTATTAGCTTGAAATTAAAACTAAAATAAAAGCTTCAAGAAAAAGTTTTCATTTTTAAAAATTCTTTTTAAACTGAAAATCTGTGGAGGTGATGGAATAATCCATACTAACCTCTCACCTCTCCGGTATAATCAACTTTACACCAAAAATCACCTATCAACCAATCAACACTCTAGTTTTAGCAAGCGAGACTTCTCATTGGCTCAGACCCTTAGAACTGTAACAAGTTGACGCGAAAATGTCTTTTCGTGCCCAGTGCTCTGGAGCCTATTTTCTTGACCAAAACTCTATAAATAGAAGAATCTGAATCGACTTAAACAGTCAGACTTTCACCCATGGAGAGATGCCAAACTAATCCACGCAAGTCAAAACCTTGACAACTGCACATTTACCGCGCAAACTTCTCTGACTCAGCAAACAACAACCACGCTCTCTCAGGAACAATTTCTAGCAATTACTTACAATACTTAAAAAGTGATATTTACTCACTACTAAATAAGTATTCGTAAACAATCAAACATCCAAACAACTAAAAGTACACAACTCCTACCAATTTTGGACAATAACTTAAACAAACTTACGGACATCAACTATTGATTGAACTCGCACATTTTTGTACATAACCAAATACTTAGTTTAATTTTACGAACGAATCTTAATAACAGCTTCACACACGCTGAAACTTCACAAAAATACTCTGCACAATCTAAATTCAACCAACCTCATTTATCCAAAAATAATCAACCCAATTGTATATGTCAATTGTATATAAATCAATGTTATTGTTACACTTTTAATTATGTTTGTCTTCACTCTGAATTTTCTTGCATGATTTGTTTTCAATATTCATTTTTTCTCTTAATTTGTTGTGGACGAATGTTTAAGAACACCGACATCATAAATCCTTCTGATAACTAAAAATACATTCACCAGTCCGCAACAGAAGTACCTTTAAATGTATAGTTTTTGGTCTGTTTTAAGTGTATATAGTAATAACGATGTCAAAAGAATAATTGTCCCTTTTGACACCGTTAAACATTGTGAAGATGATGATACAAGCCATTTCTAGGTGACTCATTACCGTAAATATCAAAATCATGTTAATAAATGATCCATTCATTTTTTCTCTTAATTTGTTGTGGACGAATGTTTAAGAACACCGACATCATAAATCCTTCTGATAACTAAAAATACATTCACCAGTCCGCAACAGAAGTACCTTTAAATGTATAGTTTTTGGTCTGTTTTAAGTGTATATAGTAATAACGATGTCAAAAGAATAATTGTCCCTTTTGACACCGTTAAACATTGTGAAGATGATGATACAAGCCATTTCTAGGTGACTCATTACCGTAAATATCAAAATCATGTTAATAAATGATCCATTATTTGCTATCCTCTATATAAGGTGAAAAATGGAGTAATGTTGCCATATTTAAGCGGGAGCTGCCCGGTTCTCACTTTCCAGTCTTGGTAGAGTTCAAAAGCGTCTCGGAGTCCTTGTTGGGGAAGAATTATTTTCCACCTTCCAGCTTCTCTCTCACTATCGCTACTACCACAAAAAGTGCTTAGAGAGGCTACATTCCTTGGTTCCGCTAGGTCTAACTTTCATGGCTAGGACCCGCCATGCCACTTAAATAGTAGCAAACCACCCCCATTCCATCCGTATTCCATCAGCGAGAAGTAAGTTCCATTCAATCAGCTTCTCCTCGAGAACCACTAACCTGTGCAAAAGACTCCCAAAAGTATGTTTGCTCGATCACTACAAGTCTAGACTAGAGAGCAAGCCGTTATCCTCCTCTCCTAGCCATATAAATTACCCCTTAACGTAACCCTCTACCTCGAGTAGCCCACGGGCCTTGTACAGGGTGAACTTTACTGTAAAAAAAGAAAATTAAAATTAAAATATTTTAAATGGTCAAATTTTTCATTTTTCATACTGTGAAATAGAACTAAAAGAAAGTAACTGCGGAAGAACAATTATCTCCCTTGATAGTAAGCAAAATTACCTCCCTTACATTAGAACAGTTCTTTCAAAGTCAGCAGTCAGTGAATAATGATTATTCACTTCAGTCAGTGAATAATGATTATTCACTTTCAATTCTTGATTGAATTGATCATTTGATTATTCAATTTGAATAATCAAATGATCAATTCAATCAGGAATTGAAACCTGCGGCACACAGGACTTTTTGACTATGCGATGTTTAACAGACATTCTAGTATATTAAGTGGGGGAAGATAATAAGTAGTAGAAGCCTGTCCTTAAAATCATGAGTGAATGGCCAGTTGTCCAACTCGATGAAGTTATCGTAATGTTTTATTTTCCAAACACGCTAAGCAAGATGTGGCGGTATTCATAGTTAATGCTATTGAGTGTTGACTTTTTCTTTTGTATTATTAGTGCTAGCATTATTTAATCTATTTTACATGTGGATGAGGCTATTATATTTGTATTTTCTACTAGTATATTGCGGATAGAGTTTGGTAGGTTTTTGTGTGCGTGTTTAAATGAGTCCTGATTATGCTATGGCCAAAAGATGTGTATGTATATATATATATATATATATATATATATATATATATATATATATATATATATATATTATAATAATATTTTTAGTTTTTAAAAATATGATTCCTCCGCTACATAAGAGTTCTCATGTTTCAAAAGCGAGAGCCGAGACCCCTAACATAATTTATCTACCTAACGTGTTCTTTCCTATTTCACTGCACACCTGCATACATACATATATATATATATATATATATATATATATATATATATATATATAAAAGTGGACATGGAAGTCAGCACTTAGAGGCGACAGTCTGTTTCATGCTAGTGTAATCGTCAGGCGACTGAAACTCAAAACAAATCATGCAAGAAAATTCAGAGTGAAGACAAACATAATTAAAAGTGTAACAATAACATTGATTTATATACAATTGACATATACAATTGGGTTGAATATTTTTGGATAAATGAGGTTGGTTGAATTTAGATTGTGCAGAGTATTTTTGTGAAGTTTCAGCGTGTGTGAAGCTGTTATTAAGATTCGTTCGTAAAATTAAACTAAGTATTTGGTTATGTACAAAAATGTGCGAGTTCAATCAATAGTTGATGTCCGTAAGTCTGTTTAAGTTATTGCCCAAAATTGGTAGGAGTTGTGTACTTTTAGTTGTTTGGATGTTTGATTGTTTACGAATACTTATTTAGTAGTGAGTAAATATCACTTTTTAAGTATTGTAAGTAATTGCTAGAAATTGTTCCTGAGAGAGCGTGGTTGTTATATATATATATATATATATATATATATATATATATATATATATATATATATATATATATATATATTCACATACATTCTTTAAATGTTCCCAGATGAATTGTCAGTGATGTATTCCTGGCTTCATTAAAGGTTTCGGGTTTTTGAACATCAAACTCTTTCCCGTCAGCTAACCCAGCTTGTGCTGATCAAGTACAAACTCTAACCTCGATGGTCGCATCGTACGTATTCTTCGGACATGCTTCCTTATGCGGTATTGTGGTGTATGGAGTACTGAGTGGTGACGGGTGAGTTTTTATGGTGAATGTGGAATTGTAGTGAGTGAATGGGTCGTGAATCGGATTAGTTAGGTATAGGACAGTTAGTGTGGACCAGCCTCAACCCCTTTCCATTTTAGGCCATGTGCCATAATTGTATTTTTTAATGCAATAAATAATGCTTCCTTATAAAGTGATGAAATAATTGCATATTTTTCATTTTTTTTATATAGTTGACATGTGAGAGTACATTCTTCGGGCTTGCTTTATCAATTTTCCTGTTTGGGCTTTTTTAAGGATTTCGACAGTTCTGCCATCAACCAATGAAATTCTTCCATGCATGAATATTACTCCGTGATTTAATTTCTTTACCCCCCATATATATATATATATATATATATATATATATATATATATATATATATATATATATATATATATATATGAAATGGATTAAGTCCAACAGTTATCTAAGATATTTTCTGTTTATACGTTATTTTTATACATACGATTTATTTAAGTAAATGCTCAGTTTTTAATAAACATTGAAGCCGGTAAACGTCATTAATACTGTTTAATTAAAAACGCCATTTACTTAAATAAACTGTTTCTATAAAAATAACGTATTGACAGAAAATATGTTAAATAATTGTTGGACTTAATCGATTTCATTATATATTGTCATTGTTTACGTTGAGATACGTTTAGTGAGCAGATATGATCGATCGAGAAAAATCGTCGAAGACTGTGTGTTTAAAAATAGTAATTTGTACTTTGCTAACCAGATGCTTCTCTGTAGCTAAATGGCATAGCACGTCAGATCAAATGACGCTTTCTGTATAGGAATACAGATTCGAAATTTCTCAAACATTCAGACCGGTAAATGTAATTAGTACTATTTAATTAAAACAGACCATTTACTTAAATAAATTGTATCTATAAAAATAAGGTATAAACAGAAGATATATATATATATATATATATATATATATATATATATATATATATATATATATATATATTAATTTAAAGGAAAAACAGACCACTTTAAGGCTCCATGTAATAATTTATTTCGCCAAGCCCTTTATTAAAGGACACTGACTCATCAGACTCCACTTCCAAACGGTGAAACGAAAAATGATAAATGATAAATGAAAATGAATCTATACGCTTTTGGCGGGTAGTATTAAGTTTATGTAATTTAGCAGAGAGGGTAATGAGGTGTGAAATTACATAAAATTAATACTACCCGTCAAAAGTGTATAGGTTCATTTCAATTTTCATTTATCATTTTTCGTTTCACCGTTTGGAAGTGGAGTCTGATGAAGCTTTATAAGCATAAACATTTGTAATATTAATTACTATGGAAACGGCGAAACCAATTATATTAATAAGGGACGTAAGGGTTTACATATTCACTGACAACTATTGTATCAACATATTAGTTACTTTCGGAAAGAGGTTAAGTCAATGTAGGGTCAGGGTGCCTGTTTTCAAGCGAATGATGACATCCGTTTGACGCATATCGTCTGGTCTAATTCAATGACAGAGAGTTATTGGCATTTTTTGTTACGCCGTTAAATTCGTATTTGTATACCTAAAAGGGTTGTTTGTATATAAATACGTCGTATTGAACTACAATTTGTTTTTTTTGACGACTTCATAAATTTCAAGATTAGTTATTGCAAGATTCGCTTGAGGATGAAACAGAGCAGGGTACTTTAATTCAATTCAATTTTTATAATTAAATTGAAGTTTTTAGCTTCTGTTTTTGAAACATAAGAACTCTTATGTAGCAATGGAATCATATTTTTTTAAAATAATTATATATATATATATATATATTGGTTGGGTAGTCTCTAATACATCGCCCACGAGAATGAAAGGAACAAGTTTCGAAAGATTGTGCGGCGCTGCTCGCACCACAGACAGGTGTGTTTTTTTTGTTTTTTTACTCATAACGAGGGGAGAAGCAGTGGATTCATACGTTTCCCTGGTGTATTTTATGCATAAGTGAATATAATGAACCGAACTGGAATTGGAATTCGCCTCTCCGATTAACAATTCTGAGCAGTTATCCATTTACACCACCTGCACATCCATCAAGGTATTGACCAGGTTCGACGTTGCTTAACTTGTCCCAGGTAACCACTGATTGCTACTTAGACAGGAGTTTATAATTATTTACACAAAGTTATAACTCCCCTACAATGTCATAACAGCCTTTTTAAACAATTGCCGAAGAGTAAATGTAATTAAAAAAAAGCGGTGTCATAAGAAAAACCGTCCTTTTGACACTACGTATGATTCCGGGTACATTTTTTATCCACCTTTGTCAAGATTTCAAAGATGCTTAAGGCAAATTCTCTAATTCAGTTTTAGTTTATAATTCTCCTTTTTTTTTTATAAAATTACAAGAGAAAAGACAAAAAAACAAAGAAAAGATTCACTTAATATTACTATTACGACCATTGTTACTACTACTGCTATTTTTTAATTTTAATATTTTGAATAATGGAAAATAATTAATTAGATATTCATTAGATAGAAAATAATTAATTAGATTAATTATCAACTCTTCCAGAAAACAAAACAATACAACTGATGATTATTTAAAGAGTTTAGTTTTTTTAATAAAATGCCATACTTGAAAAGCTTATGCATAGTTGACATGATGACCTCCAGCAAGAATGTTTCGGCTGTTTTTATCGTGTATTCTTATACAAAGTCTTTTTTTCATAGCCATCAAACAGCAGCGCCTTTCTTGTCTCTTCAGATGTCGATATTTTGGGATAAAATTCATCCAAACACGTTTCTTGTTCTACTCCCAGATGTTTCCTTATAGCCTGCTTCCTGACTCTGATTCAAAAGCAAAAACAAGGACGAATATTTTTATTTGTTTAAAATCATTCCACCCCCAAGCAAGGCAATAAAGCCACTAAGACGCAAGAGGGTTACTGAGTGTGAGAGAATATGAAAAAAAAACAAAACAAAAAAAAACAAATAAAAAACATTATTAATGGGAGGGTATATTAAAAGAATAGGAATTTAAGAAAAAAGAGGACAACAGTAGACATTGCATTTAAATTTTTGAAGATCAAAACTGGAAAGCAAGAAAAACCCTCCACAAGCGAGAAGTGCGAGAGAAGAAACTGTTAACATAGAACCTACGGTTGCATGTAGCCATTTCAACTTTAAAAAGATGAGACCTTGCCACCAATCTAGTACTACACTTAAATTCATAAAGTCTATGTACCAAAGAGTAAAGGAATATTTATTTTGTTTTAATAGAAAAATGTGGCACAAGGCCATAAGGAGGGATAAGGGATGGCTGGATTTCAATCTGTCTTATCTTAAACTTAGCTAGTCACGATTACTGGCCCAAACATACCACAGTATTCCTTACACCAAAACAACATATTCTTACTTACCATTCTTGCTTCAGTCACTATAATACCTCAAAGACTCTGTGTACACCTAAATAGTTCTCATGCATACAATTTTTCTGTGTGAGTGTGGTGGGATAAAATAACAAAGTACCAAAGAGGAAAGTTCAACAGAACAATTACCATGAAAATACTTATAGAGAAGGCACAGGGAAACTACGTTACAGCGGTGGGAAAGTGACTGAAACTGAGATGCCAGGTCAAGATTGATAACATTGCTGATTCTTCTTTAAATTTTATCAAAAATTTCTAAATATATAGCAGAAGCACCAAACCAGATTGAAGCGAATAAATAACTAGACACTGGTCAAAGCAAATAATTCTTTATTTACAAGGGACGACCATTAGTAATAGTATGGATTTTTAGGTGGATTGTTGATTGATTAATTTGTTTTCTACGGTTTATTTCTAGGTTATTTAAATCCATAAACTATTTTTACATTGTAAAAATTGTTTTAAGATAATAATGGTTTTAGTGATACAAGTTTTACTAATTAACACATAGCTGGAGGGAGAAGAGGTGGATTTATCCCTTTCCCAAGGCTATTTGTGCGTAAGTGAATATAACAAACCAAACTGAAATTGGAACTCGGCTCTCAACAATTAACAATTTAGGACCATTATCTATTAGACCATCCGCACATCCAATCTTACAGTACTTGGTATTCCCAAGAAGTCACCAATCTGGGTACTGACCAGGCTCGACATTGCTTAACTTTGGTACTTGTATGAGAACTGGTGCTTCAACATGATATGGCCATAAATATTTTTAGTGGTTAATCTACTGAATATAGTAGAAGTAAAGGGACCAATCACTTGGGCATCTCTGTGAACCAACACGCGAATACAACAAAAATATTTCTAAAAATAGGCATATATCCAAAACCAATTCTAAAAATAGATATACATCCAACTTCACTTCTCCTCTCACTCTGTATAAATCATGGTCGATTTTAGAATTTGTAAGAATGAGCAGCATCAAGCACTAAATCAATCTGTCGATGCTTAAAAGTGCTGGGTTAAAAAGCAACAATAGTAAGATGAAATAAAACTAGTAATAAAATAGTAGTAATAATGAAGAGTGTATAGAGCCAGAGTGTTGGGATAAAAAGCAACAATAATAAGATGGAATAAAACTAGTAATAAAATAATAGTAATAATGAAGAGTGTATAGAGCCAGAGTGTTGGGATAAAAAGCAACAATAATAAGATGGAATAAAACTAGTAATAAAATAATAGTAATAATGAAGAGTGTATAGAGCCAGAGTGTTGGGATAAAAAGCAACAATAATAAGATGGAATAAAACTAGTAATAAAATAATAGTAATAATGAAGAGTGTATAGAGCCAGAGTGTTGGGATAAAAAGCAACAATAATAAGATGGAATAAAACTAGTAATAAAATAATAGTAATAATGAAGAGTGTATAGAGCCAGAGTGTTGGGATAAAAAGCAACAATAATAAGATGGAATAAAACTAGTAATAAAATAATAGTAATAATGAAGAGTGTATAGAGCCAGAGTGTTGGGATAAAAAGCAACAATAATAAGATGGAATAAAACTAGTAATAAAATAATAGTAATAATGAAGAGTGTATAGAGCCAGAGTGTTGGGATAAAAAGCAACAATAATAAGATGGAATAAAACTAGTAATAAAATAATAGTTATAATGAAGAGTGTATAGAGCCAGAGTGTTGGGATAAAAAGCAACAATAATAAGATGGAATAAAACTAGTAATAAAATAATAGTTATAATGAAGAGTGTATAGAGCCAGAGTGTTGGGATAAAAAGCAACAATAATAAGATGGAATAAAACTAGTAATAAAATAATAGTAATAATGAAGAGTGTATAGAGCCAGAGTGTTGGGATAAAAAGCAACAATAATAAGATGGAATAAAACTAGTAATAAAATAATAGTAATAATGAAGAGTGTATAGAGCCAGAGTGTTGGGATAAAAAGCAACAATAATAAGATGGAATAAAACTAGTAATAAAATAATAGTAATAATGAAGAGTGTATAGAGCCAGAGTGTTGGGATAAAAAGCAACAATAATAAGATGGAATAAAACTAGTAATAAAATAATAGTAATAATGAAGAGTGTATAGAGCCAGAGTGTTGGGATAAAAAGCAACAATAATAAGTTGGAATAAAACTAGTAATAAAATAATAGTAATAATGAAGAGTGTATAGAGCCAGAGTGTTGGGATAAAAAGCAACAATAATAAGATGGAATAAAACAAGTAATAAAATAATAGTAATAATGAAGAGTGTATAGAGCCAGAGTGTTGGGATAAAAAGCAACAATAATAAGATAGAATAAAACTAGTAATAAAATAATAGTAATAATGAAGAGTGTATAGAGCCAGAGTGTTGGGATAAAAAGCAACAATAATAAGATGGAATAAAACTAGTAATAAAATAATAGTTATAATGAAGAGTGTATAGAGCCAGAGTGTTGGGATAAAAAGCAACAATAATAAGATGGAATAAAACTAGTAATAAAATAATAGTAATAATGAAGAGTGTATAGAGCCAGAGTGTTGGGATAAAAAGCAACAATAATAAGATGGAATAAAACTAGTAATAAAATAATAGTAATAATGAAGAGTGTATAGAGCCAGAGTGTTGGGATAAAAAGCAACAATAATAAGATGGAATAAAACTAGTAATAAAATAATAGTAATAATGAAGAGTGTATAGAGCCAGAGTGTTGGGATAAAAAGCAACAATAATAAGATGGAATAAAACAAGTAATAAAATAATAGTAATAATGAAGAGTGTATAGAGCCAGAGTGTTGGGATAAAAAGCAACAATAATAAGATGGAATAAAACTAGTAATAAAATAATAGTAATAATGAAGAGTGTATAGAGCCAGAGTGTTGGGATAAAAAGCAACAATAATAAGATGGAATAAAACTAGTAATAAAATAATAGTAATAATGAAGAGTGTATAGAGCCAGAGTGTTGGGATAAAAAGCAACAATAATAAGATGGAATAAAACTAGTAATAAAATAATAGTAATAATGAAGAGTGTATAGAGCCAGAGTGTTGGGATAAAAAGCAACAATAATAAGTTGGAATAAAACTAGTAATAAAATAATAGTAATAATGAAGAGTGTATAGAGCCAGAGTGTTGGGATAAAAAGCAACAATAATAAGATGGAATAAAACAAGTAATAAAATAATAGTAATAATGAAGAGTGTATAGAGCCAGAGTGTTGGGATAAAAAGCAACAATAATAAGATAGAATAAAACTAGTAATAAAATAATAGTAATAATGAAGAGTGTATAGAGCCAGAGTGTTGGGATAAAAAGCAACAATAATAAGATGGAATAAAACTAGTAATAAAATAATAGTTATAATGAAGAGTGTATAGAGCCAGAGTGTTGGGATAAAAAGCAACAATAATAAGATGGAATAAAACTAGTAATAAAATAATAGTAATAATGAAGAGTGTATAGAGCCAGAGTGTTGGGATAAAAAGCAACAATAATAAGATGGAATAAAACTAGTAATAAAATAATAGTAATAATGAAGAGTGTATAGAGCCAGAGTGTTGGGATAAAAAGCAACAATAATAAGATGGAATAAAACTAGTAATAAAATAATAGTAATAATGAAGAGTGTATAGAGCCAGAGTGTTGGGATAAAAAGCAACAATAATAAGATGGAATAAAACTAGTAATAAAATAATAGTAATAATGAAGAGTGTATAGAGCCAGAGTGTTGGGATAAAAAGCAACAATAATAAGTTGGAATAAAACTAGTAATAAAATAATAGTAATAATGAAGAGTGTATAGAGCCAGAGTGTTGGGATAAAAAGCAACAATAATAAGATGGAATAAAACAAGTAATAAAATAATAGTAATAATGAAGAGTGTATAGAGCCAGAGTGTTGGGATAAAAAGCAACAATAATAAGATAGAATAAAACTAGTAATAAAATAGTAGTAATAATGAAGAGTGTATAGAGCCAGAGTGTTGGGATAAAAAGCAACAATAATAAGATGGAATAAAACTAGTAATAAAATAATAGTTATAATGAAGAGTGTATAGAGCCAGAGTGTTGGGATAAAAAGCAACAATAATAAGATGGAATAAAACTAGTAATAAAATAGTAGTAATAATGAAGAGTGTATAGAGCCAGAGTGTTGGGATAAAAAGCAACAATAATAAGATGGAATAAAACTAGTAATAAAATAGTAGTAATAATGAAGAGTGTATAGAGCCAGAGTGTTGGGATAAAAAGCAACAATAATAAGTTGGAATAAAACTAGTAATAAAATAATAGTAATAATGAAGAGTGTATAGAGCCAGAGTGTTGGGATAAAAAGCAACAATAATAAGATGGAATAAAACAAGTAATAAAATAATAGTAATAATGAAGAGTGTATAGAGCCAGAGTGTTGGGATAAAAAGCAACAATAATAAGATAGAATAAAACTAGTAATAAAATAGTAGTAATAATGAAGAGTGTATAGAGCCAGAGTGTTGGGATAAAAAGCAACAATAATAAGATGGAATAAAACTAGTAATAAAATAATAGTAATAATGAAGAGTGTATAGAGCCAGAGTGTTGGGATAAAAAGCAACAATAATAAGATGGAATAAAACAAGTAATAAAATAATAGTAATAATGAAGAGTGTATAGAGCCAGAGTGTTGGGATAAAAAGCAACAATAATAAGATAGAATAAAACTAGTAATAAAATAGTAGTAATAATGAAGAGTGTATAGAGCCAGAGTGTTGGGATAAAAAGCAACAATAATAAGATAGAATAAAACTAGTAATAAAATAATATTAATAATGAAGAGTGTATAGAGCCAGAGTGTTGGGATAAAAAGCAACAATAATAAGATGGAATAAAACTAGTAATAAAATAGTAGTAATAATGAAGAGTGTATAGAGCCAGAGTGTTGTGATAAAAAGCAACAATAATAAGATGGAATAAAACTAGTAATAAAATAATAGTAATAATGAAGAGTGTATAGTGCCAGAGTGTTGGGATAAAAAGCAACAATAATAAGATGGAATAAAACTAGTAATAAAATAATAGTAATAATGAAGAGTGTATAGAGCCAGAGTGTTGGGATAAAAAGCAACAATAATAAGATGGAATAAAACTAGTAATAAAATAGTAGTAATAATGAAGAGTGTATAGAGCCAGAGTGTTGGGATAAAAAGCAACAATAATAAGATGGAATAAAACTAGTAATAAAATAATAGTAATAATGAAGAGTGTATAGAGCCAGAGTGTTGGGATAAAAAGCAACAATAATAAGATGGAATAAAACTAGTAATAAAATAATATTAATAATGAAGAGTGTATAGAGCCAGAGTGTTGGGATAAAAAGCAACAATAATAAGATGGAATAAAACTAGTAATAAAATAGTAGTAATAATGAAGAGTGTATAGAGCCAGAGTGTTGGGATAAAAAGCAACAATAATAAGATGGAATAAAACTAGTAATAAAATAATAGTAATAATGAAGAGTGTATAGAGCCAGAGTGTTGGGATAAAAAGCAACAATAATAAGATGGAATAAAACTAGTAATAAAATAATATTAATAATGAAGAGTGTATAGAGCCAGAGTGTTGGGATAAAAAGCAACAATAATAAGATGGAATAAAACTAGTAATAAAATAGTAGTAATAATGAAGAGTGTATAGAGCCAGAGTGTTGGGATAAAAAGCAACAATAATAAGTTGGAATAAAACTAGTAATAAAATAATAGTAATAATGAAGAGTGTATAGAGCCAGAGTGTTGGGATAAAAAGCAACAATAATAAGATGGAATAAAACAAGTAATAAAATAATAGTAATAATGAAGAGTGTATAGAGCCAGAGTGTTGGGATAAAAAGCAACAATAATAAGATGGAATAAAACTAGTAATAAAATAGTAGTAATAATGAAGAGTGTATAGAGCCAGAGTGTTGGGATAAAAAGCAACAATAATAAGTTGGAATAAAACTAGTAATAAAATAGTAGTAATAATGAAGAGTGTATAGAGCCAAAGTGTTGTGATAAAAAGCAACAATAATAAGATGGAATAAAACTAGTAATAAAATAGTAGTAATAATGAAGAGTGTATAGAGCCAGAGTGTTGGGATAAAAAGCAACAATAATAAGATGGAATAAAACTAGTAATAAAATAGTAGTAATAATGAAGAGTGTATAGAGCCAGAGTGTTGGGATAAAAAGCAACAATAATAAGATGGAATAAAACTAGTAATAAAATAGTAGTAATAATGAAGAGTGTATAGAGCCAGAGTGTTGTGATAAAAAGCAACAATAATAAGATGGAATAAAACTAGTAATAAAATAGTAGTAATAATGAAGAGTGTATAGAGCCAGAGTGTTGGGATAAAAAGCAACAATAATAAGTTGGAATAAAACTAGTCATAAAATAATATTAATAATGAAGAGTGCACAGATCAAGGTTGTGAACATATAATTCAACAATAACAAAATAGAGTAAGACTAGTAATAAAATATTAGATCATTGCAAAAGTTTGTGTCAAATTAGACAGTTAAGAAAGTTTTACTGACTCGCGGAAACATTTATTAGTCAAGTACATAATCTCCATTGTTTTAAAAAACTGTTCGCCATCATTCGTCAATCTTGTTGATTTCATTTTTTTTACAAACTTCCGGTTTTTGTTGGAAGAGTATTGGGAGGTATTTTTTGACTGATTGTACAGAGTCCAATTTTTGTCATTTAAGTTGTCTTAGATTGTCGTGGTGGAAAATGACACCTTTTCGATTTGCAAAAATCAGCCATGAATAGAATTAGAATTTTTCTTGAATGACCGCATTGAGTTGGTCGCAATTTTTCTTTGCAGTTTTCTTTGGTCGGTTGGAAGACGCTCGAAGTGAATTATTCCTTTACAATCCCGCCAAACGGACAACAAAGAATTTATTGGATGCAATCCAGATTTAGCCACGAGTTCTGAATATTGAAAAGCTTGTTTCCAGCACGGTTTGCACCCAACATTATCATAAAAGATCCATTTTCCATCGCCAGTGACAATTCTCTCTAAGAATGGCTCCTTTTCGTGGCATAATAGCAAAGAAATCGCCGCAGAAACACGATCGAACTTATTCTGTTCCGTCAAAGAATGTGGCACTCACGTATCGAGTTTGGAAACAAACCCAAGCCTTTTCAAATGGCGAAAGACAATTGAGATATCGATTTTCAAACTCTTAACGAAATCTTCGGTTTATTCTCTACGGTGCCAAGCAAAGTGTCTTCGTCGACTTCAACAGGTCGTCCGGAACGTGGTTGATCGTTTAGGCTCAAATCAACTTAACGACGAGATCTACCAAACTACTTTTTGACCGTCCGAAGAGCTAAAGCACGATCCAAATAAACCTTCTGAATGCTTTTTGTCACAGTTCCGAAATTCATAGAACATAATATTATTTTTAAGAACGTACAAACATAAAAAAAGTCTTAAAATAATAGTCGGACTTTGTCCATTTAATAATGTGTGACGTCATTTGTTTACATTTGGATACGCATCGAGCAGATATGAATGTACGAGAAAAAATTATGGAGAATTGTAGTTTAAAAACAGTAAAATCGACCTTGCTAACCGAAACGCTCCTCTGTGGCTAAATCGGTAAAAGCACGTCAGGCTATATGACGGTTCTGTATACGATAGATGTTCGATTCCTGTCGGAGGACACATATTTTCTATGAAAATTTCTCGGACATTCAAGCCGGAAAATGTCGTTAATACTGTTTATTATATAAAAAGAACAATTACTTAAATATTTGTATCTATAAAAAGATCGTATAAACATAAAAATGTCTTGAAATATACTTATATCTATATAGGTCTTACAAAATTACTAATACAGAAATCAATATTTTGTCTGAATTTCTGGAATGAGAAACTATCATTATTATCGTCCCGGGACAATGGCCACGTGGCTTTGGTTTGTTGAAAGCGTTGGTTTGTGAATTTAGTGACATAGTGGTTGTGAGTTCAACTCCTGGGTTGGGCAGTGTGTATTGCACTCATTGAAAACGTACGGACAATAACTGAACAGTACGAAATAAAATAATGGGCAGTGGAACAAGAACAGTCTATCCCCGTAGATTAAATAAAGGGTTCAGTTCAGAATTCCCTGTAGGTTACCCAGATCGGTATACACCTGAAGAAGGCACAACGGCCGAAACGTGTGATGAGGACAATAGCCCGAATATAAATAATGTAAAAATCGATATATTTAAAAGTCTTTACAACTCAGTTCAAGTGGACAATTATTTGGTGGACAATTTCAGAATTAGTTGGCCAAACCTGTAAAAGCAAATCGATACATTACCAAGCAAATCGATATGCATAAAGATTATACACTGATTGGTGGCCGAGGAAGTCACATGTGTACAATATTCCGCTTGTTATTTGAGAAAATACGAATAAAGTGTAGTACCTGTTATGCATGAAGAGAGGAACAGACTTTCTTCTCATCCATCAAAGAATATTTTCATTCTGTTATCAATGAAGAACAAATTCTCTAAGTCATCTCCAAATGATATAGAGGGTTTCTACATTTTTTTAAAGGCAATTCACCCCAATCGAGGCGGGAGTGTCACTAGCACGCAAGGGGTTACAGAGGATAGAGAACAAGAGTAAAGAAGCGTGTTTGGGGGATGGATACAGAGACAGACGGGGAACAAGCACAAGGTGTCAGATGTCGATTGAAATTACCCTTGCATATTTGAAGATTATAGTCATCGGGGAAGTAAGTAAGGGGAAGGGAGTTCCACAGACGGGAAGTGCGGGAGAAGTTGTTTGAGTAGAAGAGGCAGTTACATTTAACCATTTTGACAGTGAAAGGATGGGACCGAGATGCCAGCCTAGTAGCTCGCTTAAATTCATGTAGTCCAGGAACCAGGAAAAGTAGCTTGCCTGAACAGTTGCTGTGAAAATACTTGTAGAAGAGACAGAGGAAGGCCACGATACGTCTGTGGTATAGCGATTGTAGACTAGATGCCAGATCAGGACCTATCATCTTGCATATTCGTCTCTGGAGCATACCAGACATTGTGTTGTTTTATAATTCATTCTTCTACTACTGTCTGTCGTATCTCTTCAGGACGTAGGCGATCACGGCTCTCCACAGTTTCCTGTTCTTTGTAGCTCTTAATAAATTTTATCTTTTTGTTATCTCTCCTAAATCTTGTTCCGCCATTCATTTGCTCAAGCTCGCTTTTCTTCTTCTTCTATATGCGGCGTGGGCGATCATGGCTCTCCACATTTCCTCTCTTTTGTAGCTCTTAATATATTTTATATTTTAGTGATCTCTCCTAAACCTTGCCCTGTCATCTATTTGCTCAAGCTCACTAAGGAGGTTATGCGTTGTTTTCCTCTGCCCCTCTTGCTTTCAGTCAGTCCTGTGTGTATCAGATTTTCCAAACCTTCTTTCCTCATTATGTGTCCTAGGAATTTCTACTGTCTCTTCGTGATGTTAAGTATAAGTTTCCTTTTTTGGTTTTTCATTTTTTTCCAAAACATCATCGTTGCTCTCATATTCGGTCCACGGAATCTTCACCATTCTTCTGTAGAACTACATTTCTGCTGTTTCAAGTCTCCTAGTCATCTGTGACGAGATTTTCCAGCATTAGTTGCCATTGCGTAACAGTTCAGTACTGTTTTCTTTGTTTCTAACGAAACTATTCTGTTTCGTAATATGTTTAGCTTTGGCTATCCGAAGGCGCCTTAGGATTTCAGTGTCGCACTTTCCGTCCAGTGTTAAGACACTTCTCAGATATTTAAATGTCCGCTCTCGTTTGATTTTGGTATCTTCAATTTATAGATTTAATTAACACAGAACAATATTATAACAACCAAAATCTTACATTAACTTTAGATAAATTCCTTTCGAATTATTACTAATCGAATTATTACTAACCCTTTTTTTTTAGTTTCTTATATATAAAGTTGTAATCATTATAAATATTCATTGGGGTTTCATTTTTAAATGTTGTTATTTTATCCCCCCCCCAACAAATTGTACATATGGGAACTAGTTAGGACTTCATAGTGACTCTGAAGAATTATGGTGGCTATAGTAAGAATGGTAAGTAAACATGTTTTATTTTGGTGCAAGGAATACTGTGATATGTCTGCATCAGTAATTGTGGCTAGCTAAGTTTAAGTTAATACTGACTAAAGACCAGTTCGCCCTATCCCACCTTTTTGGCCTTGTGCCACATTTTTGTATTCTCAAAATAAATATTAGCTTCCTTTATGGTAAAAAAAAAAATAATGAATTTAAGCGCAGTACTAGGTTAGCAGTAATTTCTCATCATTTGAAATGAGTAGACGTAACCATAAGTTCTATGCTAACAGATCTTTTCTCACACTTCTCGCTTGTGGCTCCTTGCTTTCCAGTCGACTTTGATCTTCAAAGATTTAAATCCAATGTCAATCGTTATCTTCTGTCTCCTTAATAATTGTTCTTTTAATGTTCTTCCTCCTTAACAGTGATAAAATACTTCTGTTTCATAATACTTTGCTTAGCTTTTGGAAGGCATATTTGGCTATCCCAATGCGCCTTCGGATTTTATTATCGCACATTCCGTCCTCTGTTAAA
This sequence comes from Acanthosepion esculentum, assembly GCA_964036315.1. Lineage (NCBI taxonomy): Eukaryota > Metazoa > Mollusca > Cephalopoda > Sepiida > Sepiidae > Acanthosepion > Acanthosepion esculentum. The sequence goes on along the minus strand of OZ038509.1, from coordinate 17,340,811 downwards.
ACACTTTCTAGATATTTCAATTTTCGTACTTGCTTGATATTGGTATCTTCAATTCATAGTTTGCATTTCGGGCTGTCTCTTTTGCTGACAACCATGCATTCTATCTTCTTGCAATTGACGTTTAGTCCTTTCTTCTCGCTTTCCTTCACTGCATTCTGTAGGAGTTCTTGTAGTTTCCTTTCTGTCTTTGCTATCAACACTGTGTCATCTGCATATCTTATGTTAAGATTGTGGCTGTCCATAATGAATCCTGGTAGGACTTCCAATTCTCTCAGAATCCCCTCACTGTATAGATTGATTAAGTCCCGTGTGCAACCCATTCAGTAAGAGTTCTTGTAGTTTCCTTTCTATGTCTGCTATCAACATTGTGTCATCTGCATATTTTATGTTGTTAAGATTGTGGCTGCCGATAATGAATCCTGGTAGGACTTCTAATTCTCTCAGAATCCCCTCACTGTAGATGTTGAATAAGTCTGATGAGAAGACACATCTTTGTCTTACACCCCTTTCTATTTTTGTATATGAATTTACTTCCTATCCTTATGCAGGCGGTTTGCTCCCGATATAGGTTCTGAATTATTGTAATATCCTTCTCAAATATGTCAAAGTTACGAAGCAGTTCCAACAGTACGACGTACTTTATCAAACGCTTTTGCATAATCTATAAAACGCAGTTACGCAGCCTCCTTCATTTGTAATGCCCTTTCTGATATTCTGAGCATAAATATCGCGTTCCTTGTTCCGGTGTCTTTAACGAACCCGTACTATTTTTGTCCCATTTCCGGTTTAATTCTGCTGCGTGTTGTTATATACATATATAGCTCATTAGGCTGATTTTCCGATGGCGTTCACAATAGTTTACACCTGGCTTCTCCGGCAATGCAATGAAAATAGATCGACTTTGTTCTTCCAATATATCACCACTGTTGTAGAACAGAATGCATCACTAGTTCTATTACGTCAGATGCCTATTGTAGAATAATATTTACCAAATACGTCTCACCCGCCATTCATTGGTGTCATATCATTGACTATCTCTGGGTGCTCCACTATTTTTTCCCTGAACCAGGCAAAATTATTATTATACAAGAGCTTACTGTAAAGCAGCGGTCACCTAACTTTTTTTCACAGGTCAGATAACTGAGCGAATGACGAGCGCGGATCGGATAAACATTTTTTTGTTCAATATAATACACTGAATGCACAAAAAATTAAAGAAACATACTCATTTACTAAATAGTTATCCAAAAAAGCGACGATACCAATAAAATACTTATATCACACCAAGTGCTCATATATCCGAATCTCACAAACTAAGCAACACAAAAGGTTAGTGAGATTTGTGAAACTGGCGTTTACGTTTTAAGATATAATTAATTAATATTTGTTTTGCTATTGCTGTCTCCAACCAAGAGAAATGCTTTCAAATGTTCATCAGTCAACCTCTTTACACGTGCTGACTTTACATACTTTAGATTTTATAATAAGTTCAGGCAAAATATATGACAAAATTCGCTGAAGTCAGTCCTTTTTATATACGGCACTTTCCAAACCCGTTTAAACACGGCAATGCAAGTTAAAACATAATCGCTGCAGCAGGCTCGTCATCGCTTTTCTTAGAAACTTCATTGCGGGTACTTCTTACACAAAAAGGACTCGGATATCAAAAGTTGCAAAAAATTGCCGAATTTTTGATTTCACTGATTTTCCTAAAACTTGTATTACTGTCAGATGCAAAAATCAGATTGGCTAAATTTGAGCATTTTACTTACATTTATTTTAACTTTTTCTACATAGTAATTTTAACTACAAACTATTGATAATTCCATATAAATAATTACAGTTTAGCTCATTTGTGGCACAGTGAAGCGGCAGGCCGGATGAACTGAGATCGGGGGCCAGATCCGGCCCGCGGGCCGTAGTTTGGTGACTCCTGCTGTAGAGCAATGTTTAACAAGCTAGCCTCACAGACCATTCATTGGCGTCATGACATTGATTCTCGCTAGGTGCTTCAATGTTTTATCCTTGTGCCAGACAAAACCGAACTAAGGAAATATTTGTAAAAAATGTGGGAGCCTACTGTAGGGCAATACTTATGCAAATGAATGATCAGTAGGCTTGCTGGTTTCATACACGATTCATTGATGTCATAACACTGGGTGCTCCAATATAGTGTCCTTGTGTCAAACAAAAGAGAACTAGTAAATATATGTAAATCCAATGAGGGTGCTTACTATAGAACAATGCTTAGCGGGCTGGCCAAAACGATCATTTATTTACGTCATGAAATTTATTTTCACTGGGTGATCCAATACAGTGTCCTTGTGTCAGACTAAACAGAAATCAGTAAATATATGTAAATGCAGTGAGCGCGCCTACTATAGAGCAATGCTCAGCGGGCTAGCCTCGCCAATTATTCTTTTGTGTCATGAAAGTGATTCTCACTGGGTGCTCCAATACAGTGTCCTTGTGACAGACAAAACAGCTCTCAGTAAATATCCGTAAAATGCAATGAGGGAGCCTACTTTAGAGCAATACTTAACACGGACCCTTCATTGGTGTCATAACATAAATTCTCACAGGGTGCTCCAATAGTGTGACCCTCTGTCAAACAAAAGAGAATTAGTAAATCTATGTAAATGCAGTGAGGGCGCCTACTGTAGAGCAATACTTAGCAGGCTAGCCTCACGGATCATTCATTTGTGCTATGAAATTGATTTTCACTGTATGCTCCAATACAGTGTCCTTGTGTCAGACAAAACAGAAATCGGTAGATATATGTTAATGCTATGAAGGGGCCAACTGCAAAGTAGCCAGACGGACTATTCATTCGTGTCATGGCATCGATTCTTATAGAGTTCTCCAATATTGAGACACCACATGGTTCTTGAAAATGACTGAGACGGTTGAACGTACTTGAACAAAACAACAGAGCAGACATGGTCTCCGGACAGTTAGTGTCTTAAAACTGATTCTCACTGGGTGCTCATAGAAATTTCAGTGGGAATTTGGATTCGCAAGCGTCCTCTAGCTGCATGTATATTCACTTTGACGATAGTGCAATCCGGTTTGAATTCAGAGTTTCCTTTTCCTAGATTGGTTGCCGCCCACGGTTATAGGATCCAGTCTGTCCTGCTATTTTACGCATAGCTGGGAGGAGAATAGATGGGTTCATATCTTTCCCAAGTGTATTAGCACGTAATGAACCCGACTGGAATTCGAACTCGGCTATCCGATTCCTCACCCATTGCCGCTAACCATTATCCACCGTACTGAACTTCCTGTAGTTTATCCATAATTTCAATCTTTATATACAACGCCTTATTCAAATACTGGACAATCCATAAAATATTAAACAGTTAGACCGTAGTCTGTTTTTTTTAAAAATCAAACTTGTTGTATATACATAGTGATAAAAACCAACTCAGTGATAATAATCCTGACAGCAATCAATCAATTCTTTCATAAGTTGACTACAGTAAATTAGCTAAAAGTCGAGTATAAAATTAGATATGACTGGGTATGAAAATTGATCCAATGAGAACTGTGCAAGATATACATGTTTTTTAATTAAACAATTACGCACAAATCAGAAAACTTTCATTGGGATTTTAAAAATATTCTATTCTGATTTTGAAATTGATATAACTCATGCTGCACTGCCAGATCTTTTTAAAATGCCATGTCCCTTCGGGCATATAGGTGATCATAGCTCTCCACGTTTTTCTTTTCTTTATTACCAGGTAATTGCCATGTCTTCTTGAGAAAGTGAAGTGATTTCCTGTTGACTTATCCACGGTTTAAAATTTATAGATTTCTTTCTTTCAGATTGGTTACTACTCAAGGCTAGAGATCCGAATCTACCTTGCTATTTAAGTGATATTTTAAAAATTCTATCTCCCTTCAAGACATAGGCAATTATGACTCTCCTCGTTTTCCGTTTCTTTATTATGTGGGAATTGCCATGCCTTCTTAGAAAAGGTAGTCGAGTGGTTTCCTGTTACTTTTTCCACGTTTTGGAATTCAGAGTTTTTCTTCTCTTAGACTGGTTACCACCTGAGGCTAGAGAACCCAGTCTACCCTGCTATTTAAGCCATGCTTTTATTTTAAATTATATGTCACCACAGGACAGAGGCAATGATGGCTCACATGGCTTTATTTATTATCTATGAATTGCCTTATTGAAAAAAAAATCAGAGGAATGGCGTCCCGTTAATTTTTTTCATGGTTTTGAATTCAGAGTTGTCCTGAATAACATATCCCTTTCTTGGCAATTATGACTCTCCACAGCTTCCCTTTTTATTATCTTTGAATTTTCATGCATTTTTGGTAAAGACAGTGGAGTAGTTTCCTCTTATCTTTTCAACGGTTTGGAATTCAGATTTCTTCCCCTTTAGATTGATTATAATCAAAAGGCTAAACTGCACAATCTACTCTGCTGTTTAACCCATATTTGGGGAGGCGGGAGATGAGATGGATTCGTTCATTTCCCAAGAGCAATTTGTGTGAAAGTGAAAATTTAAATGCAACGTCAATCGCCAACTTGCGTCTTCCTGAAACTTGTTCTTTTATTCTTCCCTTATCAATTCTTATTAAAGTTTTCTCTTTCTCTTTCACTCGCTGGAACCCTTTGCGTCATAGTGGCTTTATTGCCTTGCTTGGAGTGAAATGATTAAAAAAAAAATAAAACCTCGCCCCTTCCAGTCTACTTTGCGCGCCGATAGCTGTTACACTACCGAGTGAATGTCTCTAAACCAAAACAGACGACATAATGAGGCTAAAAGAAAAGAAAAAGAAAAGAAAAAGAAAAAATATCTGGAATCTGAAAGCTTTGATCCTACCCATCATTATCGATGAAGTTTGCAACATTCCAGAAAATTTGCAAAGATTTTAGAATGTTGGGTAATCTGAGAGAGAACCGAAACTGCCTGGAAAACAGCAGTCGGCTGGAATATTGTGAAGTGTTTTCGAGTACTGAAGAGACTTGTTGTCACTTGACATCCAGTATAATCCAACAGTCTCTACCGACCTGAAAAAATAAAACAATAATAATAATAATATTGTGTAGAGCTTTGGAGTATTCAGGAAGCTCTCACCAGGAGGCACTAGATGCAATCACCATATTTCAAAGTGTTTCTTATTACTTAAAAACGTTATTTTTGTGGATACGCGTGTTTAGGTAGACGCCCTGTTTTTTTAAAATTGACTTTAAACAGTATGAATTACATTTAACAGCCCGTGAATTCTGAAGACTTAATACAGAAATATATTCTCATTTTCATTTATTAAGCCTCTCAAATGTGCAGGCTGCTCGACATAATTTATTTTAATCATTTCACCCCAAGCAAGGCGATAATGACACTAAGACGCAAGGGATTACTGGTAGCAAAATTGAATGAGAAGACTAGTGAGGAGAAAGGACAATAAAAGAACGGTTTTCAGAATGACCGACGATGAGGATAGACGTTGCATTTAAATTTTTGAATATTGTTGGTGACAGGAAAGCGAGAAACTGGAATAGAGTTGCACAAACCCATTGGCTTGGGATGAAATGATTAATGTTATTGTAATTTACCCACGGACACATGGGCTCTCCCAGCTATAAATAGGAGCAGGTACTGCCTTTTGCAGAGGGAAGTTTCCAGCAGTCAGCTCTGACAGTCGGATTGAACATTCTTGCTGTAACACTGACGTATGTATATGTTTGTATTATTGTTTCTGTTAATACATTTGTTTAGCTCAATTCCTCTCTTTGTGCCTTTATTTCTGGACCTAACAACGCCGCAACAATAAAAATCATTGCCCAATGCATTTTCATAGTAAAAATCATTGCCCAATGCATTTTCATAGTAAAAATCATCGCCCAATGCATTTTCATAGTAAAAATCATCGCCCAATGCATTTTCATAGTAAAAATCATCGCCCAATGCATTTTCATAGTAAAAATCATCGCCCAATGCATTTTCATAGTAAAAATCATCGCCCAATGCATTTTCATAGTAAATATCATTTCCAATGCATTTTCATAGTAAAAATCATCGCCCAATGCATTTTCATAGTAAATATCGTTTCCAATGCATTTTCATAGTAAATATCATTTCCAATGCATTTTCATAGCAAAATCATTGTCCACTGCATTTTCATTGTAAAAATCATTGCCCACTGCATTTTCATTGTAAAAATCATTGCTCACTGTATTTTCATAGTAAAAATCATTGGCCAATGCATTTTCATAGTAAAAATCATTGCCCAATGCATTTTCATAGTAAAAATCATCGCCCAATGCATTTTCATAGTAAAAATCATTGCCCAATGCATTTTCATAGTAAAAATCATCGCCCAATGCATTTTCATAGTAAAAATCATTGCCCAATGCATTTTCATAATTGTTATTGTAATTTACCCACGCCCGCATGGACTCTCCCAGCTATAAATAGGAACAGGTACTGACTTTTGCAGAGGTAAGTTTCCAGCAGTCAGCTCTGACAGTCGGACTGAACATTATTGCTGTAACACTCTCGTTTGTATATGTTTGTATTACTGTTTCTGTTAATACATTTGTTTAGCTCAATTCCTCTCATTGTGTCTTTATTTCTGGTCTTAACAAAGCCATAACAATTAAAAAACAAACAAACATTTGTTCAAATGCTTCATCCTCATAAAACAAAATTGTTCTTCTATGTGCCATGTCTCTTCTGGCGGTGGGCTATCATAGCTCTTCACAGCTTCTGACCTTCGTAGAAATGTTTATTCCCTTCTATCCACCCTGTTCTGTAATCCGTTTACACGATCTCGTTAGGTAGATTATTCAAGCATTATAACAGTTTCCATTTTCTGCCCTTCTTGCCTCCTGCGAGTGTCAAATTTTCTAACCCTACTTTCCACATGAAGTTTTAACTGTCTTTTTCTGATTGTAATTATAAGTGTCCTTCTTGTTTCCATTTTCTTTAAAATCTTCGTTACATGTTTAGTCAATAGTATTCTCAGCATGCTTGTGTAGAACCATATTTCTTGTTGCCTCAAGTATATTCTTCATCTATGAGGAGATTGACCGGCATTTACTGCCATACAGAAGATGGTTCTCTTTGGTATATTCCAACACCACTATCTCCTTCTGGTTGTAAATAAAGTGTCCATTTTGTTTCGCTTGTATAGAAAGATGACCGACCTGCTCTACACTAATTGTTGGACATAGACTCGTCCGCTCACCATGGGTAGGACTTCTGCTCATAGGAAAATAGTCGCAAAGTGAGTCATAAGCATTGCCACAATAACTACGTTATTCGTTATTACTGTACTATTAATCCATGTCATTAAACAGTTTCTTCAGTAATCTTTGTTCCATCGTTGTCCTTGGAATATTACCAGAACTATGAGCTTATACAAGCATTATAACAGTTTCCATTTTCTTAAAACTTCCTCGTTGATTACATGCTCTGTCCATGGTATTCTTAGCAGAAGCATGGCAATGCACAACAACATTCGAACAGCATTAGAAATCACTAAATTCCTTACAAGGGGCCACCATCCGATCACAAAATTTGCACACAGTACACAGCCAGACAAATAGAAGGAAATGCCGATGTGCAAACATATACTTTAGATAAGTACAAAATTGTTTGCGAAATGAAAGTTGTCTTGAATGGCCACTCTTCTAAATCTTTTTGTATTAATGCAGGGTGTCTCTCAGGACTCTATCCTTGAAACTACGCTGTTCCTAATTTTCATCATCCTGGTCTCAACCTGGTATCTATGCTGATCACAACTATTTACTCCTGTCTTAATAGTAAGTCTGATCGGTTCAACAGGGTCAAATTGGCAGCTGATCTCAGTAAGGACCTACAATCATTTGTTAACTGGGGCAAGTAATGACTTGTTAATTTTAATGTCTCCAGAACGAAACTGCTCTCTCTTTATCGTCTGAGGGACCCCTTTTTGCCCTCCATCAGCATGTCTAATGCTAACCTTCAGGAGAGTGACTCATTGCACCTTCTAGAACTAACGTTTTCCACTGATATGAAGTGGAAAGCTTATAGTGAATCAATTGTTAGGTCTGCTGCTAGGAAAGTTGGTTCACTGTGTCGTGCTAGACAACCTTTCTCGCCAGAATTCTTACATATTTATAAGTCTACAGTTTGTCCATACTTTGAATATTACTGCCATATCTTGTCTGCTGCTTTTGTTATTTATAAAATATAACGAAGAGTTATTGGTCCTGACCTAGCATCTCGACTTCAGTTGCTTTCCCACCACCGTTACGTAGATTATCTGTGCCTTTTCTATAAATACATTTTCCTTTGTGTTACCTAGATTGATTTAAGCGCATTACTTGATTGGCAGCTAGGTCTCATCATTTTACAGTTGAAATGGCTATGCTAACAGTTTCTTCTCACAAGATCACTGAAGTTAAGCAACGTCGAATCTGGTTAGTACATATATGAGTGGCCGTTTTGGAATACCAGGTGCTGTAAGCTTGCCTGTGTGTGTGGCGTAATGGATAACGGCTCGGAATTGGAACTCAGAGAGCCAAGTTCCAATTCCGGTTGGGTTATTTATATTCACTTAAGCGCAAATACTCGCAAATACTTCTCTCCCCAGCTATGGGTTAATTAGTAAGATTTGTATCAGTAAATCATTATTATCTCCAAAAAATTGTTACAATCTAAAAAAAAATATTTCTGGGCTTAAATAACCTGCCAAAGGTTGATAAGCCGTAAATCACAAATCAATCAATCAAAAATGGGTATCAAATGATATCTCTTTAGGGATCTTTAGGGATCGTGTTGATATGAATCAGAGGTGGGAATATATATTGGCTGAAGTTGTGTTCATCCTTATGGTGGTAACGGTCTTTAGATCCAAGTTAATGAAAGGATTTAAGTTTTGATTTCACTCCAGGTAGATTTTTACCATTTGGAAGATGGCTCAACATAATCTTACTCCATTATATGGCATAGAGATAGTGTGGATTTCTCACTGGTGTCCATTACAGCCTAGACAAGATTCAAGAGCCGATGTATTGCCAACCATTCCAATAAACAATGTATTAAATAAATTGTGTAAAAAAACAGTCTAATAAATAAATACTGTTTAATAGTTTTGTTGTAATTTCTCAAGAACAAAAACTGTATAAATTCACTTTCATCATATATTTTGGCTTTATATAAATTCTAATAATCGCTTTTTAAAACAATAGACATTGGCGAGGAGTAAAGGTAGTTAAAATACTACCGATGTCAAGAGAAAAACTGACCTGGCACTGAACTGGCACAAATGTTAAAGATTGGCGTCTTACTTTTTTTTAATTCATGGATAGCGGCTCGGATTGAGGAATCGGAGAGCCGAGTTCGAATTTCTGTCGAATTCGTTACATTCACTTACGTGCTAATACCCGTGGGAAAGGTATGAATCCTCTTCTTCTCTAAGCTATGGGTAAATAGCACGACAGTCCGGGTTCTATTAGCCTTGGATGGCAACTAGTCTACCGCAGAAAGACACATGATCGCCTAAGTATAGTATATAGTATTGTCTCCTCTGTATCATGCATGGCACATAACTGACTGATTTGGCCTTAAAATAGTATTTTCCCCTTTGGTTCATTAAAGCCCAGATAAAACCCAGAATTTCCGGTGATGATGTTTATGTCAAAATGACCAGCCCATTTGGACGTTTGGTGCAGTATATTACCTTAATATTTGGTTTTAAATATTAACTGTATTTTCTCTTGGGGTTCATTAGGACCCAGAATTTCGAGAGGTGATTTGCAAGACAAAATGTCTCTCCACATTTGGAGGGTTTCATTAATAACTATATGCCAAGTTCTATATAATGCAGAAATCAAAAATATATATAAAATGCAGAAATCAAATATATATATATATATATATATATATATATATATATATATGTAATGCAGAATCAAATATATATATATATATATATATATATATATATATATATATATATGTAATGCAGAAATCAAATATATGTTTATATATATATATATTTTAAACATATAGTATTGAATGTTAAAGACAACATAGTCTTGCATATTTTCTTTTGAATTTTCTCATATTCTCTAATGAGACTTTTTATTTGAAAATAATTTCGAAATATGTATTGTCCATACGATAAGATATTCTTTGTAATCCCTGGTGTTGGTAGCATATGAAGCTGCGGGATCATGTAGTTTAAAATTACACATATTTTAAACTACATGATCCCGCAGCTTCATATGCTACCAACACCAGGGATTACAAAGAATATCTTATCGTATGGACAATACATATTTCGAAATTATTTTCAAATAAAAAGTCTCATTAGAGAATATGAGAAAATTCAAAAGAAAATATGCAAGACTATGTTGTCTTTAACATTCAATACTACATGTTTAAATATATATATATATATATATATATATATATATATATATATATATATATATATATATATATATATATATATAATGCAGAAATCAAATATATATATATATATATATATATATATAATGCAGAAATCAAAAATCAGCAATTCGCATAAAAAATATTGATTCACTTTATGGAGACGTACAAGTCGTATAAAATTTTAGATATTTTATAAACACTTTTTAAAAGGGTTGATTTTGTAAGGCAACATAAAATGAAATATCTTACGGTGCAATTTCTGTATTGGTGGCAGCGGATTTTTCTTCTGTTGTTCTAGATATTAAGAAACAGGAAACCAGCACTTTAGACATTTTAAAAAATTATTGTTTCGTTTTTATAGCTTTCTAAAAGCATAAAACCTCATGCAAAACAGTGATGTCAATAAAGATTTCACAAAAATATCAAATTATAATTTTGAGTGTTCTTTCCTGTTATATCCTGCCATTACCTCAGTTAAATAATGGACCATTCCATCGATTTCATTGAGAGGATAGACGAAAGAAGATATGTCATTTTTTCTGTCTTGTTTTTAGTGAGGAAAAGAAAGCGTAGATAATAACAAAGAAAGAACACATACATTGATAAGTATATTATTATTTTTTTTTACATTGAGGTTGGGACACCCGGGAGCCACTCTAGGTAGAGGGTTACATTAAGAGGCAGTTTATATGGATGAAACTGGAATAGAGTAACATCTTTATGAAAATTAAATTACAACAAAATTAATTTAAATAATATACATTGCCATTACCGCAGATAAATAATAGACCATTCGTATTTTAATGCGAAGAAAGATAGAATAAACAGATATAACAGAGATGCTGTGTGGTTTTAGTGTGAAAAAGAAAGCATGCATAATAAGAAGGGGTGCAATGGTTAACAAGTTTGTTTTGCTAGATCAGTTATGACTGAGTAGTGAATTCGATCCTCTTTGGGCGCTGTAGAGGACGATAAGTGCAACACTGAGATCCGTAGACGTATTGGGATCACCAAGGACACAGTTCAAAAGATGTGCAGCGTATTGCGAGACAGGAGGATTTCTTTGGTAAACGAAGAAAAGAATACTAAACTGTTACGTGATATCTGTCCTTTACGGCAGCGAACGTGGGACGATTTCTTCAAAGATGAAGAAGAGACTCGAGGCGACGGAGATGTGGTTCTACAGAAGGATGCTGAGGATATCATGAGCAACGATGAGGTCTTAGAGAGATTGCAAACAAGGAGGAGGCAGCTGAAGTTTTTGGGACGCATAATGAGGAAGGAGAGCCTGGAGAATCTGATACTCACAGGGCGAATAGAGGGAAAGAGAGACAAGGGAAAACAACGCATGACATACCTAGAAGGCTTGAGCAAGTGGATGACAGAACATGGTCTGGGGGAGGAAGCAGAAGGAAGGAATTTTTTGAGAGGTACAGGGGATAGGAAGAGGTGGAGAGCCATGATCGCCTACGTCCGGAAAGGACACGGCACATAAAAAGAAAGACAGACACTTTCGGCCTTGTGGCAAATATAAGCTACGCTTAGAAAATAATTTTTGGATACTTCGACGTGAAGTAATAGTTAGCAAGCGTGTCCCGCTAGATTAACTACGACTGAGTAGTGAGTTTGATTCTTACTGGGTGATCTATAATTTCAGCCTTGTGCCGCATCTAAGCCACGCTTAGAAAATCACCATAATAAAAAAAAAAATGGAACAAACTTAAGTATCTTAACGTCGGTGATCGTACAGGAACCGGCGCTTTAACGTGAGATGTCTCTAAGCGCCTTCTGGACTTGAGAAACATATTTTCCTGAAAAATTGTTTGAAGCGAAAGATTTTATGAACTAGAATTTTTTTTTGCAACACGCGGTAAAATCCTCACAGTATTTAGTATTGTTAAAATTATCACTAACAATTTTTGTCGAGATTTACAAACTACGTTTCGTTCAATTCCGCATACCAATCGATGAAATGAGAATAAGCTGATTTGTTTGGAAAAGTACTTTAACAAAAAACCCACTTCGTGGCTTAATAATTTCTTTAATGTAATTTAATTTTATAGGGTCTCATCGTAAACAATATTTCTTAAGAAAATTTATCCCCCCGCTTTTTAACAGCGAAGAATAAATTCTTAGGATTTCTTACTCTTGAGCACGCAACAAACAACAGGGCATGTTTAAATATTTCTTTCTGGAGCTAAATTCAAAATTTTTTAAGCGTTTTTGGCCGTGTGATTTCGCACACGCAGGGTGAATAAAAAACTGGATTGTTGTATATATAAAAACTTAAAGAAAAGATATGCAAAAAACAATATTGCATTTTTATTAAATATTACGTTGGTGCAAAAATAATGTCGTTTTTTGACGTTCAACTTCATGTGAGAAAACGACATTATTTTTGCACCAACCTAATAAGTATTTGTTATTTTAATCATTAAATTATTTTTAAAATAGTCGGAGTATTTTATATTAATGAAATATTGAAACTTTTAATTTTTCCAATAAAAGTTAAGGAAAATATATTGTGCTAAGCTACGCACCCTAGTAAAACCCTCTGTATTTTGTACCTCTTTACCTGTTTTCATTTCTCCCCAAAACTCGGTTTCGATCGGTCAATGTAAGACTATTTTAGAGGGTGTGACGGACTAACAGAATTCAGAGAATTTTATATAGAGATTTTAATGGAAAGAAGTACTGTTTGGTCAATGGAGGCCAAATGTTTCCTTATAAAAAACAGCTAATATTACCATTATCATTCTTTTCGTCAGTCTTTCTACTTCCACCAACTATGGTTTATTGCTATGGGTTTTGAGTTTCCACAAAATCCTAGGACTTCTTTCGGCTCCAGGGCCTCATTTGGACCCCGGACATCAAGTATAATGTAAGGTTTATAATAAATAGGCATTTTGGTTGAATGAATATAATACTTTAGCATTACATATGATTGTCACTAATTAAATAAGTAATTACCAAAAAAATGATATCATACCAACTGAAAAGTCTTCTCCATCGTAAGTTCTTCCAACTGAAAAAAGAAAGATATAAATTAAACATTCAGCTGAAGTGAACCTTTAATTTAACGGAATAACAGGGGTTAAGGATTATGTTTATGCAAAAAGTTCGTTAAATCCGAACGTAGCTTTTTAGGGTATCTGCCAAAATTCAATTATATTCGAACGGGACGCAGGTCTTTTTTTTTGCAAAAGTCCGTTAAATCTGGACGTAACAAAGTAGGTAATTTTCAAAAAGTCCGCCAAATCTCAGCATAACCCTGAAGAACATTTTTCTGAAGTTCCTTAAACCTAAACATATCCTAGGTCATTTTGCCAAAGTCCGTTAAATCGGGGCGTAATCTAGAAGGTTATTTATCAAAAGTCCGTTAAATCCGAACGTAATATTTTATTTTCAACGAAAAACTGAAAATATCACATTTGGATTTAACGAACTTTTGCCCAATAACCTACATACATTAAACTACATGTTTTTTTTTTTTTAATCTGTCAGGATATTTAATGTTGAATTTTTGTATCGTTTGTTTTTTTTACTTATGTACAAGGCCATAGAGCCACTCAAGTTAGAGGGTTACTGTGTGGTTTTGTATGAGTGTAAGAAAATGCAAGAAGTGCCGTTCATGAAGTTATGTAGGAAAGATAACGGTTAACCCTAGACTTGAAGAGGTCAAGATTGTTATGATCAGAAAAACATCCGGCTGGATGTCTTTTCCACGAAGCAGGTTTCCTTGGGAGAGGAAGTTGTCCCAGTGGAACTTGGTTCTTACGAATGGGATACGAGGGGAATTAGGATGATTCATCCTTATGTATGTAGCATGGCGGGAACTAGTTGCAAAGTCCAGAGCTGTTGAAATCAAGGAATCTCAGAACCCTTGCCATGGAAAGGGCAATAGAATAGCGAGAGACTTATGGTTGTGTAGAGTATCAAGACAAGCCCGTGAGGACTGAGCAGCTTCAGCTCAGGTGAGTCAGATAGGTCCATCTTTGGACCTATCTGGCTTTTGTAAAGATAGAGTATAACAGGAAGAGAAAGATACCTACTGGACTAGTACAGGGAACTGACCATTTTCACTGCATCTTTAGCAATGGATAGTATATGCGAGTTCCACTTGAGGTCTGGTGTGAGCTCGAACCTCAACAAACGTTCAAGGCAAGGAGCCTCCTCGAGAGAACGCCCATCCATGATTGTAGGGGGAAGTTTAAGGTATCCTCAAAACGTTAATACATAGTTAATCTTGATCACTTAATACGTTTCTGCAGTGTTTATGCCGAGATTAACACAAAACTTTGTCAGAAATCTATGACATGATCAAGGCTGCTTGTAGATTGACACGTTGTTTTATATATATATATATATATATATATATATATATATATATATATATATATATATATATAACTTGTACCAATGAAAAGTGCATATAAAAAATAAAATTCGAGAAGTATAAGCATTCAGTTGCTGATACCTGACGCGCAGGCGGAATGATTCTTGGGTCGTGCATCTACGAATCTCTGGAGTCAGGATGCTGAAGGTAACATCAATCAGCTAAGTGATAAACCTTTTACTTGTATTATATATTGTATATATATATATATATATGAGATTAAAACAAAAGCATGTTAAAAATCGCTACACAATAGCTTTCTTGTTTCAGCGCTCAAAATGTGCTTCCTCAGACGATAGTAAATAACTGGTGAGTGAAATAATAGTTCAGAATTGTTCCTAACATTCATTATTGGGAATAAGAACAGATATTTCGCAATTCATTATTATATCCAGCACTGCAGAAAATTTATTGAAAAATTTTATATAGGGAGTACTAAAATTATTTTAAAACTAAGTGGTACCAACATCCTTTCACCAATAGCGCATAAAAATAGAACATCGGTGTTCAAACATTTTCGGAATTTAAAAGAGGTTAATAAAACTTATGCGGTTAAATGGGAAGTTTTTTGAAAAGCTAGAACTTGTAAATCTTTAAATGAACTATGTTTCTTATACTTACGCGAAAAATTTAGAACTTATTAGATTTACTGATAAAAATTCTCTATTAAACTAAAGAAGTGAATTAACTGTAAATTGTAGGTATACCTTACCTTTCACCTTACAATATGATTAAACTTTAAATTTGGTAGTATGATCATAAAGTAAAATGTGGAGCACCTTCTAGTAATTATTATTTTATATTGTTTATTTGAATTTAATATATTGCTGTTTAGTTGGCATTATTAACATCTTATATCAATATTACACAATTTTTAATTTTATTTTTAAACACTTAAGTTGTATTTACTGCTTTCTTAAAGAAGCCTTTTTATTATCAACTTTAAAAATATGTTTCAAGTATTAGCTAGGCAATAAAGTCACTAAGATGTAAAGGTTTACTCGGTGCGAGGGAATATGATAAAAATCACTATTAAGGAAAGAGAATAATAAAAGAACAGGAATTAAGAAAACAGAATTTCAAAATTGACATTGCATTTGAATTTTTGAAGATCAAAGTTCACTGGAAAGCAAGAAGCGGAAAGAGAACTACACAAGAGAGAAGTGCGAGAGAAGAAACAGTTAGCATAGAACTTACGGTTACATCTTACGGCTGTTGTCAATCTAGTACTGCGCTTAAATTCGGTAACTCCATGAATTCGCCGAAAAAAACATCATAGCATGATGAAAAAAGACCCAAACTTAATAAAAACAAAGTTTTATCGTCAATATGTTTGTTATTATTAAGAGGAACGACCGAAGTATTTTTTGATGATTTTCTTAAATTTTTTCATCCTTTCTAGCACGTTCGAAATTTGTTAAAAATCTTGTTTTTTTGTTTTTTTTACGTCAGCGAGTCACGTTATATTTACCATTAGTTTTTAGCGCTTATTTTAGGTGAAAAACACATTAATTTGGAAATTCTTGCAAAAATCAAATACTTGTCGGATTTTAATGAAACTTTCAGAACTTATTCACAAATGAATGAAATTATTTTAGAAAGTCATAGAATATTTTATTTTTACATCCGTTACCCACCCAACTTTACTTAATTTTGTGAAAACTCGAGAAATTCGACGTTGTGCCCTTTAGGGATTATTTTAACTAAATGCAGAAGACTTTGAAGAATATAAATCATCGATTTTTTTGTAAAATCTAAATACATAGCTACCTAAAATTCAGCATTGAATTGTAAAATACAAAACAATAAAACTAAGACAATATTTAATTAGAAAGGCTTTTAATGGTTTTCATGATTAATATAAGGGCACTATTGTCTGAAGCCAAAATATTTTTCCGATGAAAAATGAATTTTTACAAGAACTTTTTTTTTTTAATATTAAGTTTAAATCCATGCCCTGTGATATTATTAAGTAGATCTATTTTTACAGATCATAAATTTGAAAGCTTATTACCATGTGCGACGCATAGGTATTTTAGAAATATTTTTTGAATATGCAAAAAATATATTAAAAACATTTTTTCCAAAAGTATGGATGTGCGGTTCAGGCATAATAGTCACATGTTTCCCCTGACAGCAAGAACCCGTCCTCAGAAAACTTTTTGTTTTACTTCTGGCTAGCACGTGTTAAATTCTCTGACTGACTGACCATCATCGCTGCATTTTCAAAATTTTTAATTTTCTTTTTTACATCCTATTTCACTAAATATTTTAATTAATTTTTTTTTAAATATAATTAATTTATTGTTTTTCAGTGAGAGACAAACTGCAATTATTAATTATTTTCTTTTTTAGTTTCAATTTTAGGGACGGAAACAGGGCAGGTTTTGGACAAATCTTCGTTAAAATGTACCTAAAAATTCAATAAAATATTAGACTTTTGAAAGTATTTAATTTAAAAAGATACCGTATAGTTAAATAAGCTGGTTCACATAAAATTAAAATATTGTCACTTCTGTCCTTCTGTCCAATAATTTCCCGTCACGTAAGCTGTCGATACATTGACGTAAACGTAATTCTCAACCCAAAACAAGTCCCCACGGTTAGACATGCTTCTCTTATTTTAAACTAAATTTTTAATGCTAAAAAAATTAAGTAATGTTTGTTTCCAATTACATTAAGTAAACTTTACATTTTCTAATTTTCCCCAAATAACTTTTGAAAAAGTTATAATTGATTTTTACAAGATTTTTAAGCGGAGAATTTAACTTTTGTTTACGTATTTCTAAAAAATATGGCAGATATCGATTTTTGTTTGTTGACTAAAATTTCGGACGTGCTAGGAAGGATCAAAAATGTAAAAAAATCAAAAAAAAATCTTTCTCTTAATAATAACAAACATTTAAACGATAAAAATTGTTTTCATAAAGTTTGGGGCCTTTTTTGATCACGGTATGCTCTTTTTTAGAAAATTGGTGGAGTTACCTAGCTTAAATTCATAAAGTTTGGGTACCATAGAGGAATTACCATGAAAGTATTTATAGAAAACTCACAGGGAAGCTACGGTACGGCG
This sequence comes from Acanthosepion esculentum, assembly GCA_964036315.1. Lineage (NCBI taxonomy): Eukaryota > Metazoa > Mollusca > Cephalopoda > Sepiida > Sepiidae > Acanthosepion > Acanthosepion esculentum. The sequence continues at coordinate 17,322,939 of OZ038509.1, read as the reverse complement.
TAATTTCTCTGTGCCTTTATATATATATATATATATATATATATATTATATATATATATATTGAATAAACTTGACAATCGGAAAATACTACTTAGTTCTTGCGGACGGGCCTCGTTACTTGACTTTATCAAAGCAAGTGATGATAAAAAAAATAGCAAAATGTTGTGTAGTTACATGAAATTCAAAAATTTTAAGAAGTCGCTCTTGAGTAAGCCTCTTTTTGGATCTTAGTAACTTTTTTCTTTGTGTTTTTGTTTTCCACATATATATACAGTGTAACCCAGATATAAGAGACCCCGATATAAGAGAAACCCGGATATAAGAGATATTTTATTTGGTCCCAAATTAGAGCCATACTTACCTAAACAAATAGACCAAACCCGGATATAAGATAAACCCGGATATAAGAGACGTCTTCTCCGGTCCCGACAACTCTCTTATATCCGGGTTACACTGTATATATATATATATATATATGTGTATTAAAGCAAAATGATATATATATATATATATATATATATATATATCATTTTGCTTTAATACACACGCACATACACACACATGCATACACACACACGCATATATATATAAATATATATATATATTAGGCAAATCTATGACAAAGTGGAATTTTTTCGTGTGACCATGAAGTTCTAAAAACCGATACAAAACGTCAAAATTTTCCACATTTTTGTCATAGATTTTTCGATAGTTTTTCCGATGTACAAAATTTTATTTATCGTTTAGTCACACATATATACACACACACATACGTGACTTAAGCCGAGATGCCAGGTCAGGACCGATAGCATAGCAGATTCTTTGAAAATATCTTACCGATTGGAACGTTTTCGATCGTGTATGTTTTTTGAACTGTAAATATAAACATTGAGATATCAAAATATTTAATTTTCTATAGCAATATAAATATTTTTGTGGCTCAGCATATATTTTTTTTATTGCATAGAATTTTAAAACCTAAACTTTGAACATGAGAGGAGATATTTTAAAATGCTGCAGTGAGTACCTCACCGTAGAGCAAGGGTTCACCTATCGCGTTACACAAACCATTTTCATTGCAGGGAATTAGATCATTCACTAGAGACCCACATATATACTAATGACCTAGGGAAAGGTATGAATCCATTTCCCCTTGTATTTGTGATAAAAAATAAATTTAATAGTTTTAGGTTTGTTTTTCTTCATTTTACACGAATGCCAATGGGAAAAGCATGAAATTTCTTCTCCCTGCACTCAGGAAGAAAAAGAGAGTTCAGATATTAGCCTTTTTATGTTGACTTCACATTAATGTGTTCGGTAAAGGCATAAGTACACTTTCCCCTGTATTTATGATAAAAATTGTCCTCGCTTGTTTTTCTTTATTTTACGGTAATGTCTATGGGAAAGGCATGAATCCAGTTCTACCTGCACTTATCATATAAAGGAACAATTTCAAAATTTGTTAGGTTGCATTTCTTCATTTTACACAAACGCCTATGAAAAGGCATGAATCCAGTTATCCCTGCTAAATGACAAAAAAAGTATAAATTCAAAATCATTTAGATTATTTTTCTACATTCCACATAAATGCTTATGGGAAAGGCATGAAGCCACTTATCCCTGCTAATATGATGTATAAAGGTATAAATTCAATTTTTTTAGTTTATTTTTTCTACATTCCACATGAATGTCTATGGGAAAGGCATGAAGCCATTTATCCCTGCTCATGAAAAAAGCCATTTATCCCTGCTCATGAAAAAAGAATAAATTCAAATTCTTTTACATTGTTTACTACATTCCACATGAATGCTTATTGGAAAGGCATGAAGCCACTTATTCCTGTTAATATGACGTAAAAAGGTATAAATTCAAAATATTTTAGATTGTTTTTCTACATTTCATATGAATGCCCATGGGAAAGGCATGGAGCCACTAACGACTAAAGAAAAAAAAGAAATTAAATTTTTTTAGGTTGTTTTACACTGATGTTCTTGGGAAAGGCATGAAGCTACTTCTCCTTGTACATTTTTAAAAAAGATTAAATTCAATTTTTTTAGCTTATTTTTCTTCAATTTTCATTCATGTCGTTGGGAAAGGCATGAAGCTACTTCTCCTTGCACTAATGGAAAAAGAGTAAAGAAAAAGTAGGTTTTGTAAGAAATAATGATTGAAAGTCATTATCAACTTACGTTTAAGAAGATGATGGGCCTTTCTTAAGACAGGTTCTTTTCCGAAAGGAGCTAAAATAAAACAAGAAATCAGAAAGAAGTACAGGTTGAGTATCTTTTATCCGAAATTCCCAAATCCGAAAACCTCCAAAATCCGAAAGTTTTTCAGATGCTGACCTGACTTGCTACAAATGGATAATTTTCATAGAGAAAAATATGGATGTAAAATTCATATTCTGTTAGTACAGGTTGAGTACCTTTTATCCGAAATTCCCAAATCCGAAAACCTTCAAAATCCGAAAGTTTTTCAGATGCTGACATGGCTTGCTACAAATGGATAATTTTCATAGAGAAAAAATATGTATGTAAAATTCATATTCTGTTAGTACAGGTTGAGTATCCTTTATCCGAAATTCCCAAATCCGAAAACCTCCAAAATCCGAAAGTTTTTTAGGTGCTGACATAACTTGCTACAAATGAAAAATTTCAGAAAGCTCAGCTACATGGTTTACGTTGGCGCCAGTTTTTGTTAGCGATCGTCACAGCAACACCTTCGTTTGGGGATTACTTATCAGGTGTTTCGTGCTCAGTAAAGATATTATTCAAAATGTCTAAAAGTCCTACATTTATATATTTTTTACAAGTAGTGATCATGTTTTTTGTACACGTATAGAAAGGACAAAACATTAATTTTAAGTGAAATTTTAATTTCGGCACTTAAAAATCCGTGTGAGTATTACCTGACTAGTGTCATTACCTGTATCTGTATGTACACAAAATGTATTAAATTTTATATAAAACTACTTTCAGAGTATATGTTATTGATATAAAACTACCTTCAGGGTATAAGTTGAGTTATGAAATGTAAATCGATATTGGGTTTATGCTTGGGCCCCATTCCCAAACTGCCCCATTTTATAGAAGCTATATACATATTAAATAGCCTGTATTACAAAATCCGAAAAAAATCTGAACACCTAAGCACTTCCGGTCCCAAGAATTTTGGATAAAGGATTCTCAACGTGTAATATAGTTTTGATTATTTTCCCGTTAAATCATCTGATTATAAAAATATTTTTAAAAATTGATTGAAATATATTTCATTGTATGAAACATCCAGAGACTACAAGAATCACCACTAATTTTTCCAGTTAAATTATGGAAAAATATATCAGAGAAATTTGTCTATAATTATTTAGACTTATAAAATGTTCACCCAATTCAAGGCCCAAGATCCACTCTTATTCAATAACGTTGTCGTATGGACGTAAGAGGAGGAAGTAAATGCAGATTATGAGGATATGTAGGATAGATAAAGGTTGATGCTATATTTCAAGAGGTTAAGATTTTATTGATCAAAAAAACATCTCGGGAATCTATTCCATAAAGTAGCGGTTCTGGGAAAGAAGCTGTCTGAGTGGAACTTTTTACTGACTAATGGAATACGACGGGAATGGGGATGATTCGACCTTGTGTACGTAGCATGGTGGGTACGAACTGTGATGGCCAGAATTGCTGGAACTAAGGAATGTAACACGTCTGAACATTTACCATGGAAATAGGGATAGAGTAGAGATAAGATTGTGATTTTTCGTTTGTAGGAAAGTGGCTGTATTGTTGAAAATCATTTATCGCGCACAGGGCTGCGTATTCTCTTTTGAACTCCGTCAAGGATGAGAAGTGGGGATTGAGTAGCGCCAGACCAGATATAGCAGCAATACTCCATTTTTTTGGTTTGATTTGACTTTCTTAAAGACAGATCATGTCCGGGGTGGGGAGTATGGTACTTTCTGGAGCGGACGAAAAACCGATTTTGCCATCTGCAACGACAGATATGCTTTGTTTTACAGTGATGTTCACTCTGTACAAGGCCCATGAGCCATTCAAGGTAGAGGGTTACAGAGTAAGAGGCAAAGTTTATGCGGATATGTGTATGCGATAATTGTTAACCCTAGACTCAAGCAAGTTAAAATTGTAGTGATCAGGAAAATATCCTCTTGGGAGTCGGTTTTAGTCCTCACTGGGCGCTTTACTACTGTGACCTTGTTTCTGACAAGACAAAACCTCATGAGACACTCAACTATAATGGCCTTGTGCCAGACTAATCCGAAATTAGTAAATATCTGAATGTTCTGCTGCTGCGCTCTTGTGTCTCACAAAACCGATCTGAGTAAATATTTGTAAAATAAAATGTGGGAGCCTACCGTAGAGCAATGCTTAGCTAGTTTGCCTTACGGACCATTCATTGGTGTCATGACATTAATTCTCACTGGGTGCTTCAATATTTTATCTTTGTGCCAGACAAAATCGAACTAAGTAAATATTTGTAAAATAAAACATCTACTGTAAGGCAATGCTTAGCTAGCTGGCTTCACACACCATTCATTAGTGTCATAACATTGATCCTCATAGGGTACTCCAATAGAGTGTCCCTGTGTCAAACAAAAGAGAACGAGTAAATATATGTAAATGTAATGAGGGCTCATACTGTAGAGCAATGGTTAACAAAGTAAACTCACCGATCATTTATTTGTGCCATGAAATTGATTCTCACTGGGCGCTCCAAAACCGTTTTCTTGTGTCAGACACAATAGAAATCAGTAGATATATGTAAATGCAATGAGAGAGCCTAATGTAGAACAATACTTAGCAAGCTAGTCTCACAGTATTTTCATTTGTGTTATGACAGTGATTCTCACTAAGTGCTACAATCTTGTTTCCTCGTATCAGGCAAAAAAACTGTATGAGACGTGTGCATAGCACAGTAGCTATTGAGTTAACTTTCCTTCATCTTCCCTATTTAATATTCACCCCACTTAGCCAGTCGTGCACCCATTAATGGCCAGTTTGGGGTAAGACGTAGTGAAGAAACGATTCCTTCCTGACACGTAGAGAAAGCATATCCTCTTGTGCTGATTATTGAGTAAGAACAAACTTTGGAATATTCACTAGCTTTCTTTTTCAGGGTCGGAAAGAAGACATGTATCTTTTGTTACCATGTCTTCTTTCTAAAAAAATAAAGCAATTACGTTCTCCAGACTTCACCCTAGCCGTCCATTTTTTAAAGTGCGGTTTAATATCTGTGCTTACAACAAGTGTTACTTAAGCCACCTTCTAATATTAAGTAATCCCAACATGGTTATTAAGGTATAAAATAGAATATGAGATCTGTTGTGACCTAAGAAGGGTTACTGAACGAGGAATAACTAAAACAGAGATTGGAAATGAAATGGTAATCTTAATAACATCAACAAAATATAATACTCGCCAGCGGCGTAAAGTAGGTAAACCACTGCTAGTGGTGGGCTACTTAGAGAGCATATTACCCCCACTTACAATAGTGTCCAACGTATTTATGAGGATTGGAACATACCCATTAGTGTTCATAGGTACGTTATATAAAAGTATTAGAGTTCAAATTCTGGTGTTTGACGAGGGCACTTAAGTAAACAAATCTCTCTAATTACAGTATAATGGAAGTTGTATCGCAAAAGATAAAGCTGTTATGACCATTATTAACCTTGGCAGGAACCTGTCGTATGAACAGTTTATTTTGAGTTTTGAAAGTATAACGAGGATCTGATTTTTGATTCTGTAATCGTAGGAAACAGATATAAATGTTGGAAAGGCAAATCAAATAAAGATAATTATTGTCTAAAGTTAATTGCAAGAAGACATGGTTGATAGCAAAAGGGGCAGCCCAACATGCAAATTACAGATTGAAGATGCCGAAATCAAGCAGGTGCAGCAATTGAGATGTCATTAGATGTCTGGGAAGCGTATTAACATAGGACAGAAAGTGCGACACGGAAATCCGAAGGCGCATTGGGATAGGGAAAGATGCCTTCCAAAAGCTGAGCAAAGTATTAAAAAAAAACAGAAAAATATCGTCAGAAACAAAGAAGGGAGCACTGAACTATTATGTAGTATCTATCCTGTTCACAGATGAAGAAGGGACTTGAAGCAACAGAAATGCGGCTCTACAGAAGGATGCTGGGAATAGCATGGACCGAACAACGAAAAAGTTCTAGTAGAGATGATGGCAACAGAAAAGACACATCAGGAAGAGAAAGTTGAAATTTCTGCGGTAGATAATGAGAATAGAAGGCTTGGAAAATTTGACACTCACAGGACAGATAGAAAGTAAGTGGGTCAGCAGCGCACAACGTACCTGGCGTGTTTGAGCAAATGGATGGTGGAGCAGGATTTGGGAGAGAGAGAGAGAGAGAGAGCAAAAGACAAATAATATTATGAGCTACAAAGTAAAGAAAATTGTGGAAAGCCATTATAGCCAACATGCTGAAGGGTCACGGCACATGGAAGAAAAAGATGTGCCTAAAAAGAACTGACTTTGTCAGTTGCCATTAGTATTTATTTCTATTGGATCGCCTCGTAGAAGGAAATCGTAATAAAGTCTGATTCACATTTTATTTATGACGAAATTCTATCATTAATTTTTGATTAGTATGACTCGTACATTATTTCTATATTTTCCATCAAACAATAACCCTTACATTGTCTGAAATAAAGGAAGTATTTTATTGTTATCAAATTTTATCCACTTTTAGGTCGTTTGACAATTATTGTATGAAACATTATCCAATATTATTAATTTTGGATTAATATTTCTTTCATCTTATTTCTCTTGCTTTTCCACCAAGTAGTAATAGTCTTAAATTGTCTGAATTTCTTCGATGAAGCATTAGCAATTATTATTTTTTTTTGACTAGTATTTCTTTCATCTTATTTCTCTTGCTTTTCCACCAAGTAGTAATAGTCTTAAATTGTCTGAATTTCTTCGATGAAGCATTAGCAATTATTATTTTTTTTGACTAGTATTTCTTTCATCTTATTTCTCTTGCTTTTCCACCAAGTAGTAATAGTCTTAAATTGTCTGAATTTCTTCGATGAAGCATTAGCAATTATTATTTTTTTTGACTAGTATTTCTTTCATCTTATTTCTCTTGCTTTTCCACCAAGTAGTAATAGTCTTAAGTTGTCTGAATTTCTTAGATGAAACCTTGGCAATTATTATTCATTTTTGACTAGTATTTCTTTCATCTTATTTCTCTTGCTTTTTCACCAAGTAGTAATAGTCTTAAGGTATCTGAATTTCATAGATGAAGCCATGACAATTTTTATTCATTTTTGACTAGTATTTCTTTCATCTTATTTCTCTTGCGTTCCACCAAGTAGTAATAGTCTTAAGTTGTTTGAATTTCTTAGATGAAGCCTTGGCAATTATTATTCATTTTTGGCTAGTATTTCTTTCATCTTATTTCTCTTGCTTTTCCACCAAGTACTAATAGTCTTAAGTTAATATTCCTAATGTTATCCATTGCCAGTTTGTAATATTTAAAAGTAAAACTTTATTTACTTAAAAAAAAAGAAAAAGCTAAATCCCCCTCCAAAATAAATAGTAACTAATTATTTTTAGAAGGAGAAGGCTCGCTATAGTTTTTGCTTGAAATGTCGGCTAAGTAAAGTTTTCTTTTTTCTTCATTTTGTCTCTTCTACAGATACACTCCATCTGAGAATATATATATATATATATATATATATATATATATATATATATATATATATATATATATATATATATATATATATATGTATGTATATATATATATATATATATATGTATATATATATATATATGTATGTATATATATATATGTATATATATATATGTATATATATATATATATATATATTCTACAGCATACTTAGTTATTTCACCTTAAACGGTGTCTGTCGACCAGCAATGACACATTATTCGTGACTCCACATATAAAAATGGTAATCTTCGGATGACCACAACAATTTTTGTACTTCACAACCATGAACACTAAATACTTTATATTTAACAATACCCTGATGATGACATTATGCTATGTCGAAAGTCCTCAGAACAAATATAATATAAGCCAACATGCTGTTTTCCTCTCGTCTTTAACAACTGCACAAAAAAGCTTATTCGCGAATATGAAAGGATCTTATCAAAAATAAGTAGACAGAACGTGTCTAAATTATTTAACAAAACCTGTCTGAAAAAAAAAAAAAAATATATATATATATATATATATATATATATGTGTGTGTGTGTGTGTGTGTGTATGTGTGTGTGTGTGTATTGTACGATTTGTATGACAAACATGTAATTATATCTTACATGATGATGTTTGTATTGCTGGCCAAGGGCCTTTCTTCGTGGATCCTGATAAAAAAAGAAAGAAAGAAATATTTTACAATTATAGCACTGAGTACATTCTTAAAATAAAATAAATTGAAATTTTACATTCGATTTTTTATTGACTTTTAAAAATTTTATTGACTTTTATTTATCGACTTTTGTTAGTTTTCTTAATTATTCTTTTTCAAATAACAAAAAACATAAACCTAACCTCAGAAAAATTCTGACACTGTCACCAATGAATAAATGTTTATAGAAAAATAAATATAAATTCACATTTTCTTTATTCCGTTATCGAGGTATTTTCCCTGCCATTCTCTGACCTAAAAACATTTCTAGCCAAATTGTGCATTTCATCAGACTGGAATGATAAAATTTGTGATGATATTTTTTTTTGACAAAAATATGTTATTCAGAAAAATAGTTGGGATAACATTCCCTTCTCTGGAGCAATAAATATATGCCGCGCCGGTTATGTAATTTAACGACAAATCAACGGAGTAATGTTTTACAGAATGCTAGATTTCACGGAGACTAGAAGAAAAAAAAGTCTCCTCCTGATTTATGAGTAGAGACAGCCCTTTGAAGCATGACGTACTCCAGCCTTATGAGTAGAGACAGCCCTTTGAAGCATGACGTGCTCCTGTCTTATGCGTATACATAGACATTTGCGACATGTTTTATTCCTGTCTTATGGTTAAAGACAGCTATTTGCAACGTAGTGTAGAACCACCGCCCTGTGAGCACAGACATCATTTTGTAACATGTTGTGTTCCTGTCATATGGGTAGAGTCAGCCCTTTGTCGAATTACAAGCTCCTGCCTTATGAGCACAGACAGCCCTTTGAAAAATTCGGTGTTCTTATCTTATGAGTAGAGACAGCCCTTTGCAGCATGATATACCCCAGCCTTAAGAGTAGAAACAGCCCTTTGCAGCATGATATACCCCAGCCGTATGAGTAGAGACAGCCGTTTGTAGCATGATATACCCCAGCCTTATAAGTAGAGACAGCCCTTTGCAGCATGATATACCCCAGCCTTATGAGTAGAGACAGCCGTTTGCAGCATGATATACCCCAGCCGTATGAGTAGAGACAGCCCTTTGCAGCATGATATACCCCAGCCTTAAGAGTAGAAACAGCCCTTTGCAGCATGATATACCCCAGCCTTATGAGTAGAAACAGCCCTTTGCAGCATGATATACCCCAGCCTTATGAGTAGAGACAGCCGTTTGTAGCATGATATACCCCAGCCTTATGAGTAGAAACAGCCCTTTGCAACATGATGGGTTCTTGCCTTATGATTACAGACAGCGTTTTGCAACATGTGTTTTTGTCCCATGAGGAGATGCAGCCCTTTGCCGAATGATATATTCCTGCATTATGTGTACAGACAGTCCTTTGCAACATGATGTACTTATGAGTAGAGACAACCATTTACAACATGTTGTGTTCTTGACTTGTGAGTAGAGTCAGCCCTCTACAGCATAATGTGTTCCTGACTTATGAGTAGAGACAAACTTTTGCAACTGGATATGCTCCTCACAGAACATATTGAAGGCTAGAAGGCTAGAAGGTAAAGTGGAAACAGCTAGTCAACTACTAAACAAGCTTATGTAAACTAACGACAGAACGGGAGTGATGCTGGTGCTGGGGTAATAAAAAGGTAAGCATCACTAAGTGCTACGAGGTGTGTGAAGTTGTGGAGATTCGTAATAACCCACGTTCTTAACGAAGACGGCACACAGGAGAAGAAGGTTACCTTTCAAAGTAGATTTAGTCTTCACATCTTCCTCAAATGCTGGCAAATCTAAAGAAGGAAAAAAATGTCATTTAGTTTTTTTATTTTTCCAATCATTATACTGACTATTATATTGAAGTGTTTATTTCCAACATTATTTGCTTTTTAACATATTTTCCCATAGATTGACCATTTTACTTAAAGATCATATTTTCTTGATTTCTCATGAAAACGTAGAAACCTTCCACCATAATTCAGTGTAATTTTCAACTTCTAAAATCATACTTTATATGAAGGTGAGCTGAAAGAGGGATGCCAAGTCTGTGAAATCTTGCACGCATTAATTTCAACCCTTCTTATTAATAAATGCTTTGTTTATTTCCAGGTAAACTGTTCACAGAAGACTTCAAATGTAACTAGTCACTTCTCTTGAAAAGGGAGAAGATTTACCATCGCCGTGTTTTCAAGTACCTGCAAAAAAGCGTTTTGCCCGCAAGGAGATTCATGTTGACATGATTGCCACATTAGGAGAAGACGCTCCAGTGCAGAAGTAGCCAGCTGAATTTAGGAGGGGAAGGGATATTCTTGAAGATGGCCCAAGATATGGGCATCTTGCGTCTGTCACCACCGAGGAAAAAATTGATAGTGTTCATCACATGGTGATGGATGACAGGCGATTGACTATAAATCAAGTAGCCAATTCTATTAGAATATCCTGTGAGAGAGTTGAGAATTTTCTGCACAATGAACTTGGCATGACGAAGGTTTCTGCTCGGTGGGTGCCACGTCTTCTGACACCTGATCAGAAACGCGCCAGGCTCATCACATCACTGGAAAATCTGACATTCCTTGAAAGTTTCCTAAACCAAGATGAGTATTTGGACTCATCACTTCGAGTCAGAGACAAAGAGACAATCCCTGCAGTGAAAACACCACTAACTTGCTCCAAAGAAGACCAACATCGGGAAAGTGGTGGCCTCATTTTTGGGGGAATGCAAAACGCATTATGCTTATTGACTAGCTTCAAAAGGGGCACACCATCACTGGAGAGTACTATTTAAACTTGCGAAAGGATATCAAGACCAAACGCACAAGAAAACTGACGAAAGGGGTTTTGTTTCCTTGAGGTATTGTTCCATAACACAAGTCCTTGGTTTCAATGGCTGCTGTGTATGACTGGCTTTGAATGAGTTGATCACCGTCCCTATTCTCCGGATTTGACTATCATCTGTTCCCCAACTGGAGAAACACTTGGCTGGGAACCTGTATTGCAGTGATGATGACGTCATATCTGCTGCTGTTTACTTTATTAACCAACAGGATGAACAGTCTTCTTTGAACAGTCAGGTGTCAATTTACCTCGAAAGAAACAATACAGTTATTAAGAAGAGCTAGCGTCATTTCATAGCTCTAGCCTCATCCCTTCAGTATCAGGCTATGAACTTTTCAGCCCACCCTCATATTTAGCTGATATAGAAAGAAAGAAGGCTTCAATTTAAATTAAAACAGGTAACTGAGCTTTACTTTGCTGTAAAGATTTCTGTTGAATGGATTTAAGAAATATCTCGTATCTTTCTGGCGTCAGTTTAAACTGACATCCTTCTTTTCTTCTATATTTTGTGACCGTTTTGCTTGAAGGTCGTATTTTCTTGAATTCAGATTAAAATCTGGAAACTTTCCAACATATTTGAGTGAAATTTTCACTTTCCAAAATTATGGTTTATATAGGAAGTTGTCATTTTAAACTGACGCCAGGAAGATATGAAATAATTACATAAAAAATCCTAAATTCTTCGCTTTCCCCTTGGAAAATTTACGTAAAAAAATAATCGCACAAATATTAAATAGTGCTTTAACAGAGGGCGGAAAATGTGACACCGAAATCCGAAGGCGCATTGGGATAAGGAAAGATGCCTTTCAAAATCTAAGCAAAGTATTAAGAAACTAAAATTTTATTAGAAGCAAAGAATACTGCTGAACTATGTCACATTGGGTCTCTTCTATGGCAGTGGATGCTGGAGAATTTCTCCACAGGTAAAGAGGATATTTGAGAGAGCAGATGTGGTTCTACAGAAGGATGCTGATAATGAACGGAGCAATGACAAAGTTTCAAGGAAAATGGAAACAAAAAGCAAAGAATCTGAGAGTTGAAATTCCTATCAGTCTTGGAGAAATTTGACACTCACTCGACATATTAAAGTACAGGTCACTTCGACGTTCGATCCTGTTGTGGAGTAAATACCCCCCCCCCCCGGGTAACACAAATGAACTAGACAATCTCATCTTAGATGAAGAAGAGACTTGAAACAACAGAAATGTGGTTTTACAGAAGGATGCTGAGAATGCCATGGACCGAACATGTGAACAATAAAGAAGTTTTAAAGAAAACAGAAACGAAAAGGTCACTTACAGTTCGTCTGAAGCTATTATGGAAGTCACATAAACCTCAATAACTCGAATTTGATTTGAACAATTTTGTCAAAATTTAAACAATTAATTTAAACGCCAAAACAAAGATTGGATTAAAGTCTTAGGTAGTTTCAGCATGTTTTATTAAAAATAAATTTATTATGAAAAAATTTATTATGAATAAATTTATTATGAATAAAATTATTATGAAAAAAAGCAGTCTGAAGTTATTATTCAGATTAAAGTAATATTAGTTTAACATGTTGGCTTCGAAGCCTCATTCCGTTGTCCCAGGGTCCCAACACAATATCTGAATTAATTTTGGTACAAACGACTTTGTTTTAACATTTTTTCATATATGAGGCAAGGATATCATAGGTTGTATTCATTACCCACGATTCACAGGTGTGTCATTTGGTACCTGAATCCATTTTACAACCCAGAGTCCCACATGAGCTACACGAATGCATGGTACATCTTTGTATAACCCCCAGAACAGCAGTAGAAATTCCAAAAGGAAAACAAAATACAAGACAAAAAATAAAAAATTATTTAATTATTTTTTTAAAATGTAGTTCTGAGTCAACCATGACCTCATAAATAATCAATCATAGCATGCCACTCCCAATAATCCTCATCGAAAAGAATTTGGGAAACGACCCACCGGAGAGTCGTGTGGGCCTTGTAGACATACCACCATGACACACCGGTGGGTCGTATGGGAGTCAACGTGTTAAGGCATCTGAAATGTAATAAAATCGACTTGTTCTATAATACAGGGTGACCCCAAAAAACGGGAATTTTTGAAGTGCGTATTGCCAGACATGAGCAAGTGGCAACACTGCGAGACAGTGACCTTGAGCAAGTAAACATTTCGCCATTTTAGTAACGAGAATGAAATTCACAGTATCCCAGCTGAGATGTTGCAGCAGTCAATGAGGAATCTCAACAGCAGATTTCAAGAATGCATTCGTACAGGAGGACGCCATCTACAGGATGTAATTTAAAAAAATGAAAATTCCATCATTGTTTCTTAAATGGCATGTTTTAAGGTTTCAATTACTATGAATTAAATATTTTTCTTCCATCACTCTTGGTTTTATTGGATTGTTAAAACTTTCCCGTTTTTTTGGGTCACCCTATATATGTTGAAACATGGATAATGGAAAGAAATTCTGAAAAACATAAAATAAAAGTTATTGAGTAAGGTAATTTCAACATTGTAGATATCAAATGGATTATCAAACGATAAGGTGGACTGTTGAAAATATAACTAAGTTGTCTCCTTGAGGGGATCGTAAATAAAAGCGAATTATAGTGAAACAGCCACTTTTGACCAGTGCTCATATCTTTGAACAGGCTGAAATTGAGTGAGTCAAGAAGGACAAAGGCGTACAAGACATTGCAAATTGAGATCTGTCAGAAAACCTAGGCAAACTCCGGTTAGTAAAACAAATATTTTAGAGCATCAAGACTGAACCAAGAAATACATGAAAATTGATTTTTCTAAAGTAATTTTCACAGGCGAATCTTGAGTGACACTCGATGAACCTGATGGATGGTCCAAAGGATGCATTTTATACGATGCAGATGAGCCTGTGGCTAAAAGGAAGCAGCAAGGAGACGGCAATGTGAGGATATGGCCTGGGATTGTCGACCAAACATTATTGAACCTTTCAAAGTCAATAAAGGAGTTAAACTGAACAGTGTTAACTACTGTGGTTACATGAACAAGACATTCTTTGCATGGTACAAATTCCTACCTTGCATTTTTAAAGTGTATATTTATGCACGACAATGCTCCTTTTCGTGTATCTAAAGTTACCTGCGAATATTTTTGAGCGTAAAAAGTTTACAGAAGCTAAGATAATGGAATGGCTACCATCAAGTCCCTATCTGAATCCGATCGAAAATCTATGGCCAATTGCGAAGATTAAATTATATGAAGGTGGAAAACAATATGACAGCCAAGTAGGCCTATAGAAAACAATTAAAACCTCTCTCTCTCTTGCTGAAGTAAAAAGAATAAACAAAATCAATGAATAATAGACTGTCACTGAGAAAAAAGTTGAGTCTGGTCAGTACCTAGATGGGTAACCGTTTGGAAATACCAGGTTCTGTAAGCTTGGATGTGCGGGTGGTGTAATGGATAATGGCTCGGAATTGTTAATCAGAGAGTCGAGTTCCAATACCAGTTGGATTCGTTATATTCACTTACGCGAAAATACTCTTGGGAAAGATATGATCCACCTCTTTCTATTCAGCTATATGTTAATTCTTTCTTCTTTCTATGTGCTTTGTCCTTTCAGGACGTAGGCGATTATGGCTCTCCGCCTCCTTTTATCCCTTGCAGCTCTCAACGTTCCTTCCCTCTGCCACCCACCAGACCACGTTCTGTCATCCACTTGCTTAAAGCCGCTAAGTATGTCATGCGTTGTTTTCCCTTGTCTCTCTTTCCCTCTATTCGCTCCGTGAGTATCAGATTCTCCAGGCCTTCCTTCCTCATTATGTGTCCCAGGAACTTCAGCTGCCTCTTCCTGATGTTAAGTATAAGCTTCCTTCTTGTTTGCATCCTCTCTAAGATCTCATTGTTGCTCACACGCTCGGTCCATAATATCCTTAGCATCCTTCTGTAGAACCACATCTCTGTCGTCTCGAGTCTTTTCTTCATCTTTGAAGAAATCGTCCCACATTCGCTGTCGTAAAGAAGGACAGATGTCACGTAACAGCTCAGTATTTTTTTCTTCGTTACCAAAGAAATCCTTCGGTCTCGCAATACTCTGCCAAGCTTTTGGAATGCGTCCTTGGCCATTCCAATACGTCTACGGAGCTCAGTGTCGCATTTACCGTCCTCTGTCAGAACGCTTTCCATATATTTAAACTTCCGCCTCTCCTTGATTCTAGTGTTCACGACCTGCAAATCGCAATTCGGGCTCACCCTTTTATTGCTAAATCATTATTATCTCAAAAAAATTCTTAAATTCTAAAAATATTTCGGGTTTTAAATAACATGCAAAAGAGTGATAAACCGTAAAAACGAATCAATCATTAAAAAAATACAAAAACAAGGAAGAAGTAGAAAAACCATTATAAATTTAACATATTGCCTTATTTTATTTATCTCAGAAACTTCAGTAGTGGAATGATGTCTATTGTTTTTATTATAGTTCACCCAATAGAAACCACAAGAGGCACTCAAGGTAGAATGGTACTGAGTGAGATTGATATAAGGCAGGGGAGTACGAAGAAATAAGAACTTTATATTATGAGAACGTGTAGAAAAGAACCTGATGTTGGGTTATTTTGAGTACATAATATACTAGTGAGCAAACCAAAATTAGCTGACTCATTTTATAGACCACCCATAGAAGGTTAACCAATCAGAAGACTTGAAATATTCGATCCGATGTGTATAAAGGCGGCCATTTTGTTTTCTTTTCTTGTCGGGATATCCACTGCTAACCTGTCAGATTAAAAGACCTGCAGAACTACGTTTTCCTACTCTCTCCGAATATCCACTGCCAATCTCTGATATGGAAGACCTTAAGAATTCCTGAATGGCTGCTACGAGACATTGGTGCTGTTTCATTGAACAAATTAATTATCACATCGGATTCCTACATTCAAACTACATTAAACATATATTACACCTGAAGAATCCAAGAAGATAGTGATCAGGAAAAAATGAGAGTCTGTTCCACGTAGTAACTGTTCTGGTAAAGAAACTGAGTGGAAATTTCGTGTATAACAAAGGAAAACGAAAGGAATGGGGATGATTTTCCACTGTGAACGCGACATGACGGGTCTCAGCTGTGAAGGTCTGAACTGGTGGAACTTATGAATGTAGCTCTTCAGAAAATTTGCCACGGAAATAACAATAGAGTAGGGTGAGGCTTAGCTGTGAAGGTCTGAACTAGTGGGACTAACGAATGTAGCTTTTTTGAACATTTGCCATGGAAATAAGAATAGAATAGGGAGAGGCTTAACTGCAAAGGTCTGAACTGGTGGGACTAATGAATGTAGCTCTTTTGGACATTTGCCATGGAAATAAGAATAGAATAGGGAGAGGCTTAACTGCAAAGGTCTGAACTGGTGGGACTAGTGAATGTAGCTCTTTTGGACATTTGCCATGGATGATAGATGAATATGTGGGTGGTGTAATAGATGACGGCTCCGAATTGGCAATTGGAGAGCCGGTTTCGAATTTCAGTCGTGATCGTTATATTCACTTCCGCGTATTTACCCTTGATACGAATCTATATATCTTATCCCATGTATTCGTTGAACACCAGGACAGAATGAGCCCTATAACTTTGGTTCGTATTCAATAGACCACACAAAGAAACGGTAGAGTGGAAAATGTCATGATCAACCAAGCGTGTATCACTCATGATAGTTGATTTGTGATACTAAGGAATATAATTTCCTCTTCATTTAATCATATATATTTTTAATACGTTATATTTATAAACAAAAAATATATTAAAATAATTGCGGGTCTTACTCCATTTCTTAATGTATGATGTCATTTGTTTACGTTAAGGTACATTTCGAGCAACTATGATCGTTCGAGAGAAATCATGGAAAATTTGTAATTTAAAAACAGTAATTCCACCTTCCTAACCAGACGCTTCCTCTGTAGCTAAATGGTATAGCACGTCAGACTAAATGGCAGTTCCGTGTAGGATACAGGTTCGATTCTTGTCGGAAGACACATATTATCTTTGATATTTCTCGGACATTCAGGTCGGTAAATGTTAATACTGTTTATTTTCTGAAAAATAACGTATAAACAGAAAATATATTCAAATAATTGTCGGGCTTAGTCCATTCCATAATATATATATATATATATATATATATATATATATATATATATATAGGTTTGTCACACTGCCTTCTGCTCATGCGTGCTTAAAATTGGTACTATTGTGGTCTCGTGATCGAAGTTTGAGATGGATCGCGCCAGTTTTCTTCCTGCTACTACAGTGTAAACATAGCCGCTCCGCTAGCAGTGAGCACCAAGGAAGAACAAAGTGCAAATTTCTTCGTACAAACCTCTGCATTGTGGAACAAACTCCCAAGAAGATGCTTTCCCGATCAATACAATCTTGGTCTGTTCAAGTCCCGGTTCGACCGTTACCTTCCCCACAAACTGTGACTTTTACTCGGAAACACTCTACTTCGAGTGGCTCTTGGGCCTTGTACAGGGTGAACATCATTGTAAAAAAAAAAAAAATAATGTCGGGTAAAAATAGTTAATCCAGTGACTTGAGTTAGTCCAGTAAATCCAGTCGAGTTGTGAATTCAGTACCTGTCCACAGCAGAAGTGCACAAAAACTTGGATAATTGAGTTAGTAAAGGGAAATAACTGAAATCTGAAACTGAGGTACCCAAAACAGGCAGGGCACGTGGAACTAGAACAATCCACCCCGGTGGACGAAATAAAGAGTTCAGTTCGAAATTCCATCACCTGAAGAAGGCCGGAGCGTACAACGGCCGAAACACCGTGAACCTGTCAACAAAGAGAACAACAGTCCGAACAATGTAAATAGTCTAAATAGTTATAATACCGCATCTCAGAAATATAGACAGATCCTGAAGAAGGCCAGATCATACAACAGCCGAAACATTGTGACTATGACAACGAAGATGAGGACAACAGTCCGAACAATGTAAATAGTCTAAATAGTTACAATACCTCATCTCAGAAATATAGATAAAAAAAAATATTAAGCATTTCTTCTTGCGTTAAGAATGAGATGATGGTGCTAGTAAAGGTATCTAAAAGTTGTTTTGTTTTTTGAGTATAATTTTCTTCTTCATCATTTTATTCCGGGTTACATAATCTAAGAGCTCTCAGACAGAAACCTACAATTAATCCTGATTTTATCCTGTTGCCTCTATTTTTTTGGTTTTCGGTAAACATTGAAATCTAATTTATTATTGCTTCTGGTTGATTGAAAAAAGGCGGGAAGATTTTTAAAAATTTCTTCCTCATGTGTAAATTTGATAGCAGACTCGACATTATTGCTACGATAATCCGAGTTATGTTCAAACCTACTACAGTGTAACCCGGATATAAGAGAAAGCCGGATATGAAAGAGATTTTATCTGGTCCCAAATTAGAGCCATACTTATCTAAACAAAATAGATCAAACCCGGATATAAGAGAAATCCGGATATAAGAGAGATTTTCTCTGGTCCCAAATTAGAGCCATACTTATCTAAACAAAATAGATCAAACCCGGATATAAGAGAAACCCCGGATATAAGAGAAACCCGTTATAAGAGACTTCTTATCCGGTCCCGACAACTCTCTTATATCCGGGTTACACTGTAAAAGCGAATAAGCATAATGTTACCATAAGAACGGATTAATAAAAATCCTTTTACTGCAATCAAGGCGATAAAAAATTAGAAAATCATAATGATCGTATCGACAAACAAGCATAATAATAGCATACATTCTCGGTAAGAAGCGTAACTGATTGCAACTTAGAAACATAACTGAGCAGATACCACACTCTGATCCTTAGTAAAAGTCGTATATGAGAAGTGCAATCCTAGTTAACAATTATATTATTAATTAATTAACAATAATTAATAATGTAAATAATCAAATCTGAGAACAAATACAGTGTAACCCGGATATAAGAGACCCGGATATAAGAGAGATTTTCTCTGGTCCCAAATTAGAGCCTGTGTTAATGTATATATAATAGACCAAACCCGGGTATAAGAGAAACCCGGATATAAGAGACTTCGTCTCCGGTTCCGACAACTCTCTTATATCCGGGTTACACTGTATATGAAAATTAAAAAAAAAATCTTACTCGGTTTTTTCTGCAAGGGTGACAAGAAACGTTTTTTCTTTTGCTCTAGAAAAAATTTAAATAAATAAAAATTTTCAAATTAGTATTCTGTTTTTCAGGCTTTGGTACGTTATTCCAAACTTTCACTCGGTTTTTTTATACTTTGATCTTTTAACAAATTTTAATCTGGCGTTAATAGCATTTGTTTTTTTTTTGTTTTTTGTTTTTACCCCAGACAAGGAAATGAAGCCAATAAGAGGCAAGGGGTTACTTCGTGTGAAAGAATATTAGTTAAAAACATTAAGGAGAGAGGACAATAAAAGAACATGAATTTAGAAGATTGTCAATACATTTAAACCTTTGAAATTGATTTTTTTTTTCCTTTGATATCTGGCGTTTACACATTTCTTTCCGGGTCCCGCCCAGGGACCTAAGGTTAGAAATAGTATCATGCATATTTTCCACTGCAAATATATATATATATATATATATATATATATATATATATATATATATATATATATATATATATATATATATATATATAAATTATATAGATAAAGCCCTTCGTAAAGTGTGGGCTGTACTTGTCAGAATAATTTTTTGTATCTCTTTGAGGCATGGACTTCCAGAGATCCCTTCAATTAGTCTACTGGAATCTTTTCCAACCATTCCTAAGGCTCCAACTACAACAGGGATTGTTGATGTTCCCATGTTCCACATTTTTGAGATTTCTATTTCAAGGTCCTTGTATTTTGACAGCTTTTCGAATATCTTCAAAGATACATTGCAGTCTGCAGGGACTGCCATATCAATAAGGAGGCACTTTTTTGTTTGTTGTCTTTAATAACAATGTCTGGGCGGTTGGCTTTGATCGTTCTGTCAGTGTGTATTGTGTAGTCCCATAGAATTGTAACAGGTCCTATCTCCGTATAAGTTGCAAATTTTCCAGTGCAGATATTGGCCCACTCTGTCATGTCGGGTTTTATACTCAGTGGGTGCCAATATCGTGCAACCTGATACAAGATGATCAATGGTTTCTGGATATTTATCACAGATTATTATTATTATTATTGTTATTGTTGTTGTTGTTATTATTATTATTATTATTATTATTATCATTATTATTATTAACACATAAGCGAAGAGCGTGATTTAAGAAAAGAACAAAAAACAGTGTTTGACAATGTTCAACAATATTTCGACAGTATGTCTGCCTTCTTCAGTTTATATTTTTAAACAAATTTTCAAGTATAAAAATATATAAATCTACTAAATATTATAAGTAGAAATTTCTACCAATGGTAGCAATTGTACTAATTCACATTTAATATACGCCACTCAATGTACTAAATATGACTTGATTTATGTGGGTTTCACAACGAAAAAATTGAATAAAAGATTCAATGGCCACAGGTATGATGTCCGACACAACAACGGAGCTTGCAGAACATTTTATTAAAATGCTACCTCGAACAGGATTTCTTAAATGAGATAGATATCACAATTAAGGGATGCCCGGAGCTAATTTGCAACGTCAATTTCGACGACACAGGCTGGAGGAAGGCAAAACTCCCTTTGAGTTTCGGAGGCCTGGGCCTTCGATCAGAGGTAGATTTGGCCCTTCCAACATATCTTTCTTCACTTTCGTCCAGTCGCGAATTAATTGATGAGATACTCAGTGGACCGTCTCAGTGTTTCTCGGATACTTCTTTCGAACAAGCTTGCAGCGTCAGGACCCAAGAATTACTTTCTATCCCACTAGACACATCAAAACAAAAAAGCTGGGATAAAATAAAATGCGAGGCCAATTTTACTAATTTCAGGCTCTCTCTGGATCAGCATCGCCTCGCCTGTCTACTATCTGCTTCACAACCGAGTAGTGGCTCAACGCAATGCCCTCTTCATCTACCGGTACCCTTTTAGATGATGAGTGCACTCGGGTCGTAGTCGCGATCCGTCTTGGACTCAAATTATGTGAGCGTCACAGATGCAGATGTGGAGCCTCTATCGATGAGTTTAGTTTGCATCCTCTCTCCTGTCGTCGTAGTGCCGGCCGCTTTCCACGGCATGCAGCAATTAACGACATCATCAAAAGAGGTTTGGATGCAGCTGGGTTCCCTTCCCAAATCGAACCCGTAGGCCTCGACCGTGGTGATGGAAAGCGGCCGGATGGCATTACCATCTTCCCTTTGAAAATGGGTAAGTCGTTGATTTGGGATGCGACCTGTGCAGATACATTTTCGGCCGGTAATTTGATCAGGTCCACGGTTGAGCTGGGGTTCGTCGCCCGAGACGCAGAGATAAAAAAAATAGCTAAATATTCTTCTCTTGCTGATAGATTTTTTTTTTACTCCTGTGGCAGTGGAGACTTCAGGGGTTATTGGCCCTCGTTCGATGGTGTTCCTTCGGAGGATTGGCGCGGTTGCGTCTCGATTAAGGAACGAGCCTCGCGAAACGGAGTGGCTCTTGCAGCGTTGTCTCACTGGCGACGGTTCAAGGTAATGCTTTCTTCATCACAGCGGCTGGCATAGGATAGAAAAAAATTAGTTACGTTGTTCTGGAATTGTCATCATTGGTCGACTGAACTTGCTTTGTTTCAATGACTTTTGTTTTGGTATTATTAGTTACTTTGTTCAATATATTTATTCTTTATAAAGAATAAAAATCAGAATGTGAAAAAAAAATTAAAAACAACTATAATTTCGATAAGCATCTTAAGGTGAACATTCTGAAAATATATTCAGAATCTACCAACCTTTCGACCCTTAAAACGCATAAGGACAGTTATGTACACAAATTACGAACTTCCTGCTCCGGGGAATAAACATAATGCCAGGAGAGTTCCATAAAATTTATTCTAAGCTCTTTGATTAATTCCTCTTAATAACTAATCAACCAACGAAAAATTTCAAGATGAACAAGGTAATCATCATTTTAAGCACGTTTCAGTTTCATGCCTTCACGCTGGCTGCGTTTCATCCGTTTTGATGCATTGATTACCAGTACATCCGTTTTTTTTTTCATTAGATGACAAGCAACGCGAAGTTTACACGGCATTGAAGAGAGTCGACAAGTCTCCAGGACTTGATGATTTACCCTATGAATTGTACAAGAGGGTGTCGCACAACTTTGTTCCGATTTTGACTGCTGTGTTCAACAACTGGTTCCGTCAGGGGTCCGTCCTCAACCGGATCTCCAGGGGTATGATCACGCTGTTGAAAAATGAAAAAGATGTTGGGCGGGATTTAGATAATTACAGGCACTAAGTTTAAGATTATGGCCAAGATCCTGTCGTTTGCAGTCAGTTGCCGAGATACTGTTGGGACACGAGAAGACTTGTTCTGTGAAGGGCCAACAATTGAGAGGAACCTGCATCTGAAAGCACGATCCTAGAGGGTCTACAAAACGACGAGCAAAACCGCGCTGATCAATTTCGATCAGTCCAAGGCATTTGATAGGATCGACCATGGGTACCTGGATACTGTCCATGCAGGCCTCGGCATTCGAACCCGACTTCTGCTGGTGGATTAGCCTCTTGTATAGCTCCCCCATTGCTGAGGTGCAGGTGAACGCAAAGTGGTCGCGCGCTTTTGCACTGTCTTGGTCGGTTCGTCAGGCTTGCCCGCTGTCGCCTCTATCGCCGGTTGAGAGACAGGGCGTGCAGTCCGGCCCTACATGGAATTACTGTCCCTGATGGGGCTCGAGCTAGAGTTTCCGCGTACGCCGGTGACGTGTTCACTTTCGTGTAGTCTCGTTGCGACATTTAGTTGGTGCTGACGGCGCTTGAACGGTACGAAAATGCCACGGGGCCAAGGTTAACCTCGACAAGTCTTCCGGCTTGCGGTTAGGCACTGGAAGGGGGATCGATCTTCCGGAGCCCTTTGGTTGAACTAACGGGACCATCCGCATTCTCGGAGTGTGGTTCAGTCGGATTTCCTCCCCGAGCGTCGATCGGTCTGGAGGGTCATTCCTCGGTCCAGTGACCTTTCTCGGCCTAGGAGAGTCGTATCGGGAATTAGTGGAGGGGGGGGGGGGCGAAGAATCCGATCTGCGACCTGTTCGGTTTGTTGACGATCGAGATACGTTCTTTCTGGTTTTGGACACCAGCGGTTTATCTCAGCAATCCTGAGTTTTCGCTTACCTGGCGATTGGCCTGGAATAGGCTACCTCTCAATGACCTAGCCTTCAGATGGGGCTTGGCTGATTTACCTGACTGTCATCTGTGTGACCTTGGCTTAGAGCAGTGCTTCTCAACGTGGAGCGTACGCCCCACAGGTTGGGTGTGGGAATTTTAACGTGGGGCCTGGAAATTCAGTGACCGTTTTGATTCCTCTAAGTCAGGGGTGGACACACTACGGCCCGCTGGCCGGATCCGGCCCGCGACTCGTTTTTGTCCGGCCCGCCGAAAGGGATGCCATATTTTTCAAAAATTTTCATTCTCTAAAAGAGAAAATGTTGGAAATTTCCCGAATTAATTATATTTGGAAAAAAACTAAAAAATTATCAAAAACATTCTTTAATTAAACAAAAAATCATAAATGTACTTAAACTTACTTTGATCACCTTTGAAATAACTTAAAATAATTTTTGAACATAATTTTTTTAACAAAAAATATTATTCATTTATTAAAATGACGTTATTTCATTCAAACACAAGGAAACTTTCTAAATATGTTTTTGCGCCTTAAAACACCAAAAATATTTCAATTAATTGTATTTTTTCTATATTTTATTTTTGTTTATTTTATGAACTTTTTCAAACAATTATTTTTATTTTTCGTCATTTTAATGAAAACGATGCTTTAAAAACATTCAAATATTTTTATATAAAAAATAGCAATATTTTAAATAAATGACAGAACCAATTTGGACGCAAATTTCTTTAAATAAAATTTAAAATAGTAAAATATTTACTTAATTTTATTTCGTTAAATGAATTTCTATGTAAAAATATGGAAATTCCCGACTGCCGTCTCTAATTAAAAGTTCTCCTTGAGTAGTTTTATAATGTATAATTAAAATTAATGAACTTATTAAACGTTTGTTTTTTCATGATCGCTGTACAATACACATTTTCAAGATATCCGGCCCGCGCACCGCGATAAAAAACGAATTTTGGCTCGCTTACAAAAAAAGTGTGCCCACCCCTGCTCTAAGTGAATTCTAAAAATTAGTAAGTGGTTATGGAACGAATACTACATGTGAAGAATCCTCAATAGCAAGCAATTTTATTTATTTGTATTGAAGCTCGTATTCAATGCAATTATATTATATTGTGTAAACTGGCCTTTTCAATTAGTTTCGTATATTTTAATTAATCCTTCATTGCAACGAAAGAAAAGTAAGTGAAAACGCTTTAAAATAAAAATTAGCTCGCTTTTTTCAATTTATATTTATTTTTTGCATTTTTTAAATCAGACTTTGTGTTACATAAAATTCCAAAAATAGACTGGATTTGTCAATACAAGTTTGCTAAAAAATCATTTTACAAAGAAAGTACAGTTTACGTATTTAAATTGTCTGTCAATTCTGAAAGTAAATTTTGTTTTATAAGTTATTTTTTAATTTTAGTTGTAACCCTTATGCATAAAATGAGTAGTGCAAGCAAGAAAAAAGTTCGCCAGTACTCGGAGGAATTCTTAAAATTTGGCTTTATAACCGCTGTCAATAATGAAAAATTACCTTTTTGCCTCTTATGTCAGCAATTCTTGAGCAATGAATCAATGAAACGAGGCAGTCTTGAGGCGTATTTAAAAGCTAAACATAGCTTCCATGCAAACTCGGATTTGAATTATTTCAAAGCTTTAAAAGACAAGTTTGAAAAAAGATTAACTACAAAGACTTTGCTCACCGCACAAGCTGCTACTGCTAGTCGTACTTTTGAGGCAAGTTATGAAATTTCTTTACTCATTGCTAAAGCTGGAAAAAATCACACAGTGGGCGAGGACTTAATTAAACCATCTATATCTTATAGTTTTTCTTAAAACAGTTTTGGGTAAAGAAGAAAATGATGCCAAGGCCATGACCCTCAGTAATGACAGTGTGAAAAGAAGAATAGATGAAATGAGTGATGATGTCGAAGCACAGCTTCTTGAAAAGCTGAAATCGAAAAAAAATTTCACTGTGAAAAGCAGTGAAGCCTTATTGATAACTTATGTAAGATATATTGACAAAGGTGAATTTATTGAAGCGATGTTGTTCTGCAGATCCTTGGAGACCACCACAACCGCATCAGTTATATATCGTGAACTAAAATCTTACTTGGATTTCAATAATATACCAATGAAAAACATAACATCGTGTGCAGCTGATGGTGCCCCTGTGATGATGGGGAAAAATGGCTGCTTAAAATTGATGATGGGTGAGAATCCAGAATTATCTGTTGTGCACTGCGTTATACATAGGGAAAATTTAGTGTCAAAAAAGATCTCTCCTGTGCTTAATGAGGTACTGAAATCAGTTATAAAATGCATTAATGCTATCAAGTCTAATGCCAAATGTGAGCGTCTTTTCAAAACATTTTGTGAAGATAACAATGCCGATCATGTAAAGCTTATTCTTCACACCGATGTAAGGTGGCTCTCTAAGGGAAATTGTTTGAAAAGATTTATGGAACTATTTGAAGAACATAGTGACTTTTTAAGGGATAAACCCGAAATGATGCACTTGCAAACTGTTGATGGAAAAGCGTATCTATGCTATCTAGCAGATATTTTCGAAAAACTGAATATGTTGAATAAACAACTTCAGGGAAGAAATAAATCACTTATCGATGTAAAAGCAAAGATATTTGGCTTTATTTCACTCATTGAATTACGGCAACAACAACTTTCTTTGAAAAAGTTTGATCAATTTCACTGACCGAAGATATATGAGCCAACTGATGCTGCTGTACTTGTTATTTGGGATCATCTGAGAATCTTAGCTACTGATTTTCAAGAAAGATTTTCTGATTTAAAAGATTAATTTTCCACTATGGGTGACGCAGCCAGTGCTAGTGAATCTCTGTGATGTTTCAGTGCAGTACCAAAAAGAACTTGTGGAATTACAGAATGATGAGTCTGTCAAAGCTTTATTCAATATGAAAGGAGTGACAGCATGACTTTATGATGGGACGGAGTTTAAATATCCAAACTCAAACTGGCTTTGCAAGAAAATTAGTATTACCATTTCCATCGTCATATTTAGCAGAATGTGGCTTTAGTACTGTAAATGATTTGCTACTAAAAAAGAAATTCACTAGATATCACCAAACGAGGGGATTTAAGGCTGAAGCTAACTAAATTTGTACCAAATATAAAATCTCTTTGCAGCAGACTTCAAGCACAAAGTTCTCACTAATTTTTTTGAAGTGCATCCTATTTTTTTTTATTTAGGTAGACCGCATATGAAACCTTCAATTTCTTGTAGTTTAATAAAATGAAATAAAATTTTCTGTTTTTTTTTACCTGTGAATTTTATTTTGTCTGCTTATCAATATTGAAAAGCTACTTAAGTTTTCAAATCTTTTTCTTATCATATACATTAACAGAACCTGTAGGGTAGCATAGCTGGTCGTGGCAAGATCAGAATATAAGTGCAGTATCAATGGGTTTAATTCCATGAAGCTCCATCTGTTATATAAGTTCACTACGTGGGGGGGCATCAGATATTTAAAAGCAATTTGGTGGGACTTGGTCCAGAAAAGGTTGAGAAACTCTGGCTTAGAGGAAACGGATTCGCACGTCTTCTTTCATTTATTTTTTCTTTAGCTGATAGGACTTCATTTTCATTCCTAATTTTGTATTTTCTTTTGATTTTTCTACCTTTTCTAGTCTTTAAATTTGTCCCTCTTGCCATTTCATCGAGTCCTGATAATTCACTTCTAATTTGTTCGATTTCTTTCTCTATTTTTCTTTTCCAAGGTGAATCTTCCTGTCTGTGAGACTGCTTTTTTATTTTGATGTTTAATTTTTTTAGTTACTGCTATTGCTGATGCAAATATTGCTTCGTTGAGACTTATATGTGCGTCTACTTCACATCCAGAATTAATTTGAGTGCTGCATTTGAGAGTTTAATAGCTTTGCGCTTCATCTTTGTTGGTTGTAATTTGGGGAGTTTTTCTCGTTCCTCCATTTTAAGGTTTTGTGTCTGACTTATATGCCTCATGATTTCTTCCTTGGCTTCTTCTATACTTGTTTTCCGTGTAAAAATTCGGTTCAATGTATTTTGGACACGTTTTATTGCAGGTTTGTGAGCGACTAAAATCACGTCTTTCCAACTCTTCTAAACTTTCAGCGTTATCTTCACTTTGATTGGTGTGTATCTCGGTCTCTTCATTATGCTCTGTGGCTTATGTGATGTATGTACGTTTTATATAACGTCCTGGGTAAGACGATAAACTACACCCACGCCTTGAGTAAGACGATAAACAATGTCAAACCTCTGATGAGGAAGTTTTGAGGAGTGTGGAACCATCTCTTAATTACTTGTGTTCCCAGGTTCACCCTGATCCGAGGTAGTAGCACCTATTAGGGTCCCAGCTATGGGCAAGTAGTTAACCCCCAAACTGGGGTCAAAACACTATGAAAGTGTAAAAATAGGTTTTAATACCAGCAATACATTTTTGTAAAAAATTATTACCAGCACTACATTTTTGAAGAAAAAATATTAGCAGCAATTCATTTAAAAAAAAAATTACCAGTAATAAAAATCTTGGAATTAAATAACCCATTGAGGTTGATATGCCGTAAAACAACCCCTTCCCCCCAAAATATTACCAGCAATAAAAATCTTGTCGGCATTAAATAACCCATTGAGGGTGATATGCCGTAAAACAAACCAAAAAAAATATTACCAGCAATAAAAATCTTGTCGGTATTAAATAACCCATTGAGGTTGATAGGCTGTAAAACAAACCAAACCCAACCAAACGTTTTATATTCATTTCTCGTTCCCTTTCTGTCGATTTACCTATTCTAATTGCAGTTCTTTTTTATTTCTTTAATTTCAGGATCTGTCAATCGGTTTTTTCTCATGATGTACCTTCTTACATTGAGTAGTTTATTTTCGTCAATGTACCCTCTAATTGCTTGTCCAACCTCTTCTCGCTAAATATCATATGTTTGGCGACTGAGGTTCGTGTAACGCTTCATAGAATGCGATCATAACAAGTTTGTACTCCTCACGAGAATACTTTACCTTTTCTTTCTTTAAATGAATGCTTGTTGGTCTAGTTGGAGAATTCGCAGGGCTATCATTGGGATTATACCGGTTGTGGGGTCCTGATTCATTATTTCTGTAGGAGTTTGTTCATATAGCAGATTTTTCGACCTCAATTAGGATGGAGATCGATTTCTCTGTTTATGTACTGCAAGTTCCATACTGGACATTTTGGTTTGACTTTTAGTTCACATATTGTTCCCACGATTGACGCAAAAGTCCACCCAAAGTTGCCCGGCACTTTGGGTAACGGTCTTTTACAGACAGGGTTCTGAAATCTGTAGGGGATTGTTCGCGACCACATGTCGCACCAGTCATTCACTCCTTGGCACGATTAACAACTGCAGTTGCCGATTGTTGTTCGGAGTTTTCCTTCTCCTAGACGGGTTGCCAAGAGACAGAGACGCGATTGGAATTCAAAAAGACGTTGAAAAAAGACATTGGAAAAAGAATCTATTCAACGAAACAAAACATTTTTATACTAGAGTATTATTTTTAAATAATACATTACAATAATTATGAAAAAAAATTTTTTTTTTTTTACTGTTGTTGCAACTGTTCCTGTTAATCAGATTAATTATTAATTAATTAAAAAAATATTATTGTTGTTGCTACCATCACTAGTACTTAAAACAAAATTGTCAAAAAAAATTAATGTAAAAAGAAAAAGTTAAAATTCGGTTAATAAATTTTGGAATTTATACGAAGGATAACATATCACTACTGTGAAAATTAAAATAATAATATTAATAATAATAATGTTTACTATTTTTTTTTAAATAATAAGATTAAGTGAAACATCTCTGAAAATTGGAATAAATAAATAAAAAAGGGAAAAGAAAGAGAGCCGTTAAAGAGACCATGTCCCGAATAGGAAACAAGGGATGAATTTCTACTCCTGGTCAACTTATAGGGGTTCGGGCCGGACTATAGATGAGCCTATCTAACTCCTATTGACCAAAACATATCCTCTTTAAATAAAAAATTATATATTTATAATTTAAATAGTACATTATATATTTATAATAATATATTATATATTTATAATTATGAATAAAAAGTTATTTATTTTTACTGTTGCTTCTACTGCTCCTGTTAATCAGATTATTAATTTATTAATTAATTAATTATAAAATATTATTTTTGTTACTAACTTCACTAGTTCTTTTAACGAAATTAATTGTCAAAAAATTTAATGTAAAAAGAAAAAGTTAACATTCGGTTAATAAAGTTTAGAATTTATACGAAGTATGACGTATCACTACTGTGAAAATTTAAAAAAAAATAATAATGTCGGGGAGGGTCTCTCAGATGATTAATAGAGTAAAGTTTAGTTTTGGAGGCATTAAAATTAACAAGCCATCTTTTGTCCCAGTTAACAACGGACTTGAGATCGTTTTGCATATCGGCTGCCATTGTGACCATGTCGGAGTGATCAACATTACTATCGAGGTAGGAGTAAATTGTGTCGTCAGCGTAGATACCAAGTTGAAAGCTGATGTCATGAGGAAAGTGATTAATGAAAATTAAAAATGGAGTAGGACCAAGGATGGAGCAATGGGGGACACTTGCATAAGTACGAAAGGATCTAGACGAG
This sequence comes from Acanthosepion esculentum, assembly GCA_964036315.1. Taxonomy (NCBI): domain Eukaryota; kingdom Metazoa; phylum Mollusca; class Cephalopoda; order Sepiida; family Sepiidae; genus Acanthosepion; species Acanthosepion esculentum. The sequence goes on along the minus strand of OZ038509.1, from coordinate 17,292,814 downwards.
TGGCCGTTCAGGATGACTCTCATTTCACGATTTGATAAGAAAGACTGGATCAGTTCAAAAAAGTACCCGGAGACACCCTAATAATATATTATATACTTATAATTATGGAAACAAAAGTGATTTTTTTTTTTTACTGTTGTTGCTACTGCCCCTGTTGATCAGATTAATTGTTAATTAATTATTTATAAAATATTATTGTTATTGCTACCATCACTAGTCCTTAAAACGAAATTAATTGTCAAAAGAAATTAATTGTCAAAAGAAAAAGTTAACGTTCGGTTAATAAAATTTATAATTTATACGAAAGAATTTATAATTTATAATTACTGTGAAATATAAAAAAAATGAAGAAGAAGAAGAAGAAGAACGACGACGACAACAACAACAATAACAACAGCAATAATAATAATAATAATAATAATAATAATGATGATGATGATGATGTTTACTATTTTCTAAGATAATAAGATTAAGAAGTGAAACATCCCTGCAGACTGGAAATATAAATAAGTATTTTGCTTATTGATTGATTTAACGCAGTGATATTTTTTATCGGGGTATATATTTTTTTAAATACAAAATTATTGAGAACTTATTTGTTTGCATAAAATTATACGAATATATACAAACTTTATTCATTTGTTCGTTCTTCGGCATATTCAGTTATTTATTCACTGAACTCGTCGAAAATTCTTAGCGTTATCTACAACTAATATCGTAGTCTTTCTGAGAAAAAATATTTCTTTCAAAATACCTAAGAAAAAATGTCGTAGTCTTTATGATGAATAATAGAGACAAGAAAACTAGTTGATTAATCAATCAGGATCCTTTAAAAGAGAAACAGATAAATTAAATAATAAGAAGAAAAAATCATATTTACGTTAAAAAAACACTAGTAAAAAGAACAAAATTTCATATTGACGTTTTTAAAGAAAAAAAAACGTTAAATTTTCAGAAGCTTCGAAAAACACGTCATTCTCGTTGTAGTTCTTCTTCTTCTTCCACTTCGTCGTCGTCGTCTTCTTATACTTCTTCTTCTTCTTCTTATTATTATTTCCTTTGGTTTCTGGTGTATACTCATTTCTTTCCGGGTCTCGACCAGAGACCTAGGGTCAGAAATGGCATCATATCATTTTCCACTGAGCAATTTAAAAAATAATCGCACATATTTTACATAGACAAAGCACTTCGTAAGGTGTGGGCTGTACTTGTGAGTATACTTTTTTGTACTTCTTTAAGGCATGGGCTTCCAGGGATTCCTTCAATGAGTCTATTGAAATCTTCTTCCAATCAATCCAACTACAACTGGAATTGTTAATGTCCCCATGCGCCACATTTTTGAGATTTCAATTTTAAGGTCCTTGTATTTTAATAGTTTTTTGAAGATCTTCAGAGATACACTGCAGTCTGCAGGGACTGGCATGTCAATAACAAGGCACATTTTGTCTTTGCGGTCTCCAGGGCGATTAACATTGATTGTTCTGTCTGTGTGTATTGTAAAGTCCCATAAAAGTATTACAGGTCCCATCTCCGTAACCGTGTCTGGGTGGTGTTCATACCAATTTCTTGCAGTTTCCTTTCCGTAAGTGTTGCAGATTTTCCAGTACACATATTGGGCCACTCTGTCATACCGTGTTTTATATTCAGTGGGTGCCAATACCGCACAACCTGATACAGTGTAACCCGGATATAAGAGGCCCGGATATAAGAGAAACCCAGATATAAGAGAAACTCGGATATAAGAGAGATTTTATCTGGTCCCAAATTAGAGCCTGTGTTAATGTATATATAATAGACCAAACCCGGATATAAGAGAAACCCGGATATAAGATACTTCTTCTCCGGTCCCGACAACTCTCTTATATCCGGGTTACACTGTACAAGATGGTCATTTGTTTCTGGATTACTATTTTTTTTTTAGGCTGAAGGGGGGAGTGGGGAAAGGCTGATCTTCATTAGCTATGCTAATCCTAGTTAATCCTAATCACGACCTATTCATGATTACAATTTACTCATTCGCCACAAGAACTCATCCATCACCTCTTAATCCTGCATATACCACAATATCGCATATTCCCCGGGTGGGGGGGGAGTGTCTACAAAACACCCCTTGATATAAAATTTGATAAAAATTGATCAAATTGAAAATGTTACTTAAAATTCCATGAATCACGAAATGATGGAGAGGGGATGAACCCAGAAATCAAACTGAAAACGTAACAAAGGAAAAATAAACATAAAAATGTGGTCGCTGTATTCTGCCGATAAACAGAATCAAGAAGCATACTCACTAATGGAGTGGGAAGGATAAAATAAATGACGGGAGGGGAAAATCAACAGGGGACATCAACTGAGATGTAAAAAAGGAGGTGGGGGACAAAAACCAACAAACAAACAAAAAAACTTTGATTTCTGTTGTGGATACATTTCCTTCCGGATCCCAACCAGAGACCTAAGGTTAGCAATTGCTTCATGACATTGAACGTTTTTAAACAAGATCACACACTGTTTACATAGATAAAAACCTTCGTAATGTGTGATCTGTATTTTTGTATTTCTTTAAGGCATAGGCTACCATTATTATTATTATTATTATGATTATTATTAATATTATTATTATTATTATTTCCTTTCATTTCTGTTGTATACACATTTCCTTCCATGTCCCAACCAGAGACCTAAGGTTAGAAATGGCTTCATTACATTTTCTACTGAGGATCTTTGTAACAAAACTAAACAAAATGACTAAGATTTACATAGCTCTTCGTAATGTATGAGCTATACTTGGGAGTACAATTTTTTGTATTTCTTTAAGTAATGGGCTACCAGAAATCCCTTCAACACTTTCCAATCAATCCGAGTGCTCCAACTACAACTGGAATTATTGTGCCACATTTTTTTCAATTTGTTCTTGAAGATCATTGTATTTTGATAGTTTTTTTTTAAAGATCTTCACTAATATATTACAATCATAACAATAAGGAAGCACATTCTGTTTTTGTGACCTTTGATCACAATGTCTGGGTGATTAGCTTTGATTGTTCTGTCTGTGTGTAGAATTTATATCTATATCTATATCTATACCCTCTATCTATCTATCTCTCTCTCTCTCTCTCTCTATATATATATATATATATATATATATATATATATAAATATATATGGTGGACTCTCCCGTCGTATTCGATGTATGAGGGTCAAGCAGCTCAATTCCTAGAAACCAACAGCCCAGACACTAGCATTATAATCATGATTTGATTATAGTGGTGAAGGCTTTGTACAGAACCAACCACACTTTTTGAAGGGCCGAATACAGCGACCCAAACGACCCTCCGCAGATTTTGAATTCAGAGTTGTCCTTCTCCTAGATCATCCAAGGCTATAGAAATCAGTCTGTCCTATATATATATATATATATATATATATATATATATATATATATATATATATATATATATATATATAAATTCTACATTTTCGCATACATTATAAAAGTATAAACAGAAATTCACCGTAAACGTTTTACGCTACTAAAGAAACGTTAATAATATTCAAATTTAAATGGATTGTTGATGATTTTGTTATAGACACACATTGGATATTAACTTAATATTACGAGACAAACATAAATTTTAAGAGATAAGTTTTGCAAATACCAACTTACTGTCATTCATTTTATACCAGCAGGAAGAAAGATGTATGTTTTTGTCTTTCTTGGTTAAAAAAATGTTTGAATAATTTTTTTCGATAAAACTCAAATAAATACAATAGAAATGACGTCACTCACATCATGAAGCCAACGACCAATCAAATGTCGTTTTAGTAAAACTTTAAGCAGTCCAATCAATCATCATCATCATCACCATGACTTTTGTAATCGTAGGCGGGGATCCGAATGCAGAAGTCACACTCAACGGCAGCCACCAGCAATTCTGTTATAGTCATATCTGTCCATTGTTTGACATTGTCCAACCAGTTTTTGCGTTGGCGTGTCCTCTCCTCCGTCCACTTTCAACGGTGCCTTGCATGATGGTCTTGCACAGGCTGTCGTGCCTTGTAACGTGTTCAAACTGTTAATTACCAGTTGGAACCATATAAACTCATCAATTAACGGTTTAATAAAATTTATTTTTCATTCCATCTTAAATATGAACATCTCAAATATAATCGAGCAAATAACTTTTGCTAATTTAAAAACAACTTCGCTTTGCCGCTTTCAGTATTAGTATCTGTTCTCCTCGTTTTACAGGAATGAAGTCGCTTGGTTCCAGGGATTCAACAGCAGCTCCCATATTGGACTAAAAGTGGGAGGGTCGTTGGAATATCTATGCCATTGTGAGTCATTGTGGGGACTAGACAATTTGAGGATTGGCCAAAGAAAGCCCCTTATTAAAAGGACTGTTTATTATCTTCCATCAACTAGTTACACCGCTGAAAGGTACGTTTTATGCTAATCATTTCTTGTTGGTATGTATCTGGGTGGCCATTCATGATTTTGGCCTGGTGCTATAGGCGTACACTTCAGAATAGCAACTACAAATATAGCATCAGCGTCATTAGGTGGAAACAGAATGGTTAAGGAGGAAGTCCAGAAAATTGCCACAGTCTGTCTTGCCTTACATCAAGGGCTTATCGGGAAAAGATTCAGAAGATCTGCAGTCCACACTAAATCAGGAAAATATTTTGAAGCAGTTCCACTCTACGGGGAAATCTCTGTCGAGTAAATTCCAACACACATGGAGAACATAACCAAGCTTCAAACATTTAAATGTAATGTTAATCGACATCTGATGCCTTGATCTTTATCCCCGCCCTTGTCTTTATTCTTTCCTCAAACACCCCCTCTTTTCTCTTACTTTCACTCTCTGTAACCTCTCCCTCTTTTCTCTTACTTTCACTCTCTGTAACCTCTCCCTCTTTTCTCTTACTTTCACTCTCTGTAACCTCTCCCTCTTTTCTCTTACTTTCACTCTCTGTAACCTCACCCTCTTTTCTCTTACTTTCACTCTCTGTAGCTCCTTCCATGCTAGTGGCACTCTCGTCTTGCTTGGGGTGAATTGCTTTTAAAAAATATGTGTATTCCATTCCTTGCAGCTGTGGCAAAGAATATAAAAGTGAAACAAGCCGTTGCTTAAAAGGAGGGACGGTGAAAAGCCGCACGTGAGAAAATGAAATCAGGCATGATTGATTATGATTGGCGGGAAATGGGGTCATCGTCGTCTGTGAAATGAAGTAAAAATGCCGAACAAGGAAGAACACTGGAGAGTCAGTAGTCTTAACAAAGAAATAAATATGATATGTGTTATATAGGGATAAAGTATCGCTGCCGAGACTTGAGTTTGAACACAGATCGCCAGTGAGCAAACACAGGCGATCCCATTATTGAATTAAGTGGGTCACGTGACCATAGAGGAAGCGCATAAGTAGAAAGTAGCTTGGCGTCTAGGTTGATCATTCTTTCTAGTCTATCCTCTCTTACGATACGGATCGCTATTTCTACTCCATCCTCTATTACTATACGGACCGCTATTCTCTACTATATCCACTATACTATTTCTCTATTCAGATCACTATAGGGATTACTCTTCGAGCGAGTATTATCGAGCAAGTACTATTAGTGCGAGTGATATTCAAAGGCGCCTGACACCAGCATTGTTCAACGGCGTACTATAAGTTGTATCTGCGATTGCAAAGTCTCTGCTACAACGAGCGTCACAAAAGTGGCAACGAGTGTTTGTTGACATCACAAAAATATGGGACAAAACCAAGTGGATTAAAATGTTTGAATCATGTGGCTAGCATTTCTCTATTTAATTAAATGCAGTGACAAGAATGGAGATTATTTAAAAATATATATATTTATAGCCTAGAGCAGCGTTTCTCTCAACCTTTCTACCCTTGCATAACCCTTAAAATAAATTTCAAGGAACCCATGGGTAAAAAAAAAATTATATACCATATCTTTCTCATTTTAATTTCATCATAGTTCATGTGGTAAATATCATAGTATATATTTTTAAATAACTGGTTTAAGGAAAAATTAATTTTGAAATCAACGCCTCTCTGTGAGGAAAACAGTGTGTTGAGATTATATCAGGAATTTCTTCACCACTTAACTCATCAGAATTTTCAGAATGTTTCCTCTTCAAAAATCGCCACATTGGGTGATTAGGTATTTGTGTAAAAATAAAGAAAAAAACAAAGAAATAAGTAACTTTAAGTACAGGTCCCGTTCGCTGAGTGGGCACTGACTAGTGAAGGTGATTTCACACTGCCGCCGTAGAGACATCACTAAATATATTCCCAATGATTGTTATATATTTAATAACATAATAGGTTAGATAGGATGATGTCTATATTATAGTATTACAATAACCAAGAATATATTGTGTGTGTTTAGTAATATTACGTATATGATATCAAATAAAAAAATAAAAAACTTATCTTACCTGTTCTCGCGGAACCGTTGGGGACCTTTTGCGGAACCTTAGGGTTCCGATGAACCCCGGTTGTGAAACGCTGATCTGGAGGGTTCAAGCTTTGCATCATGAATTTGGCGACGTAAGTAAAGTAAGTTCAATCCTTAGGCCAGGCAGTGTGTACTTGGAATTGGTAGAAACAGGGTGAGCAGTGCTAAAAATAATAATGACATTTTGATCTGCAGCTGCAAAAGATTTTGATCAGGACTTTGATCCTGGGCCAAGGGTTGACGACAAACATTTCCATGATAGGCAGAATGCACAGATATAACACAGATATTATATTGATACCAGGAAGAAACAGCCTGGGAGTAACACTTTGATTCTAGGCAGAGGAACAATACTTCGATCATAGACAGAGTGCATAGATAGTATCATCCAAGTAAAAGTATGATGCTGATAAAGAAATAAAAATCAATACTGAGGTGGTTAGAAAAACTCCATCAAAATTGGTATGTGGATCTCCTTACTAGACTAAGCATAGAAATAAATATATGGGAGTTGTTAATAAAGAAAGTATGACAAATGACAGCAAGTCTTCAACAGCAGCAACTGTAAGAAAAGTGAAAATGCTTCAGTGAGTCAAGCATGACAAGCAGCAGCAGCATTCATCAGCAGGTAGTTTAGGTTTAATGTTCCAAGTTCGCCACAGAGAATTGTGCCAAAGGACAAATGTCAAGTGGATTAAAGCATTTGATTCATGTGAAATGGTATTCTCTGAAGATATTCTTCTCTGCAAAGTCTTACACCAAGCAGTAAATGTTACTTCATGAAAATCAAATTATCTTTGGTTGGAAAATCATGTCTTGTGATATACAGAAGGCTTATTTGCCTTTCAAACTTTCATGCAATGTATTTTGCTAAAAATTCAAAAAGCCTGCCATTCTTTAGTCACTGACATTTGCAAAAGAACCTGATTAGGACTTTGATCCTGAGCCAAGGGTTGACGACAAACATTTTCATGATAGGCAGAATGCACAGATACAACACATATATTATATTGATACCAGGCAGAAACATCCTGGGAGTGACACTGTGATTCTAGACAGAGGAACAACACTTCGATCAAAGACAGAGTGCATAGATAGTATCATCCAAATAAAAATATGATGCTGGTAAAGTAATTGTTGTAGCATACCCACGGACGATAATGGGTATGCCCCCATTCACATAAATACAGTATTAAATACTGTATTTTGGTCGGCAGTTGGAAATTCGTCTCCAGCTGTACTGGTCAAACACTCTGCTTCCGTGCAGAGAGGATCCCCAGACGAAGCTATGTCGAAGGACAAAGCCTTGTCGCGAGAAACAGCTACCCGACCCCGTTTTAGACGTGGTCTGAGGGGAATTTTTGGCGAGCCTACGGGCCCGGATACCCCACGTTAAATTAGGCCTAGTGCCACATCTGACCGCGTGGGGCGGTTGGTAGATATCCTGCAGTTGGAGATTCGTCTCCAGCTGTGCTGGTCAAACTTTCTGCCTCCGTGCAGAGAGGATCCCCAGACGAAGCTATGTCGAAGGACAGAGTCTTGTCTCGGGAAACATCTACCCGACCCCGTCTTATACGGGGTCTACGGGGAATATTTGGCCGAGCCTATTAATAAAGAAATAAATTACAATTGACAGCAAATCTTCAACAGCAGCAGCAGTAACAAAAGAAAAAAGCTTCAGTGAGTGTAGTCAAGTATGACGAGAAGTAACATCAACACTCATCAGCAGACAGTTTAGGATTAAGACTCCAAGTTTTCTACAGAGAATTGTCCCACAGGACAATAGCCTAGTGGATTAAGGCATTGGATCGTGAATTTGGTGACATATTAATTTTGGATACAATCTCTCAGCCGTAAATTTTAACGTATTCAAAACTAAACTTTTCTCTATTAATCATTTTCGAGACCCCTGTCTTCCATCAGTATGGCTGATGCTACTCTCCAGGAAAGTGATTGTTTGCAACTTCTCGAGGTAACATTCTCAGCTCACATGAAGTAGAAAAATTTATTCAATCCATTGCTAGATCAGCTGCTAATAAAGTCGATTCAAGATGTGCGAGACAATTTTTCTCTCCGTAATCTATCTTACATATCTATAAGTCTACCATTCGTTCATGTTTAGAATATTGCTTCCAGATATGGTCTAATGCCCCTACTGTTTAAGTTGAGCTCCTTGATAAAATCTAAAGAAGAATCAGCAATATTATTGGTCCTGATCTGACATCTCGGGTTCAATCACTTTCCCACCGCCGTGTTGGGGGTGTTAGATATTTAACTGCTCCGTACCTTGAGAAGCTCCCAAACAGAAAATGAGGTGGTGCTACGCAACAAGAAGAGAGGACGCTAAATACTTTTACCATATATCACAACATATAACAAAAGACACTACAAACAATAGGTCATTACTCAAAAAGGTGTCTGTACCCTTGTGGGGATTTCTCTACCTCTCAGCAGTGGGGTAGGGTGCCTTGTTAAGTGGGTGAAGTTCACCTTTTTATATTTCCTCGGGAATATTGTATCTGGTCCTTGTCACTGCCTCTACGAGAGTCCAAGACGCGGGGGGGGGTGTCATACGGCTGTTTGGAACGGTAATTTTTGACATCCCAAAATAGGTCTCGTAGGGCAGTATATCCCTACGACCGTAAGGTTGCTTCCCTGTGTCTTTTTTATAAATATTTTCATGATAATTGTTCGGAGGAACTCTTAGACAAATCAAAAACGAAAGAAAAAAATACTGTTTGTAAGATTCGATGACAATTGAAGCGCTCACTGTAACAAACACTCACACCACTATGCACAAAACATCTAAACACAAAAGTACCACTGACTAGTGAGTTCCATCCTCACTGGGTACCCCATAATTTCGGCCTTGTGCCACATCTAAGCTCAGTTTAGAAAATCCTCGTCTAAACACAAAAGTATGAATGTAAAGTAAAATTTGTAATTTATTGTATATTACTTGATCTAGCTGTCACAATGTTTCGACTGTTCGAAGAAAATATTGTTGACTTCTTTTTTATAGCTTTTTTTAAAAATCGTTCATTCTAAAAATAATGTGGTTAGAAGGCATGCTTGTTTTTATTCCTCAATTGAAATAAAACATGTTCTTCTGAAGCGGCTTTATTGAATCTTCCATGTGGCGCTGACATGTGACACAATAAAAATCAAGTCCCCATAAAAAATGATTATATATTCCTATCTAAGTTTCATCTCCGTCAATTGTTGCTTCGTTTCAATGCCCCGTCGATACAAAAGCCTTGATCAGGTTTATGATTTAGTTTTAACTTTATTCCATCTTCATTTTTATATTTTTAAAGAAAAAAGAAGAATAGAACAAAAGAAAAAAAATGACCTCGTTTTCGTTTCTGTGGGATACCCATTAGTTGATGTTTTTTCTTCCATTTTTTTTTCTTTTTTGACCAATGAAAATGAATTCCCATTTCGCCATTTTACATTCAATTAGTTAACATACGTTTCTATTAAAGCCGTCAGAACACAATTCTTTCTCTAAATGTACGACTATACGACTAGATGGGCAGCCACTATTATTATGATTTATAACTAGCTTCCGATTAGCAGACGTCAGAAAACATGCTGAATTAATGCAAGCACATTTAATGTAAAAATAATTCTGTGGTTATATTATCGAAGTGGTGCTTAGGTTAGAGCAACGGTCAATGCCATTGATGTCTTGTTCTACCATGTAAACATGGCGACATGACGACATTGTAAGAAGTTTCGAACAAGGCAAGCTAAAGTAAAAAAAGAAGAAGTAAACAGAATATTGAACAATTAATCAGTTTCCGATTCGAATCAAGATTTTGTTTCTTTGTTCGGTTTGATATTACTTCTCTTCAAAGATGTTTTGAAAAGGCTGGGATTTAGGAAAACCATAAGTTAGTCGATTTGTTTTGCAAATGTAAAGACTAGGGAATGTCACGGACAGAAAGATAAATATATGATCGACACAGAGAGAGAGACTTGCGACGAACAGAAGAAAGTGTCAAATTTGAGATGGCTTTCAGCGAGAAGAGATCAGTAAATATACATAATAAGAGGTTTATTAGACAGAGGCTTTCAGCGCGTCGAATGAAAAGAATGTCTGACTGGTATCTCGTGGCACCGGAAGAAGAGCGAAGGTATGAAATGGAAATCATTCAAAGAGCAAGGATTATTCCCAATCAAAAATCCATCATCAAGATAAGTATGAGGGACAATAACAATTACGTCAGCAATTGCCGGAGAATGAAAACTAGTCGTCGGATCCCGAAGAGACAGCGCAATAAAGTGTTCAGCCGGGAGAGATTCGTTAGAGTACAACGGAAAAGGATCGAATGGCCAAACAGCAGGGCAAGGAATTCTGGGATAGAATTATCAACTGAGTCAGAGGAAGAGTTTTCAGGTGACGACCTAAAGAAACAATTTACACGCAGTCACCGAAAGTATGAAATCTCTGATGACGACGAGTTTTGGTGCTCCAGAAAACTTCAAAGAAACAAAATAACAAGCAAGCTGAAGCATATTATCTTGACATTCATGAGTGAAACATCTTTGCATGGAATAAAGCAAACGTGGCAAGGATCGCCATTGAAGAGGTAAGTGCCTATTTTTGTTTGTTAGCGCGGCAAGGTTCATGCATTTTTTGGTTCAAATTTTTATCTGGACAGCTTTTCCTTATTTTTCTAAGTAAATTGTACCCAATACCAAGTAGAATATAACAATCAAACGTGGAATGAGGTGTGTGATATGAATGAAAGAGAAGGAGGACGATTCTGAGGATAAGGAGGATAGATAACGATTAGCCTTTGATTGAAGAGGTTAAGATTATAGTGAAGAGGGTTACTGTCAAAATCGTTATGATGTATGCGGTGTGTAATAGGAATGAAAGAGAATGTGGTAGAAAGTGGAGATTATGAGGATAAGAAGGATAGATAACATTTGATCCGTGACTTGAAGAGGTTACGATTGTAGTCTAGAAGGTTACTGTCAAAATGGTTACGATGAATGAGGTGTGTGATATAAATGGAAGAGGAGGAGGACGATTATGAGGATAAGAAGGATAGATAATGATTGACCTTTGACTTGAAGAGGTTACGATTGTAGTCTAGAAGGTTACTGTCAAAATGGTTACGATGAATGAGGTGTGTGATATAAATGGAAGAGGAGGAGGACGATTATGAGGATAAGAAGGATAGATAATGATTGACCTTTGACTTGAAGAAGTTACGATTGTAGTCTAGAAGGTTACTGTCAAAATGGTTACGATGAATGAGGTGTGTGATATAAATGGAAGAGGAGGAGGACGATTATGAGGATAAGAAGGATAGATAATGATTGACCTTTGACTTGAAGAGGTTACGATTGTAGTCTAGAAGGTTACTGTCAAAATGGTTACGATGAATGAGGTGTGTGATATGAATGGAAGAGGAAGTGGTAGGAAGTGAATATAATCAGGATAGATAACGATTGACTCTTGACTTAGAGAGGTTATGATTATAGTGTTCAAGGAATCACCCGCATAGGAGTCTGTTTCCAGATTGTGGCAATTCTTCCGTAAATGTTCAGTGGAACCTTACTCATACATTAGGAATACGGAGGAAATGGAGTAAATTCGACTCCATGGACATAGCAAGGCGTTTTCTAGCAGCACATATCTGGTCTGGTGAAGCTTATCTGAACATTTACTATGTGAATAGCAATAGGTTATCGGATGGTTTGCGAATAAACTGGCTCTACCGCCCCATGCCGTTGGGTGCGAGGATGGTAGCTAGCAACCCCGTGGGACTTAAAATACTATTCAAATGCCCAAGGACCCCTGACGAGTCAACTGCCGGCTAACTAGAGTTGGTATATCAATAAAATCATTGTGGAGAAGGAAATGGAAAACCATTCCATTATCAATCCCACTAACATGGCAATACCGAATATATAACTAATTCGCGCTCAGTGCTATTTCAAAAACAGCATTGACATATGATAGCTTACAATGGTAATGATAATGGTGATATTAGGCGTTTCCTAATAAGGCATTTATTGAGCGACCAATCGATTCATAATCATCTGTTATCTATTAACATCAAATCTAATTTGAGAATTGCTTTTGTAAAACTATATCTTTTTTGGTGTCAGTTTAAACTGACGCCTTCTTATTTCCATATAGTGTGACCATATCGCTTAAAGTCGTATTTTCTTGATATTCTTAATTCATTTTTTACGGCTTATCAACTCTCTGCAGGTTATTTAAAGCCACAATATATTCTTAGGCTGTAAGATATTTTTACATAATAATGGTTTGCTGCAACAAGTTTTACTGATTAACCCATAGCTGGTAGAGAGGAGGTGGATTCATATCTAACCTGAATTTGATAAACAAACAAGAAATTATAACATGGATATAAAGTGGGGGGTCAATTCTATGTTACAATCAATATATAAACCGATCACTCACTTTGTGGACACGGTAGTTTCTATACATTTCTATTCCAGAGAATGTAACTAAATCTAAATGACATATCTATGTAGCTAAACAGTTTTTCATTGATTGGTTGATTCGTTTTATACGGTTTATCAACCCTTTGCAGATTATTTAAAGTCAGAAAATATTTTTAGATTTTAAGGATTTTTTTTGAGAGATAATAATGGTTTAGTGATGCAAGTCTTTTTAATTAACACGTAGATGTGGAGGGTGCGGAGACGAGGTGAACTCATATCTTTCTCAAGGGTATTTGCGCGTAAGTGAATAAAATGAAACAAACGGGAATTGGAACTCGGCTCCCCTATTAAGAATTCCTAGTCGTTATCCATTACACCACTCGCACACCTAAGCTTACAGCACCTGGTGTTCCCAAACGGTCACCCATCTAGGTACTGACCAGGATCTACGTTGCTTAACTTTGGTGATGATAAAGGAACAAATTGATTTTAGATAAAATTTCTGGCAAAGCTTTAATAAAAGTAAAACAAGATTGATATATATATATATATATATATATACATATATATATATACATATATACATACATATATATATATATATATATATATATATATATATATATATATATATATATATATCTCCAGGGTTTAAATGAGCAGGTCTTAATATAGTGTTGTGGTAGGATCCACCTAATTTGCATAGCGGAGTACCGACGATATAAATATGGTTGGTACCGGAAGACAAGGGGGAAAATCAAGAGATCCAACTAAAGACTCTGCCCGACTTCGACAACACATTCTCCAGGAACGGTCTTCCCAGGAATATACAAAAGACTATATGTAAATATTGTGTACACTTTCTTGTTTCAATACATTTTATTCTAACTACATTTTGTGTTTGCATTATTATTCCATGCATTAGTCAAGTTTCAACATATAGTCTTCCCAACAGCCTTCTGGCATAAAAGTGCTCCATGCCACAAGAAATGACAGAGCTTTTGAATATATATATATATATATATATATATATATATATATATATATATATATATATATATATATATATATATATATATATATATCAACATGGTCGATTTGCTTGGAAGGTGACTCCTTGATGTTATCGGTCTCAGGGAGGCGATACAAGCGTGCAGCAAATTTGGAAACCATACCACGGGTTGTGAGTGAAATTGGGTAGACGAAACCAACTGATGGTCGTATTAGCACGATGTCACAAGTCATCGTGACCTGGGCTTTTTCACGCTGTCGATCACGCCAAATAAAGCACTCTATACCAGAAACTGCAATTAAGGTCCGCTCAACACAGTTGGCCGTAAGTTGCTCAACACAGTTGCTGCAACAGGGATTGGCTAACCGCCCTAGTTGACAGCCACACACACACACACACACAAATACACACACACACACACACACACATATATATATATATATATAATTTATTTATTATAATTTTATCATATAGACAAAACCATTTTACTCACAACAAAGATGCAACTTGGTTTCAGTGCATTTTAATTGCACATCTACGGGTGAGGGTTGGAAATGGTTATGAACGATCCTGTTTGTAGGCAAGCCCGGATGTAAAACGTCACTTTCTTTTTCCATTTTTTGAGAAGAAAAATGTACTTACAAAATATATATATATATATTCTGTTTATACGTTTCTTCTATAGATGCAATTCTCTTTAAGTGCTCTGTGTTTGATTAAACAGGAATAATTACATTTACAGGCTTGAATGTTCCAGAAATTTCGTAGAAAATATGCGTTCTCCGATAGGAATCGAACCTCTATCTCTTTGCGGAAGCCGTCATTTGTATCGCACGTCAGGTCAAATGACGACTCCGTATTGGACAAAGGTTCGATTCCTGTCGGGGAAAGCATATTTTCTCCGAAATTTTCTCGAACATTCAGGACGGTAAATGTAATTAATACTGTTTAATTAAAAAAAACAGACCATTTACTTAAATAAATTTTATGGATAAAAATAACATATATACAGGAAATATATTAAATAATTGTCGGGCTTAACCATTTCATTATATATATATATATATATATATATATATATATATATATATATATATATATATATATATATATATATATATATATATATATATATATATATGAACTAAAATGCTAACAAAGTTAAATAGTGAAAACAAACAATTTAACTGAAGCAATACAAGAAAAGCCACCAATAAATAAAATAATTATAACTTAAGAGCTCTCATCTTAAAATGCATATATATATATATATATATTTATGCATTTTAGGATGAGATCTCTTAAGTTATATATATATATATATATATATATATATATATATATATATATATATATATATATATATATATATATATATATATATATATATATATATACAGTGCTGTTCGTGACTCATCTCATTTTCTTTACTTAAAATTTTTTTCGCCTATTGTTTTTTGGGTCAAACTCATTTTTAATCTTACTAATATAAAGACCCATTTCCGACCACCTAGTAAAAGAGTTTACTCACCCTAAGGTATTCTATTGATAATTATAATTTTGGATATAAATGAGATTTAGGGAAAAACTCTGTACAAAAAAAGTGACTCACTTATTTCCTGCAACTAGTAATCAATAGAAACATAACCGAACAGCTTTAAATACAGAATAATAGAGGTATAATTTATTTATAATAGGTAATATAGTTCGAAATATTTAATGATCTATGGATCCTCCTTTATTTTGAATAACCTTTTCAACCCTTTTTGGCATTGACTTGATTAGGTTCTGGCAAATCTCATCTCCAAGCATTGAATTCCATTCGGATATGAAATTCACAATCAAATCCTCTTTGTTGCTCAACTGCTTTCTCGAGAGCCTGTACTTTATAATGCTCCATAAGTTTTCTTGTACTGCTCGCTCCTGAGGGTCTTTTCAATAGGTTTTAAGAAACCAGTTCCTTGGAAAGAAAAGCATCCCCAGAACATTATACTGAACGGATGCTTGACAGTACTTACTGCTAAATTCAAAGAGCTTTCAAAGCTTCTTCTTCGGATTTTAGATCGCTTATCCTTTGAATTTAGCTCAACTTTCGTTTCATCGGAGAAGAGAACATTTAGTAAAAAAAATCAGGTGAGTCACTTTTATCGAACAGCACTATATATATATATATATATATATATATATATATATATATATATCCGAATGTAATCAGAACGAAAATAATATATAAGTTCTATTGCTCTACTATGAATAATTGTAATAATTATAATAAATGCGATTAATAAATAGTTGTCTAAATTACGCAAAAATAAAAATAATATTGACATCTCATTTTAACAGATATAAAGATTTTCCAAGCGTAGCTTAGATGTGACACAAAGCCATTGTAACAGATATATTTACCAAATTGATACAAAAATATCATGAAATACTAAAGAGTACATTTATTAAATAAAATCGCCATTAGCTTCAACCAGGGCCTCCAGACGACTTAAGAATCTCCTGCAACTTTTCTGGAGAGCCTCCTTGTTTAAGTTAGTGAATGCTGTCATTGTCCTTACCTTTGATTTTACAAAGTGTTTTGTTGGTATCTCGCTCAACTGCGCCCCCACATAATAATCAAATGAGTTAGGGGTGATGTGGTCGCAGAAATTGTCTGACAGCTATGACTGAGTTCTCCTGATTATGTTGCATGGTGCAGAGTCCCGTTGTCAGACAAAAGGTCTTCCAGCAGCCACCTTCTTGACCCAGGGCTGCACTCCCTCTTTAAAGCACTTGATGTAAGCTTCCGTGTTAAGTCTGAGACCCTCACCAATAAATTCAGGAGTTCTTTTCATATCGGAACGATCAGAATGAGTTTTCCGAGGTGCCGTACTTCCGTAATCATTATTAGACTCATCCAACTCTTTCCGAATCCTCTGCACTGTCCTCAGATTGACACCCAGACACTCTGAAATGTTCGTGATGAAGCTTCTGGCGCGAATGCCAAGCACTACAGCATACCGTTTCCAAATTTCTGGCGGAGTGAATTGCGTCATGATGCACTTTTTTCTCACAGACTGTGTCCAGCTGACCCTACTATACTGTTCAGCCGACAAAATCAAAAACAAACAACACGCATGCGCTAAATTGAAAATATAAAATGACGACAATTTACCCATCGCACCCTATATATATATATACCCTTCTTTAACATCTCCCCTTTCCTGGCAAGATTAATGCTTGACAAACGTACTGATAAGCTTTAGATTCAAATAGAATTCCTCTTTTTCACTTAAGATAAAGTCTCTTTCTTGGGAGTGCGTTTTCGCAGCATCGCCCGCGCAACGACAACGTGACCGAATCCCAAAAAGGGAACGCTGACTTTAGAATTTCAGTTGTTCTGTTTCTGATTAGTCTTGTGTCTATCGTCTCTTCATGTTGACTTAAATATCGTCTAATCCTAAGTATGTTTCTAATAACCATCTCCTGAAGATGGTCTACCAGACCGAAACGTCTGACGTCGACAGTAAAACAACATTAAAACAGTAAACTTGCATATTCAGATTTTGTTTTGTCTTTTCCATATTTTTCATCATATATATATATATATATATATATATATATATATATAAGTATATATATAATTTTCATTAAAGACGACAGACAAGGTAGTACGATTAAGCTTTTTATTTAATTTTTATTGTGTTCGAATAAGTGTTTTCTTTTATGGACACAGAATGTATAGAAACTGTCTGAGTTCAAATGCTCCCTTAAGGAACTGTGTTCCTGATCAAATCGAATTCATAAATAATTACATGGGTCAAACGACTACATACCTATCCAGACGCTTTACGTTACACTTATCTGGCCACAGCTTTATTAGAATCCATTTTAAAGCACACACAAACTTACCAGGCTACATCTGAAACATACTAGTAGAAAATACAAACTTAATAACCTCATCTACATGTAAAAAAAAAGAAGATTAAAAACAATGGAAGCTTTAATAATAAAAAAGAAAAAGAAAAAGCCTACACTTAATGATATTAACTACGAATACGACCATAGTGTGCTGCGGGACTTCTACAAATTGATACCTGCAAGCTTCAGTTGCATACCCGAAATATAAACAATAATAATTAGTTGAGATTGCAGCCGCCAATAATGAATCCTGGTAGGACTTCTAATTCTCTCAGGATCACCTCTCTATAAAGGTTGAATAAGTCCGGTGGGAAGGTAAATCCTTGTCGTACTCCTCTTTCTATTTTTTCTTAGGATACTAAGAAACTTGTCCGTAATTACGAGAGGGTCCTATTAGAAATAAGTAGACAAACTTGTCTAAATTATTTACTTAAAATTTCTTAATGAAAACATACTGCCAAAATATACGCTATTTACATATACATATATATATATATATATATATATATATATATATATATATACACACACACACACACACACACACACACACACACACACACATATATATATATATGTATATATATATATATATATATATATATATATTAAATATAAAATATGCATCAAAGATATCAACGACTATATTCCTCACCATCGCCTGATGATTGTGGTTTTAATGATAAATCTGCCAGTAGCGGGCAGGTAAATAATTGACAAAGTAAGTAAAAGTTCTTTATTTTTTATATTTCATATATTTCACACACACACACACACACACACACACACACATATATATATATATATATATATATATATATATATATATATATATATATATATATATATATATGTAGTAAATGGTGTGTTTGTCAATCCGTATGGATAATTCTAAGGAGGATATAATCCAGAGAGCTCAATGTAAAACAGAGCAAATATTAATTATGAAGAAACAGACAACTTTAAGGGTTCATGGTGATTATAATTTAATTTCTTAGAATCGAAATTTGATTCTAATTCCTCAGATCGACATTTTCATACAAATAAATGGATCACGTATATTTCAGGCATAAGACGAATTACGTATTATCATTTTTAATTTATGCACACATGTGATAGATGTATTCACACCCATCTTAATAAAGAGACATATAATCATGACAGTGGTGGTTTCGGGTTTTGTTAGACATGCTGACGTATTTATCAAGTATATCCACAGAAAAGTGGAAGAGGAGCATAGAAATAAAAGTGAAGAAAAAGGACAGGAAGGATATATATATATATATATATATATATATATATATATATATATATATATATATAAATTAGGCAGGGAAAAAAGAAAAAGAAAAATGTACATGCGCGACAGACAAAAATGTCTACGATCGGATTATGGCACTTCAACATTAATATTTAATATATATATATATATATATATATATATATATATATATATTATAATTATGTTTTTAATATGATTCCATCTCGATACAGAAATTACTATGTTTTAAAACTGGTCAGCAGTATTTATGTTTAATTCCAATATTAAACCTTAACTACTAGGTGGCAGTACAACGCTTGAGGATGAAACTGCCACGCAGTGGTTAAGGTTTAATATTGAAATTAAGCTTAAATACTACTGACCAGTTTCGAAACATAGTAATTTTTGTGTCGCGATGGAATCATATTTTTTTTTAAAATAATTATAATCTAGGCTCTACTATCGAGCACTGTTTTTAAAAAAAAATCAAAACAAAAATACCTAAAAACTTCGGATATATATATATATATATATATATATATATATATATATATATATATATATATATAATTGACTCTCCCGCCGTTTTCATCGTATGAGTGCCTAACAGCTCAATTTAATTTATTTCTTAGCGCCGAACAGCCTGATTATCCGTACATACTCTTTGATTACAGTTCTAATGTCTTTTGCATAACCAACCACATTTTTCGGAAAAACCGAATACAGGGAAGTTCTGCACACAGTATACCACAGGGTTTCCAATAGACCTTCTGCAGGTTTTAAATTCGGAGTTGTTCTTCTCCTAGACTGGTTGCTAAGCAAGGCTAAAGAACTTCTTTACTATTTAAGAGACAAAGAGGAGGATTAATATCTTTCCCAAAGGTAAATATATGTAATTAATTTTCAGTATTTGAGACTTATGGCCGTATCACGTTGAAACATGACTTATGGCCATATCACGTTGACACACCAGTTACGATCATCGAAGTTAAGCAACGTCGAGATTGGTCAGTAATTAGATGGGTGACAGTTTGGATGTGCGAATGGTGTAATGGATAAAGGCTCGGCATTATTAACCGGAGGACCGATTTCCAATTCCTCTTGCGTTTGTTATATTCACTTATGCGCAAATATTCTTGGGAAAGGTACGACTCCACCTTTTCTTCCTTAATTAATAAGACTTGTATCTCTATAAAACCATTATTATCCCAAAAACGTTCTTACAATCTAAAAATATTTTCTGGTTTTAAATAACCTGCAAAAATCAATCAGTGAATTACTGATAGGCATCTCTTTTAGATTTATTTACATTCTCTGGCATATAAGTGTATAAAAACTGTGGTCATAAAGTGAGGGATTATTTTATATTTTGTTTGTAGTAGAGAATTGATCAACTACTATATATTTTCATTATAATTTCTTTTTTATTTATTTATCACATTCTAATTAGGTATGATTCCACCTCTCGTCCCCACATCAATGGTTTAATTAGTAAGACTTGTATCACTAAAACCATTATTATCCCCCCACCCCCAAAAGAATTCTTATAACCGAAAAATATTTTCTGGCTTTAAATAATCTGCAAAGGGTTGATAAACCGTAGAAAACGAAGAAAACAATCAATGAAATACTGATTCGCTACACAGGCTTGTCTTTTAGATTTATTTACATTCTCTGGAATATAAATGTATAGAAACTAGAGTGGATACAAAGTGAGGGATCTGATTATATATTGATTATAATATAGAATTGGTTCCCCACTTTATATCCACATTATAATTTTTAGCTTTAGATAACCTCCAAAGGGTTGATTAACAGTAGAAAACGAATCAATCAATAAATGAAATATTGATTAGCTACACAGGTATGTCTTTTAGATTCATTTACATTATTTGGAATATGAATGTTTAGAAACTATTCAGACCACAAAGTGAGGGTTTAATTTATATATTTATTGTAATATAGAATTGATCCCGCACTTTATATCCACATTATAATTTTTGGCTTTAAATAACCTGCAAAAGGTTGATAAACCGTAGAAAACGAATCAATCAATCAATGAAATACTAATTCGCTACACAGGCCTGTCTTTTAGATTTATTTACATTCTCTGGACTATGAATGTATAGAAACTACCGTGGCCATGAAGTGAGGTATCTGTTTATATATTGATTATGATATAGAATTGATCCCCCACTTTATATAATATTACAATTTCTTGCTTGTTTATCAAATTTTGACTAGGTATAAATCCACCTCTTCTCCCCCCAGATGGCTTTAAATAACCCTGCAAAGGGTTGATAAACCGTAAAAATCAAATCAATCAATCATGAAAATCTTTGACCCATATATTTGAGGCAATATTAGATTTAATTAAAAATAAAAGGATGATGTAACATCTCTATTCATACACTAATTTCTCTTTTCTCCAGGTTTTTCTACTTGTGTCTCGTTTTGTCGATGGCCTGCTTCCTTGCCTACGTTCTGATAGAAACCTTCGTTGACTACCGCCGATTTCCTTACAATCAACAATACACGGCAAGTATTAACAACGAGCTGAACTTCCCCGGTGTCACCGTCTGCAACATCAACAATAACCGGTTCGAGAAGCATATGCATGGGATGGGAAACTGGACAGCCGAGGATTACTACAATAAATATTATGACAGCATTCACATCGTCCGCTGCACGTTCAGTCAAAGGAACTGCACGGGAGACTGGCTGAAAAAATTCATTAGTATCCGCGGAGAAGAAAACCTCTGCCTCGTTTTCAATTTGGCTCTTGACGCAATGAAGCGGGATAATTTTAAAATTTCCAAGTTGGGAAGTCTGAACGGACTTTCGGTCGTTTTTACCTTGAAGCCACAAGAAGACGAGGAAGTTTCTTATGGAGCCACCGTAAGTTGATAAATATTAATACTCAATAAAGCTATAACACATTTCACTGCCGCCTATTTCTTGCTTTCCTGCCAACTAGAATCTTCAAAACTTTAAATACAACATCAATCGCCATCTTCTGTCTCCTTGAACCCTGTTCCTTTATTGTCCCTTCCTCACTTCTCCCCACTTAAGTCTTCTCATTCATCTGTGAGGTTGAAATACTGATTCCTGTACAATTACCAAAGTTAAGCAACTCCCTTTCAATTTCTTGCTTTCCTTCCAACTAGAATCTTCAACACTTTAAATACAACATCAATTGCCATCTTCTGTGTTCTTGAACCCTGTTCCTTTATTGTCCCTTCCTCATTTCTCCCCACTTAAGGCTTCTCATTCATCTGTGAGGTTCAAATACTGATTCCTGTACAATTACCAAAGTTAAGCAACTCCCTTTCAATTTCTTGCTTTCCCGCCAACTAGAATCTTCAAAACTTTAAATACAACATCAATTGCCATCTTCTGTCTTCTTGAACCCTGTTACTTTATTGTCCCTTCCTCACTTCTCCCCACTTAAGTCTTCTCATTCATCTGTGAGGTTGAAATCCTGATTCCTGTACAATTACCAAAGTTAAGCAACTCCCTTTCAATTTCTTGCTTTCCTGCCAACTAGAATCTTCAAAACTTTAAATACAACGTCAATTGCCATCTTCTGTCTTCTTGAACCCTGTTCCTTTATTGCCCCTTCCTCACTTCTCCCCACTTATGTCTTCTCATTCATCTGTGAGGTTGAAATACTGATTCCTGTACAATTACCAAAGTTAAGCAACTCCCTTTCAATTTCTTGCTTTCCTGCCAACTAGAATCTTCAAAACTTTAAATACAACGTCAATTACCATCTTCTGTCTTCTTGAACCCTGTTCCTTTATTGCCCCTTCCTCACTTCTCCCCACTTAAGTCTTCTCATTCATCTGTGAGGTTGAAATACTGATTCCTGTACAATTACCAAAGTTAAGCAACTCCCTTTCAATTTCTTGCTTCCCTGCCAACTAGAATCTTCAAAACTTTAAATACAACGTCAATTGCCATCTTCTGTCTTCTTGAACCCTGTTCCTTTATTGCCCCTTCCTCACTTCTCCCCACTTAAGTCTTCTCATTCATCTGTGAGGTTGAAATACTGATTCCTGTACAATTACCAAAGTTAAGCAACTCCCTTTCAATTTCTTGCTTTCCTGCCAACTAGAATCTTCAAAACTTTAAATACAACGTCAATTGCCATCTTCTGTCTTCTTGAACCCTGTTCCTTTATTGCCCCTTCCTCACTTCTCCCCACTTAAGTCTTCTCATTCATCTGTGAGGTTGAAATACTGATTCCTGTACAATTACCAAAGTTAAGCAACTCCCTTTCAATTTCTTGCTTTCCTGCCAACTAGAATCTTCAAAACTTTAAATACAACGTCAATTGCCATCTTCTGTCTTCTTGAACCCTGTTCCTTTATTGCCCCTTCCTCACTTCTCCCCACTTAAGTCTTCTCATTCATCTGTGAGGTTGAAATACTGATTCCTGTACAATTACCAAAGTTAAGCAACTCCCTTTCAATTTCTTGCATTCCTGCCAACTAGAATCTTCAAAACTTTAAATACAACGTCAATTGCCATCTTCTGTCTTCTTGAACCCTGTTCCTTTATTGCCCCTTCCTCACTTCTCCCCACTTATGTCTTCTCATTCATCTGTGAGGTTGAAATACTGATTGCTGTACAATTACCAAAGTTAAGCAACTCCCTTTCAATTTCTTGCTTCCCTGCCAACTAGAATATTCAAAACTTTAAATACAACATCAATCGCCATCTTCTGTCTTCTTGAACCCTGTTCCTTTATTGTCCCTTCCTCACTTCGCCCCACTTAAGTCTTCTCATTCATCTGTGAGGTTGAAATACTGATTCCTGTACAATTACCAAAGTTAAGCAACTCCCTTTCAATTTCTTGCTTTCCTGCCAACTAGAATCTTTAAAACTTTAAATACAACATCAATCGCCATCTTCTGTCTTCTTGAACCCTGTTCCTTTATTGTCCCTTCCTCACTTCGCCCGACTTAAGTCTTCTCATTCATCTGTGAGGTTGAAATACTGATTCCTGTACAATTACCAAAGTTAAGCAACTCCCTTTCAATTTCTTGCTTCCCTGCCAACTAGAATCTTCAAAACCTTAAATACAACATCAATCGCCATCTTCTGTGTTCTTGAACCCTGTTCCTTTATTGTCCCTTCCTCACTTCTCCCCACTTAAGTCTTCTTATTCATCTGTGAGGTTGAAATACTGATTCCTGTACAATTACCAAAGTTAAGCAACTCCCTTTCAATTTTTTGCTTTCATGCCACCTAGAATCTTCAAAACATTAAATACAACATCAATCGCCATCTTCTGTCTTCTTGAACCCTGTTCCTTTATTGTCCCTTCCTCACTTCTCCCCTCTTAAGTCTTCTCATTCATCTGTGAGGTTGAAATACTGATTCCTGTACAATTACCAAAGTTAAGCAACTCCCTTTCAATTTCTTGCTTCCCTGCCAACTAGAATCTTCAAAACCTTAAATACAACATCAATCGCCATCTTCTGTCTTCTTGAACCCTGTTCCTTTATTGTCCCTTCCTCACTTCTCCCCACTTAAGTCTTCTCATTCATCTGTGAGGTTGAAATACTGATTCCTGTACAATTACCAAAGTTAAGCAACTCCCTTCCAATTTCTTGCTTTCCTGCCAACTAGAATCAAAACATTAAATACAACGTCAATTGCCATCTTCTGTCTTCTTGAACCCTATTCCTTTATTGTCCCTTCCTCACTTCTCCCCACTTAAGTCTTCTCATTCATCTGTGAGGTTGAAATACTGATTCCTGTACAATTACCAAAGTTAAGCAACTCCCTTCCAATTTCTTGCTTTCCTGCCAACTAGAATCAAAACATTAAATACAGCGTCAATTGCCATCTTCTGTCTTCTTGAACCCTGTTCCTTTATTGTCCCTTATTCACTTCTCCCCACTTAAGTCTTCTCATTCATCTGTGAGGTTGAAATACTGATTCCTGTACAATTACCAACGTTAAGCAACTCCCTTCCAATTTCTTGCTTTCCTGCCAACTAGAATCAAAACATTAAATACAACGTCAATTGCCATCTTCTGTCTTCTTGAACCCTGTTCTTTATTGTCCCTTCCTCACTTCGCCCCACTTAAGTCTTCTCATTCATCTGTGAGGTTGAAATACTGATTCCTGTACAATTACCAAAGTTAAGCAACTCCCTTTCAATTTCTTGCTTTCCTGCCAACTAGAATCTTCAAAACTTTAAATACAACATCAATCGCCATCTTCTGTCTTCTTGAACCCTGTTCCTTTATTGTCCCTTCCTCACTTCGCCCCACTTAAGTCTTCTCATTCATCTGTGAGGTTGAAATACTGATTCCTGTACAATTACCAAAGTTAAGCAACTCCCTTTCAATTTCTTGCTTCCCTGCCAACTAGAATCTTCAAAACCTTAAATACAACATCAATCGCCATCTTCTGTGTTCTTGAACCCTGTTCCTTTATTGTCCCTTCCTCACTTCTCCCCACTTAAGTCTTCTCATTCATCTGTGAGGTTGAAATACTGATTCCTGTACAATTACCAAAGTTAAGCAACTCCCTTTCAATTTCTTGCTTTCATGCCACCTAGAATCTTCAAAACATTAAATACAACATCAATCGCCATCTTCTGTCTTCTTGAACCCTGTTCCTTTATTGTCCCTTCCTCACTTCTCCCCTCTTAAGTCTTCTCATTCATCTGTGAGGTTGAAATACTGATTCCTGTACAATTACCAAAGTTAAGCAACTCCCTTTCAATTTCTTGCTTCCCTGCCAACTAGAATCTTCAAAACTTTAAATACAACATCAATCGCCATCTTCTGTCTTCTTGAACCCTGTTCCTTTATTGTCCCTTCCTCACTTCTCCCCACTTAAGTCTTCTCATTCATCTGTGAGGTTGAAATACTGATTCCTGTACAATTACCAAAGTTAAGCAACTCCCTTCCAATTTCTTGCTTTCCTGCCAACTAGAATCAAAACATTAAATACAACGTCAATTGCCATCTTCTGTCTTCTTGAACCCTGTTCCTTTATTGTCCCTTCCTCACTTCTCCCCACTTAAGTCTTCTCATTCATCTGTGAGGTTGAAATACTGATTCCTGTACAATTACCAAAGTTAAGCAACTCCCTTCCAATTTCTTGCTTTCCTGCCAACTAGAATCAAAACATTAAATACAACGTCAATTGCCATCTTCTGTCTTCTTGAACCCTGTTCCTTTATTGTCCCTTCCTCACTTCTCCCCACTTAAGTCTTCTCATTCATCTGTGAGGTTGAAATACTGATTCCTGTACGATTACCAAAGTTAAGCAACTGCCTTTCAATTTCTTGCTTTCCTGCCAACTAGAATCTTCAAAACATTAAATACAACATCAATAGCCATCTTTTGTCTTCTTGAACCCTGTTCCTTTATTGCCCCTTCCTCACTTCTCCCCACTTAAGTCTTCTCATTCATCTGTGAGGTTGAAATACTGATTCCTGTACAATTACCAAAGTTAAGCAACTCCCTTTCAATTTCTTGCTTTCATGCCACCTAGAATCTTCAAAACATTAAATGCAACATCAATTGCCATCTTCTGTCTTCTTGAACCCTGTTCCTTTATTGCCCCTTCCTCACTTCTCCCCACTAAAGTCTTCTCATTCATCTGTGAGGTTGAAATACTGATTCCTGTACAATTAACAAAGTTAAGCAACTCCCTTTCAATTTCTTGCTTTCCTGCCAACTAGAATCTTCAAAACTTTAAATACAACGTCAATTGCCATCTTCTGTCTTCTTGAACCCTGTTCCTTTATTGTCCCTTCCTCACTTCTCCCCACTTAAGTCTTCTCATTCATCTGTGAGGTTGAAATACTGATTCCTGTACAATTACCAAAGTTAAGCAACTCCCTTTCAATTTCTTGCTTCCCTGCCAACTAGAATCTTCAAAACTTTAAATACAACATCAATCGCCATCTTCTGTCTTCTTGAACCCTGTTCCTTTATTGTCCCTTCCTCATTTCTCCCCACTTAAGTCTTCTCATTCATCTGTGAGGTTGAAATACTGATTCCTGTACAATTACCAAAGTTAAGCAACTCCCTTTCAATTTCTTGCTTCCCTGCCAACTAGAGTCCTCAAAACTTTAAATACAACATCAATCACCATCTTCTGTCTTCTTGAACCCTGTTCCTTTATTGTCCCTTCCTCATTTCTCCCAACTAAATGCTTCTCATTCATCTGTGAGATTGAAATACTGATTCCTGTACAATTACCAAAGTTAAGCAACTCCCTTTCAATTTCTTGCTTCCCTCCCAACTAGAATCTTCAAAACTTTAAATACAACATCAATCGCCATCTTCTGTCTTCTTGAACCCTGTTCCTTTATTGCCCCTTCCTCACTTCTCCCCACTTAAGTCTTCTCATTCATCTGTGAGGTTGAAATACTGATTCCTGTACAATTACCAAAGTTAAGCAACTCCCTTTCAATTTCTTGCTTTCATGCCACCTAGAATCTTCAAAACATTAAATGCAACATCAATTGCCATCTTCTGTCTTCTTGAACCCTGTTCCTTTATTGCCCCTTCCTCACTTCTCCCCACTAAAGTCTTCTCATTCATCTGTGAGGTTGAAATACTGATTCCTGTACAATTAACAAAGTTAAGCAACTCCCTTTCAATTTCTTGCTTTCCTGCCAACTAGAATCTTCAAAACTTTAAATACAACGTCAATTGCCATCTTCTGTCTTCTTGAACCCTGTTCCTTTATTGTCCCTTCCTCACTTCTCCCCACTTAAGTCTTCTCATTCATCTGTGAGGTTGAAATACTGATTCCTGTACAATTACCAAAGTTAATCAACTCCCTTTCAATTTCTTGCTTCCCTGCCAACTAGAATCTTCAAAACTTTAAATACAACATCAATCGCCATCTTCTGTCTTCTTGAACCCTGTTCCTTTATTGTCCCTTCC
The DNA here is from genome assembly GCA_964036315.1 of Acanthosepion esculentum. Classification (NCBI taxonomy): domain Eukaryota; kingdom Metazoa; phylum Mollusca; class Cephalopoda; order Sepiida; family Sepiidae; genus Acanthosepion; species Acanthosepion esculentum. The sequence goes on along the minus strand of OZ038509.1, from coordinate 17,264,807 downwards.
TCATTTCTCCCCACTTAAGCCTTCTCATTCATCTGTGAGGTTGAAATACTGATTCCTGTACAATTACCAAAGTTAAGCAACTCCCTTTCAATTTCTTGCTTCCCTGCCAACTAGAGTCCTCAAAACTTTAAATACAACATCAATCACCATCTTCTGTCTTCTTGAACCCTGTTCCTTTATTGTCCCTTCCTCATTTCTCCCAACTAAATGCTTCTCATTCATCTGTGAGATTGAAATACTGATTCCTGTACAATTACCAAAGTTAAGCAACTCCCTTTCAATTTCTTGCTTCCCTCCCAACTAGAATCTTCAAAACTTTAAATACAACATCAATTGCCATCTTCTGTCTTCTTGAACCCTGTTCCTTTATTGCCCCTTCCTCACTTCTCCCCACTAAAGTCTTCTCATTCATCTGTGAGGTTGAAATACTGATTCCTGTACAATTAACAAAGTTAAGCAACTCCCTTTCAATTTCTTGCTTTCCTGCCAACTAGAATCTTCAAAACTTTAAATACAACGTCAATTGCCATCTTCTGTCTTCTTGAACCCTGTTCCTTTATTGTCCCTTCCTCACTTCTCCCCACTTAAGTCTTCTCATTCATCTGTGAGGTTGAAATACTGATTCCTGTACAATTACCAAAGTTAATCAACTCCCTTTCAATTTCTTGCTTCCCTGCCAACTAGAATCTTCAAAACTTTAAATACAACATCAATCGCCATCTTCTGTCTTCTTGAACCCTGTTCCTTTATTGTCCCTTCCTCATTTCTCCCCACTTAAGCCTTCTCATTCATCTGTGAGGTTGAAATACTGATTCCTGTACAATTACCAAAGTTAAGCAACTCCCTTTCAATTTCTTGCTTCCCTGCCAACTAGAGTCCTCAAAACTTTAAATACAACATCAATCACCATCTTCTGTCTTCTTGAACCCTGTTCCTTTATTGTCCCTTCCTCATTTCTCCCAACTAAATGCTTCTCATTCATCTGTGAGATTGAAATACTGATTCCTGTACAATTACCAAAGTTAAGCAACTCCCTTTCAATTTCTTGCTTCCCTCCCAACTAGAATCTTCAAAACTTTAAATACAACATCAATCGCCATCTTCTGTCTTCTTGAACCCTGTTCCTTTATTGCCCCTTCCTCACTTCTCCCCACTTAAGTCTTCTCATTCATCTGTGAGGTTGAAATACTGATTCCTGTACAATTACCAAAGTTAAGCAACTCCCTTTCAATTTCTTGCTTTCCTGCCAACTAGAATCTTCAAAACTTTAAATACAATGTCAATTGCCATCTTCTGTCTTCTTGAACCCTGTTCCTTTATTGCCCCTTCCTCACTTCTCCCCACTTAAGTCTTCTCATTCATCTGTGAGGTTGAAATACTGATTCCTGTACAATTACCAAAGTTCAGCAACTCCCTTTCAATTGCTTTCCCGCCAACTAGAATCTTCAAAACTTTAAATACAACGTCAATTGCCATCTTCGGTCTTCTTGAACCCTGTTCCTTTATTGTCGCTTCCTCATTTCTCCCAACTAAATGCTTCTCATTCATCTGTGAGGTTGAAATACTGATTCCTGTACAATTACCAAAGTTAAGCAACTCCCTTTCAATTTCTTGCTTTCCTGCCAACTAGAATCTTCAAAACTTTAAATACAACGTCAATTGCCATCTTCGGTCTTCTTGAACCCTGTTCCTTTATTGTCCCTTCCTCACTTCTCTCCACTTAAGTCTTCTCATTCATCTGTGAGGTTGAAATACTGATTCCTGTACAATTACCAAAGTTAAGCAACTCCCTTTCAATTTCTTGCTTCCCTCCCAACTAGAATCTTCAAAACTTTAAATACAACATCAATCGCCATCTTCTGTCTTCTTGAACCCTGTTCCTTTATTGTCCCTACCTCACTTCTCCCCACTTAAGTCTTCTCATTCATCTGTGAGGTTGAAATACTGATTCCTGTACAATTACCAAAATTAAGCAACTCCCTTTCAATTTCTTGCTTTCCTGCCAACTAGAATCTTCAAAACTTTAAATACAACGTCAATTGCCATCTTCGGTTTTCTTGAACCCTGTTCCTTTATTGTCCCTTCCTCACTTCTCTCCACTTAAGTCTTCTCATTCATCTGTGAGGTTGAAATACTGATTCCTGTACAATTACCAAAGTTAAGCAACTCCCTTTCAATTTCTTGCTTTCCTGCCAACTAGAATCTTCAAAACTTTAAATACAACGTCAATTGCCATCTTCGGTCTTCTTGAACCCTGTTCCTTTATTGTCCCTTCCTCACTTCTCCCCACTTAAGTCTTCTCATTCATCTGTGAGGTTGAAATACTGATTCCTGTACAATTACCAAAGTTAAGCAACTCCCTTTCAATTTCTTGCTTTCCTGCCAACTAGAATCTTCAAAACTTTAAATACAACATCAATCGCCATCTTCTGTCTTCTTGAACCCTGTTCCTTTATTGCCCCTTCCTCACTTCTCCCCACTTAAGTCTTCTCATTCATCTGTGAGGTTGAAATACTGATTGCTGTACAATTACCAAAGTTAAGCAACTCCCTTTCAATTTCTTGCTTTCCTGCCAACTAGAATCTTCAAAACTTTAAATACAACGTCAATTGCCATCTTCGGTCTTCTTGAACCCTGTTCCTTTATTGTCCCTTCCTCACTTCTCCCCACTTAAGTCTTCTCATTCATCTGTGAGGTTGAAATACTGATTCCTGTACAATTACCAAAGTTAAGCAACCCCCTTTCTATTTCTTGCTTCCCTCCCAAATAGAATCTTCAAAACTTTAAATACAACATCAATCGCCATCTTCTGTCTTCTTGAACCCTGTTCCTTTATTGTCCCTTCCTAACTTCTCCCCACTTAAGTCTTCTCATTCATCTGTGAGGTTGAAATACTGATTCCTGTACAATTACCAAAGTTAAGCAACTCCCTTTCAATTTCTTGCTTCCCTCCCAACTAGAATCTTCAAAACTTTAAATACAATGTCAATTGCCATCTTCTGTCTTCTTGAACCCTGTTCCTTTATTGTCCCTTCCTCACTTCTCCCCACTTAAGTCTTCTCATTCATCTGTGAGGTTGAAATACTGATTCCTGTACAATTACCAAAGTTAAGCAACTCCCTTTCAATTCCTTGCTTCCCTCCCAACTAGAATCTTCAAAACTTTAAATACAACATCAATTGCCATCTTCGGTCTTCTTGAACCCTGTTCCTTTATTGTCCCTTCCTCACTTCTCTCCACTTAAGTCTTCTCATTCATCTGTGAGGTTGAAATACTGATTCCTGTACAATTACCAAAGTTAAGCAACTCCCTTTCACTTTCTTGCTTCCCTGCCAACTAGAATCTTCAAAACTTTAAATACAACATCAATTGCCATCTTCTGTCTTCTTGAACCCTGTTCCTTTATTGTCCCTTCCTCACTTCTCCTCACTTAAGTCTTCTCATTCATCTGTGAGGTTGAAATACTGATTCCTGTACAATTACCAAAGTTAAGCAACTCCCTTTCAATTTCTTGCTTTCCTGCCAACTAGAATCTTCAAAACTTTAAATACAACGTCAATTGCCATCTTCGGTCTTCTTGAACCCTGTTCCTTTATTGTCCCTTCCTCACTTCTCTCCACTTAAGTCTTCTCATTCATCTGTGAGGTTGAAATACTGATTCCTGTACAATTACCAAAGTTAAGCAACTCCCTTTCAATTTCTTGCTTCCCTGCCAACTGCAATCTTCAAAACTTTAAATACAACATCAATTGCCATCTTCTGTGTTCTTGAACCCTGTTCCTTTATTGTCCCTTCCTCACTTCTCCCCACTTAAGTCTTCTCATTCATCTGTGAGGTTGAAATACTGATTCCTGTACAATTACCAAAGTTAAGCAACTCCCTTTCAATTTCTTGCTTCCCTGCCAACTAGAATCTTCAAAACTTTAAATACAACATCAATCGCCATCTTCTGTCTTCTTGAACCCTGTTCCTTTATTGTCCCTTCCTCACTTCTCCCCACTTAAGTCTTCTCATTCATCTGTGAGGTTGAAATACTGATTCCTGTACAATTACCAAAGTTAAGCAACTCCCTTTCAATTTCTTGCTTTCCTGCCAACTAGAATCTTCAAAACTTTAAATACAACGTCAATTGCCATCTTCGGTCTTCTTGAACCCTGTTCCTTTATTGTCCCTTCCTCACTTCTCCCCACTTAAGTCTTCTCATTCATCTGTGAGGTTGAAATACTGATTCCTGTACAATTACCAAAGTTAAGCAACTCCCTTTCAATTTCTTGCTTCCCTGCCGACTAGAATCTTCAAAACTTTAAATACAACATCAATCGCCATCTTCTGTCTTCTTGAACCCTGTTCCTTTATTGCCCCTTCCTCACTTCTCCCCACTTAAGTCTTCTCATTCATCTGTGAGGTTGAAATACTGATTCCTGTACAATTACCAAAGTTAAGCAACTCCCTTTCAATTTCTTGCTTCCCTGCCAACTAGAATCTTCAAAAATTTTAATACAACATCAATTGCCATCTTCTGTCCTCTTGAACCCTGTTCCTTTATTGTCCCTTCCTCACTTCTCCCCACTTAAGTCTTCTCATTCATCTGTGAGGTTGAAATACTGATTCCTGTACAATTACCAAAGTTAAGCAACTCCCTTTCAATTTCTTGCTTCCCTCCCAACTAGAATCTTCAAAACTTTAAATACAACATCAATCGCCCACTTCTGTCGTCTTGAAGCCCGTTCATCTTTTATCCTTTCCTCTATTCCCCCTACACCAAGTCTTTTCTTTCACTTTCGCTCACTGTAACCCCCTGCGTACTAGTGACATTTCCGCCTTGCTTGGGGTGAAATGATTAAAAATATATGTAGTATTATGCATATTGTAAATATTCATTAGGGTTTTCATTTTTAAATGCTATTATTCTATTCCCCACCCACCACAAACAAATTGTACATTTAGGGACTAGTTATAAATTCTCAGTGACCTTGAGGTATTATGGCGGTTGTACTAAGAATAGTAAATAAGAATATGGTATTTTGGCGCAAGGAATATTGTATAGTTTGTTTGGGTCAATGATTGTGGCAGAGGTTAAAGATAAGATAGATTATGACCAGTCTTCCCTATCACATTGGCCTTGTGCCACAGTTTTTGTATTTTTTCAAAAATGAATACGATTTCATTAAAGCTTACTGTTAAGCAAATTCGTATTGTCTCAAAAAATCCTACTACACAATCTACTCTGAGGGCCTATATATAAATAAACTTGTCACAAGCAATTCACTTCTGTTTTGTGTCAAATCTGACAAAGTAAAAGATAAAAGTATTAATTCAGAAAAACCGACGTTACTTTGACTATAATTTCAAAACTTTTTTCTCAACGTGAAACAAAATAAAAAATATAAAAGAGTAATTATTTCATTTTTTTAATAAAAATTTGAAACTGAAATTTGTAATTTGGTTGTTATCTGATCTATGTAATCTTTGAGAAATATAAAAGTAAAAATGGTAATAAAAATAATAATAATACTAAAATAAAGTAAAAAAGAATAATGAATGACAAAATACTTGGTGAGGCTGGAAACACATTACTCACATATTTTAAAATGGTTTATTATGAGTTATTTTACTAGTGTACATAAATGTTCCAAAGAATTTAGTTGTTAAATACAAGTTTATTTTCACTAAATTAGTTTTACTTCAAAATAAAACATATACATTTACTATTTAATTCTTAAATTTATCTATTAGTAAAAAATAAAATAATCTTTTCTTTCATCGAATTGTTATGGGCGTTCAGCAAACAAAATTAAGAGTAAAAGTGGCCCATGGGTGAAAAACGTTGTGAAAGGTATTATACAGAGAAAAATTCAGATCAAAAGTCAGCTCTATTATTCTGGCGCAAAATTCTACTTTTAGAGATTCTATGTCAGTGGATGCCATAGATAAAGAAGAGTCTTGAAGCAACAGAAATGTTGTTCTACAGAAGGAAGCTGAGAATACCTTGGACTGACGATGTGAACAACAATGACGTTTTAGAGAAAAATGAAAACAAAAACACATTCAGAAAGAGACAATCATGTCTACACAAACATGTATATAAACAAAAGCTGAGTATTATCTACCATGTATTCAATTGTGAAAGCAGAATAACATATATTTTTATTACTTCAAAGCTCCCATGAAAATTAAATTTCGGCATTAAATGACCCATAAAGGAGTTGATTTGCTGTGAAACAATCTAATTATTTACGAGGAACGTGAAAAGAACTTAAAACAATTCTGGACGAAGTGATATAGTTCCCTGAAAATTTTTATTTTAAGGAATCGCTGAGAAATCTAATTTAGTGAAAAAACTGCTTTAAGAAATATTTTATAAATTTCAATCGACAGTAGCAGGAAGTGTTCTGCTAATCAATGCCAAATGTTTCCAATGCGGAAATGGCTATTTTTACCATCGACACGCATTTTACTATAGGAATGACTTGAAATGATTTTACTGCAGGAATTCATGGCAAATGATTTTACTATGAAAATGTATTGCAAATAATTTTACAATAAAAAATCATTGGAGATGATTTTACAATTAAAATGCATTGGAAATGATTTTACTATGAAAATGCACTAGAAATGATTTTTACTATGAAAATGCATTTGATATCATTTTTACTATGAAAATGTATTGGAAATGATTTTTACTATGAAAATGCATTGGCCAATGATTTTTACTATGAAAATGCATTGGCCAATGATTTTTACTATGAAAATGCATTGACCAATAAATTTTACTATGAAAATGCATTGGCCAATGATTTTTACTATAAAAATGCATTGGCCAATGAGTTTTATTATGAAAATACATTGGAAATGATTTTTACTATTGTTATGGTGCAATATCCTCGCACCACTGTTATGGTCCAAGGTTAGGACCAAGGAAGAACAACACGAACACAAGAGTAGGAATAACAAAGATATATTACAACATAATAATAATACAAGAAGTTGAAGCTGTTAGTATGACTGTCAGTCTGGTTTAGAGTGAACTACTATTGTCTCGATTCGTTACACTTCGTTCCACACGTTCTATCGTCTCTCTTGAGAGGCGCAGTCTTTATAGTGTCAGGAAGAGTTCATTGTCGTTACAGGTAAGTTCACATAACAACTATGAAAATGCCCTGCGAATGATTTTTACTGTGAAAATGAATAGGAAATGATTTGCTAAGTCTGCCGCTAGAAAAGTTGCTAGACAACTTTTTCTCGCCATTTATACGTCTAACATTCGTCCATGCATCCAATATTGCTTTCACATCTGGTTGTGTGTATCTTCTATTTATTTAGAAATTTTTGATGAAATTCAAAGAAAAATCTGCATATCTATCAGTCCTGACCTGGCATCTCGGCTTCAGTCACTTTCCCACTGACATAACGTAGCTTCCCTGTGCATTTTCTATAAGTATTTTCATGATAATAGTTCTGATGTGCTTTCGCCTTTGGTAGGTCGATGTTTACGAATTTAAGCGCAGTACTAGATTGGCATGTTTTGAATGCATCGAAATGATTTTACGACAGGAATCAATTGGCAATGATTTTACTATAGGAATAAATAGCACCAAATGTATGACCCAATCACCGTCTCTTTAAAGAGAAATCAATTGGCAATGATTTTACTATAGGAATAAATAGCACCAAATGTATGACCCAATCACCGTCCCTTTAAAGAGAAATCAATTGGAAATGATTTTACTATAGGAATCCATTTCAAACCTTTTTTTCTCTAGATGAATCAATTGGCAATGATTTTACTATAGGAATAAATAGAAATGATTTTTATTATAAGAATCAACTGGAAATAATTTTACTGTATGAATGCATTGGGAATGATTTTACAATAGGAATCCATTACAAAACGTCTAACTCTAGTCCTATGTCTAGTTTAAAGTCAAGTGATTTCAGCCAGTAGTCGGCATAACCACTAGACATAACTTGTACTTGTGCTGGTCGACAAATAAAACACACCTGTCTAGGTTTTGAATATCGTACCGAGGAGTGGCGGGGGGGGGGGGTACACATAGGTGAAGGCGGCTAGCATCCGGTGCAATCAATTTCGCTGGTTTATTTTCATCACCGGAATTCGTATTGTCTGGTGGATTACGTTTGTTGTTTACCTGTTAGAAATTGATAGCTTTTGTAGACGAGATGTGTGACACAAGGCCGAGTTTAATGTGGCGAACCCGAGCGCGTATATTCGGACCAAAGATCAAAATTTAGCCGGCCTCCACTATCGGGTAATTTTCTGGTCTATTCTTCTCGGCCGAGTCTCCGTCCATAGACAGAGCCCTAGGTCATACTCGTGGGCCAGGTTAACTCCTGTGTCAGACAGTTCGTGGCTTTGTTGATCTGGGCGAGATTTCACTCGTACTGTTTGTTCAACGTCGAGTAATCCTGCTGGAAAAGGCATAAACGTGCCAACAGAAAAACGACGCCGTTGAACAATTTAATTAAAAGTGAAATGTAAAATCGTACAACAGCTAAGAGGCTGTTTCTTTCCAATCACGCCTTTTCTACCCATGAGGCACTGAGTGACGTCTATTCATTAAATAATGCGGTAGTGGTAACTTCTTAGCAGCGAACAACTTCTACGTTGGATTTTTTTCTAGTGCACAATGAAAGACGGGGCTGCCGGTTTTTTCTGCAATCGTTCGACCCCCGGACACGTGCTCTGAAGATCTCTGGATAGCTCTTTCGAATTCTACTATTAAAAAAAATCTCCCTATTTCTACGCGTGCATGCCCTGTTTATATAGACTTCAGCCCGGGAATAGACATGATTAATTATCTTTATAAACAAAAAAAAAACTCCTGTGATATGACTTAGATGGCCACACCATGAAGTGCCAAGTTTCCAAAATTTACATTGAAATCAACGTGAATATACTGGATAGGTTGCTAAGCGACAAACACAAGAGTTACCGAAAATCCTGTGGACTTTTAGCAAACTCATTAATGTCAAGCCAACTCCTTGGGGTTACGGAGTCAGGCGGGGGTGGGTTAATTATCCCGCATTTTACTAAATCTTAGTTTAATTTGAGCTCTTCCGAAACTCTCCTTATAAGTATTTTATGGGTTTAAATTAATATTCTTAAATCGAACTTTTTTTCTATCAGACACCAATCCGGTTAAACATTTTCCCATATTATTATCCTTCTAATACATTTCGTTCAGAATTATTAAGTCCCGCAATATCTCAAGTCACTAACCACTTTCAATGCACCAGTATGACTCGATCACCGTCCCTTTAAAGAGGAATCAATTGGAAATTATTTTACTATAGGAATCCATTTCAAAGCTGTTTTTTTTCTAGAGGAATCAAATGGAAATGATTTTAATATGGGAATTCATTGCAAATAATTTTACAATAGGAATGCATTTCAAATAATTTTCATCATAGGAATCAAATGGAAATGATTTTAATATGGGAATTCATTGCAAATAATTTTACAATAGGAATGCATTTCAAATAATTTTCATCATAGGAATCAAATGGAAATGATTTTAATATAGGAATCCATTGCAAATAATTTTACAATAGGAATGCATTGCAAATAATTTTCATCATAGGAATCAAATGGAAATGATTTTAATATAGAAATCCATTGCAAAACATTTTACTAGAGGAATCTATTGCAATTGATAGTACAATAGGAATTCATTGTTAATGATTTTAATACAGGAATAAATTTTAACATATCTTACTAGACGTATCAATTGGTGTTGTGTCGGAAACCTACCACCCCTCTTGAAGATGAACTTGTCTGCGTCTGTGAACAGACTTTAAATAGTGGCACGTCGACAGACAGGAAGTCAGAGACGTTCCTGCTGAGCTAGTTATTGACTACTCAGGCGATTTCTGTACCTTATTACCAACCTATTAAAACCCCTTTTTATTGTTACGTGTTATTTGGCGTTTGGGGTGACGAATCCCGAGATTTCGGTCTCTTCTCGGCCTCAAGGCTAAGAACACGGTGTAGTATCTGTTCTCAGATTACTCGCTGGACGTTCGCCTATGGAGCTGAGATTCGATCTCTGATACAGGCCGGTCGCAGGGATTCGTCCCTGCGCTGGTAGTATCGCAGCTAAGACTAGCTATGACCAGCTAAAGACCAGCTTGGACAAGCTAAGACCAGCTAAAGCCAAAGCACTGCGGCCCGGGTGAAAACTCGGGTCCATTCCCCCTCCCTTCCCACATTAAACTCCGACCTAGTGTCACAACCTGGCCCTGTGGGAGGTCAAGTAAATCCTACGTGTTATTTGGCGTTTGTCTCTACTAACCCCAAATCAACATCATAACAATTGGAAATAATTTTATTATAGAAAGCCATTGTAAAACATTTTATTAGATGAATTAATTGGAAATTATTTTACTATAGGAATCCATTGCAAATAATTTTACAATAGGAATCCATTGCAAAACATCGTACTACAGGAATCCATTGGAAATGATTTTAATATAGGATTATTTTAATCGTTTCGTATTACGCGATAGTTCCACTAAAACCGAAAGACTTATTAAGGATGAAGGAAAAGGCTTCAGTGAAGAGACAGGACAATAAAAGGACAGAATTCAAGAAGACAGAAGATGGTAACTTTTTGAAGATCTCGTGTGACAGGGACGCAAGAGTTGAAAGAGAATCCATTAGAAATGGTTTTACTATCGCAAAATATTTCTTTCCTGACAAAAATTGTTTTACGAGAAAGATTTTATACATCAGACGTCTACTCACTCACCTGACGTCTACTCACTCACCTGACGTCTACTCGGTCAAATTGTGATCATTTCTGTGAGCAGACTTTTTTTTTCTATTCAAATCGTCTCCCCGTCTCGTTATGGTCACGTTACGAAAATACCTTGGGATTTCTTTTCCTTATTCGTCTCAGCTGTGGTTGATTGAAACTCCTCGAAACCTTCAGGGTTTTGAGCTCTTTATTTATCAAAGAATAATGAAGACACGCGATATCATGTGTCTACTTTATCTTATTGTTAAAATTTCAGCATTCGTACTGATGAATGACTATTCAAACATAGGTATACACAAAATAGTATAGCTGGCCACTCTTATTCCCTGTTGCAGACGTTTGCTCAGGCGCATTTGTGTTTATTCAACACCCACTGAGCCCACCTGTGATTTATAATGCAACTATACTGAGCAGACCTTAGTTACAGTTTCTGGGAAAGAGCGTGATCAACAATTTGAACAAAGCCAGCACGCTCAAGCCCTCGGCCACGATGACTTGTGACTTCGTACTAGCACAGCTATCGACGGCCTCCAAGGTTTCCGTCTACCCAATTTCACTCACAAGTCTTGGGTCAAAGGTGCCGCACGCTGGGATCGACCCCTCCAGTCGGGTTCCTGACAAATCGACCATGGCGAGATTCGAACCCGGGTCTCATGGTCTAACCACTTGGCCACGTCCTATACACAAAATAGTACTAACTAACTTCTATTACCACTTTTCTGTTTGGTATTCTCTAATGATATTCGGTTAGTAATTTTCAAGTTTAGTTTAAAGATTACATTTTCTTTATGATTGCTGGATCGACTGTTATTAAAGCCGAAACGTATTGTGGGTAATAAGAATTATTTTGCGAGCGAATATTTCATTAACATTTTTTTGAGAAAAAACAATTCCTTTCCAGATACTAGTCTACTCTTTAACCCATAACTAGGGAAAAAGATGGATTCATACCTTTCCCAAGGTTATTTGCGCAGAAATGAATGTAATGAACTTAACTGAATTTGGAGTCGCTATACATTACAATTTATGGTTGCTGTAAGAATGTATACAACTATTTCATTTTTACTTACATTATTTACATCATTCGGATTGTTATCCTCATCTTCATTGCCATATTCACAACGTTTCGGCCGTCGTATATTCCGGCCTTCTTCAGGTGATCGGAATTTCGAACCGAACCCTTTATTTCGTCCACCGGGGTAGATTGTTCTGGTTTCACATACCACGCCACTTCCGGTTGTTTTCAGTTATCTTCCTTTAACTAAACTTTCCAAGTTTTAGTTCACTACTGCTATAGCCTGGTATTGAACTCACAACTCTTTGGGTCTAGTCACTGGATCTAACAAACGCCTTTATTCATTGAAGAAGGCCGAAGCGTACAACGGACGAAACTTTGTGAACATGGCAGTGAAGATGAGTCCGAATAATATTAATAAGGTAAGTAATCATAATACCTCATCTCAAAGATATAGAGAGATATTTCATTCTTTTCTTTTTTTTTTATCCATAATGACATCGTATAATAGGTGTTAGTTTTCATTTGGTTAGCTTCTCATGTTTAAAAAAAACAGAAAAAAAATGTTGAGTAGAAAAACTGTCTTATATTCTCTACACCAGGGGTGGCCAACCTTTTGATTCCATGCGCCAATATTTTGTACGATTAATTTAAATGCGCCACACAGACATTCACTTCTTTTCAGTACGTGTTGTAATATGGACATATTTTAAAGTTGTAACAAAAAGAAATGGGAAAAACACAAATCAAACTTTTAGCACTTTCGCAAAGGACGTGCAATAAATATAAAATCACTGAAATGAATGAGTAGAAGTGGCTTAGTTTCTTTTCATCAACAGGATGCAATGCGCCACTTGTAAGCACCCAAAGCGCCACTTACGGCGCATGCACCACAGGTTGGCCATCCTTGCTCTACACTATTATTGAAAAATGGACTCCTCCATCCGCTATGAATAGAAGTTTTGCTCATGGAACAGTGGCAAAAATTGGGTACTGAACTATTCTCAATCCATGTTCTCACGTGATAAAGCCTTTTTCACTCAACCTTTTGTTTCCAAAACCAGCAACTAAGATCGTTATACGAATTTAATAACAAATATATTACGAGGTTTAATCTGGAGCCCCCCTTCTGTTTGTCTCAAGGTCCTTGAGAAAATCCAAAGAAGGATATGCAATGTAATTGGCCCCGATCTGGCATCTCGTCTGCAGTCGCTCTCACACAAACGTGCCGTCGCCTCCCTCTGTCTTTTTTACAAATACTTTCACGGTAACTGCTTCGATGAGCTGCTTTGGCTGGTTCCTACACTTCATGAATTTAAGCGTTCAACTAGGCTGGCATCTCGCTCTCACCCTTTCACTGTCCAAACTGTTAAATATAGCCGTCTCTTCTACTCCAATAGCTTCCTGTCTCGCACTTCTCGCCTGTGGAACTCCCTCCCATTTTCTTGTTTTCCTGGTAGCTATAATCTCCAACTATTCAAATGTAATGTCAATCGACGTCTCCAGATGCCTTGATCTATCCCCTATCCTTCTCTTCATCCTTTCCTCTATCACTCCTCTTTGTTCTGGCTCCAACTCTCTGTAACCCCTTGCGTGCTAGTGGCTTCCCGCCTTGCTTGGGATGAAACGCTTAAAAAAAAAACTTTTAGTAATTTAAATTTTTACTTGTGAAATCTAAAAGCTTTCTTAATAATGTTCAAATTGAGTTTTAAGATTGTATTTCTTTTATGAGCGCTGAAAAAATGTATGTTGTACAAAACTAGTTGTCTTCTACAGCTGACCCGATTTTTAAAATTACCGATCATGTGTTTATTATTACAGATTTTGTGTTTATTATTACAGATCATGTGTTTATTATTACAGATATTGTGTTTATTATTATAGATATTGTGCTTATTACTACAGATCTTGTGTTCATTATATGTTGCAATATTTCTAGGTTTATTTACATGAGCCGAGTTTACTTCCGACGGAATACGAAGCCACCTTCGCTGTTGCTCCAGGTTATTCAACTTACGCTATTATCAACCCTGAAAAGGTAACAAAACATGTTATGCAAATGAACCGTGTATTTGGTGGGAAAGCAAACCCTATCATACATTTTACATGTGGGTAATTTTGCATATTTTTGACATGTTGGTAATATTGCGTATTATTGACATGTGGATAATTTTGCATACTTTGGACATGTGGGTAATTTTGCATATTTTTGACATGTGGGTAGTTTTGCGTATTTTTGGCATGTTGATAAATTTGCGCATTATTGACAGGTGGATAATTTTGCATATTTTTGACATGTGGATAATTTTGCATATTTTTTTACATATTGATAATTATGCGTATTATTAACATGTGGGTAATTTTGCATATTTTTGGCATGTTGGTAATTTTGCGTATTATTAACATGTGGATAATTTTGCAATACTTGCAGTAAAAAAAAACACCTTTAATTTTTACGGTAAAATAACCATTAATTTTTAAGTATTAATGTTTTTTCTTGGCACATTACATTGTCGCAAGATATTTTCCCGGGCACGGAAGCATATAGCCAGGATTAAAGCATTAGTTAACTTAGACATTTAGACACCATAACATAAACAACACGCGGACGTACATTCAGTAAAATAAAACCAACAAATCAGAATAAAGGATTCAACGTTAGCTAATCAAACGGAAGATCGAGAATCTAAAATTGTTTTCAAGATGAGCCTATCTCTACAAATATAAGCGGAGGAGAATTAGCATTTAGACAATTAACGGCAAAGTGACAGAGGAGAAGCAACCATATCGGCGTACCAGGAAAGACACGCACCGGCGCCGTAAAATTCCACTCATTATTCCCAGACGAGAAATTTGACACGGGCGCTAACGCCTCGGTGATAGATAATTAGATTTATTTTTAAGTACAACCTTCGCATACTAAAACCATATACGCTCCCAAAAAAGCTTACACGTGTGAACGATGTTTGCCGTTCCCACAACGAACTAATTCCTCTGACAGAGACTTATTTTTTCTTTTCCACACCGCCAGTGTTCCGCCCAATAAATCTTTGTTTGTTCTATAAATCCATGTTTGTATTTATTCATATTTCTGTATTTAGAGGCGTTGCTATCTTAGGACCGACGAAACTGATGGTAACAATCACACCTTATACAACATAAGATCAGAGTGGGTAATTTTTTTATCGATTTTACGCTTTACGAATGAGTTAAGACCAAACCCATATCAGACACTGCCTGTTATAAGAATTCAGAAAGGTCCAGTGACGGCATCCTACCGGTTCACGCGAACGGATTCTTAATATTATGGATGCTTAGCGAACCGGTTGTTGGATTATCCGAAAATAATCTTATATATTAATAGCCGATATATAATAGCTAAAAATATAATTAATACCATTGCTGTTAGTTCTGCGGAGGCTAGAAGAGGTTTTTCTTTAATGAACATAATTTATTCTGACAAAAGAAATCGTCTTGAAGTTAAAAATGTAGGAAATCTTCTAGTCATAAATTTGATAGTTCTTCCATTGGATTTTTGGGACTGCATCGATTCAGTTGGAATTTGGCTAAGAAACTATAACACAATTGATGACACTAGAGCATCATACTGATTAAATTATCAAAATGGTTTAATTCTCTTTGATATACTATAAAGTGATTTGTTTCCATTCTCATCTGGAAAAGAAAATAAGCAGAATAAGTTCCTAATCATTACCTGCCTTTATAGAACCGGTTCCTGGAAATTTGGGATGTCACAACTTATATATATTATTTTTATGAAATATATCATTATATTTCTGCATGGATGCTGGATGTGTACTTATTTTGCTGAATGGAGTAAAAATGTGGGAAAATCTTCTAGTCATAAATTTGATAGGTCTTCCATTGGATCTTTGGGACTGCAGTGATTCAGTTCAAATGTGACTAAGAAACCAAAATACAGTTGATGACACTAGAGTAAAAAAGCATCATAATAATAATTCTGAACAGAAATATGATGAGAACTGAATTTTAATCTGGAAATATCTTAATAAATATTTTCTATTATCAAAATGGTTTAATTCTTTTTGATACTATAAAGTGATTTGTTTCCATTCTCATCTGGAAAAGAAAGTAAGCAGAATAGGTTCCTAAAAATTACCTGCCTTTATAGAACTGGTTCTTGGAAATTTGGAATGCCATTATTACAGCACAGTCCCCTTGTGGTAGCAAAGAGAAAAATGCTTAAAAGAAAGCATTTAGTAGAGAAGTGTAAAAAATGTACAGATTGATTAGTGGCAGGTGAGTGTAAACATACACCTTGATCCTCACAAAAGTTTTCCACCGACTCAATGATTACTTTAATGATTAAATTATCAAAATGGTTTAATTCATTTTGATACTATAAAGTGATTTGTTTCCATTCTCAGATTGAAAAGGAAATAAGCAGAATAGGTTCCTAAAGATGACCTGCCTTTATAGAACCGATTCCTAGAAATGATGATGCCATTATTGGAAAGGTCTCTTGAGTAACGTAAACAGAAATAAATATTTGTTTTTGTCTTTGAAGCTGAAGTTGTAAGAGTTCGAACATGCTAATCGACGGTTTGGCCAGTTTTGAAGGGGAATTTTTTTCTCTCGATTTCCCTCAATCTGGCCGACAGAATTCTGTGAATATTAATCATATGCGAACCGTAGTTGAGGAAAATCCGAAACAAGCCACATAAGAATTAATAAAACATATCAATGGATGTGACACACACGGTAAAACAACTTCAGGAACTCAGTAAAGTCTCTAAACTTGATCCATGGCACCCTCGTCAACTGATTGCTTTTCAGCTTAGATACACTCTGCTCATCGTTGTGTGAGTGGGCTTGCTGCCAATCGTTTCCTGAATAGAATCATCACCAGTGATGAAATATGGGTTCTTTATTATCATTAACGAAAACGACAATGGTTAGCACCCAACTGAAAATGGAGAATCCTTCACCAAACTAGGATTAGACTCAAAAGAGGTTATACACTGTATTTGGCTTTCGTCTATCAGGGAATACTAAAACAAAACGAAAGAGTTAATGTAGAGAAGTATTGTCGTCGATTTAAAGTAGAGCATAATAATTTGCAGAAAAAGAAAACACTCATCATTGGTTAATGATAAAGGCATATAGCCATTACATGATAATGCGGGACTATATATTGGCCTAGTCACTCAGAAAAATATTACAATAAAGAATACATTTTACCCCATCCTCCTTACCCTCCTGATATTGCTCCATCTGACTATCATTTTCTCATATTATTTTTAGGGGGGAAACAGTTTATTTATTGTGAAGAAGTTAAAAATGATATTGTGCGTCTCTGAAGAATTCGAGGGATCAACAATTTGCCAAAAAGATGAGTTTTCACATTAAAAGTGAAAAATAAAAAAAATGCCATGTAGTTTCGTCATTTTGGTGCTCTTTTAATTTGGGGGAAAGGAAAAAAGAAAAGAAAAGAAAAATCACCTTGCAAATAGCAAAAATATATGTGCCGTTTTGGGGGGATGGTGCCATAGCTGAGTTTATTGAATTTAGTTAAAAATCAAGCACGTGGCACATCAAAGAATTTTCTCTCAACAATCCAAGAAAGCTAAGTATTTCAAACTATCTCTCTCAGTCTACTTTTGAATGTATGCACCCGTATAACCCTTCTGTGAACAACGAACTCTCTTACCCTTGTTTTAAACATTTTTAATATTATTTTGTGCCAGATGATTTAATCTGTTGTATGAACATTTCCTTTTCATGACAATTCGTTAAAACAACGGACTTTTAAAATTTCTTATCTATTTTTCCTGAAACGAACTACTGACTCAACTTCAAGCGTGTAAATTCGTAAATGAATTCCTTATCTTGTTTTGTTAAAATTACGCGTGTTTCCTCGTTATTACCACCCCATTAATCTTCTTGGCGTGGGTAAATCAACTGTTCATTTTAACCCCGAAGCCACACACCACTGTATATTATCTCAATGCTGAATAATGGTTCTATAAAAAATGGAATCCAGTAAATAACAATATGCCTAGATATCCCAGTGCACATCTGTATTCAAACTATTAAAGACTGCAGTCAGAACTTAGAAGTCAGATAAAAGAAGTTCCCTTTCTCAAAGCAGTAGGAAGACATTGCCGATTAAGGGAGACATCGTATATTTTGCTATTCTCAAACCAACATGTGTCTTGAAAAAAAATTGTCGTTAATTCTTTGTTGACGTCGATCACGTCTATAATCGAAACGAATCTGTGGAACATAGCGAACGCCAGTGTATTTGCATACAGCCGACCTTGGATGTCACCAGAGCTTGTGTAGTGACGTGCAGAAACTTATTATCACAATAGACTTCTTTTACTTCGTATCCGAAAGCAATTTTATTATGACACATTATTTGATTTCTAGATATTAATACCAAGGCAATGACTTCAAGCAGGTGATGCAAAAACAATTCTGATTTCTTCTGTTGTATAAGTGGCGAGTTTGCAACAACGAATAACAGAACAGATCCATGATTTTATCAGAAAAGGTTATCATGTTTAATTTGAAGGGCGATCAGGACACGTCGTGGTCACCACATATTGTTGAGTCGGCGGTGCTGAGTCGGCGGTGTTGAGTCGGCGGTGCTGAGTCGGCGGTGTTGAGTCGGCGGTGCTGAGTCGGCGGTGTTGAGTCGGCGGTTTTGAGTTACCCCTTTCCGATGTTATCACACTTTGTTTGATCTTAATACCAAGGCAATGACTTCAAGCGGAGGATGCAGAAACTACCTCGAGTTCTTCTGTTATATGTGGCGAGTTTACAGCAACGAATAACAAAACTGATCAATGATTTTGTCAGAAAAGCTTATCATGTTTACTTTGAAGTGAATCTGGGCGATCAGGATGCATCGTGGGTATCACATATTGTCTGCAAAAACATATCAGGAGCAGTGGACTAGGGGTCCTCGAACTTTGCTTCCGATGATTTGACACGAGCCACCAAATCACATCGACGACTGCCTAAATTGACATTTCTGGCCCCAGCAAGAAGAAACGATAATCTGTAATCCTTTTCCTAAGTCAGCCATCTGTACCACACTCCGATGAAGTCCCAATTCCTTTCTTCTAAAGGCTTTTACGTTCAGTGATATTGAAGAATTGGATCATGATGATGCGAATGATCTCGTCGTCGTTATGGGCGAGACTGACGACGACAATGATTTTGCGGGATTATCATCTGAACCGACGTTTAACCAAGAAGATCTTAGCGACTTAATCGGGAATTTGAGTTTATCAAAAGAATGAGCAGAAATGTTAGCTTCAAGATTGAAGGAGAAAAAAGTCTTCTTAAGAAAGGAACAAAAGTTACATTTTATCGCAGTAGAGACGCTGAATTTGTCTCCTACTTCAATCAAACCAACGAAATTGTTTCTTGTAACAATGTCGAAGTAGTTTTGCTGCATCTTGGTATGATACAAATTCATAGAGTCAATTCATTGATAGGTCAAAGCGTAGTTTGAAATTTGTTTTTCTTTTTACTTGGGCTGCAATCAGCCTACACAAAGTCCCCCGCCTGCTCCCTTTATTTATGGGATAGTAGAGCCGGCAATCAATACTAGGATAGCTGGTCAGAGTAGAAATGAAAGGCGGAGAGTAACACGTGATGACTGATCCGCTAGTCCCCAGAGATAAAATCATCTTCCTTTCTCTCCTTACCAAATTAGAACTCATGAAACAGTTTGTGAATGCGCTTTACAAGGAAGGACAATATTTTCAGTTCATTTGAAGTGTATTTCCTGAAAAACTGAAACAAGGTATTTTTGATGGATCTGACAATCGAAAACTCATCAAGGATGACAACTTCGTAAATTATAGGAATCAAATGCCTGGATTTCATTTGTTGCTGTAGTAAAAAAAAAACAACTTAAAAAAAAACTTTCTTGGTAATCGCGAGACAGACGACTATGGAGAACGAATCGACGGGATGTCAGCTTGGGGCTAACCTGAGTATCAAACAACATTTCCTGCATAAGTCATTTGAACAGGTTTCCAGAAAACTGTGGCGATATAAGTAATGACCAAGAAGAACGTTTTCATCGGGATATGAAGTCATGGAGGACAGATACCAAGGGAGGCGGGATAAAAGAATGATGGCTGCTTATTGTTGGAGTCTGAAGACAGACAAAACTATGGAGCAGAAGTTCTTGCCATGATTGTTCTTTTTTCATTTTTGACTTCATATTTAACCGAACATATTTGTGTATTGATGTATTTTTTCTTCATAGTTAAAATTTTATTTGATTTGCATAACTGTTCATTTTTCGCTTTTCAGACAAATGACTTAAAATAAGCAATTTTCCTGTTTTTGGCCATCATCTGAAGCAAGAAAACTAAAGATAACCGAGAAAAAATGACTATATTCAAATTCAGTGCCATGAAATTGCTTAAAACTAGTGATGATATCCCTTGAACCATTTCAAAAAATATTTTTGTGGGCCAGTGTTATTTATTACAAAATTCTAATAGTAAGATCAGCAATTCTCTAGAAGCCTCGAAAAACCACTTAGACCAAATCATTACCCAGAATGATGCCAATTTGCTGGAGGGTGAATATGCCACAAATATGGCGAAAGATAGTGGAACGAAATGGTAAAATCTATGTACAAATATATAAACATTGTCTTAAAAATGAATTGAAAAAATTGAATGAATGAATTGAAAAAACTCCACTAACGTTTGTTCCAAACCAGTACAACCCGATCTTAAGGCAAAGAAATTTTTAAAATGACTATTAAGATATTTTAAACGGTAGAGCAATGTATAGCGGCTCGGATTGAGGAATCGGAGAGCCGAGTTCGAATTTCAGTCATTCATTTACGTGCTAATACCCTTGGGAAAGGTATGAATCCTCTTTTCCTCAAAGCTATGAGAAAATAGCAGGACAGGCTGGGTTCTATAGCCTTTGATGGCAACTGATCTACCGCAGAAAGAAATGGCAACCTACCGCGGGAAAAATCTGCCTCATCAGTCATGTATCAAAAGCTACATGATCGCCTAAGCGTGTATCACGTATGGCACATAACTGACTGAAATTCAGAGTAGTGAGTAAACGTTCTTGGACCTTTCTCAACATGAACAAAACGGACTTCACTCGTTCAACTTCATTTACGAGGTGGTACGTAAGGTGTCGGTGCGTTTGGAACGGCGCATGCAGACAAAATGAGCCACAGGGATTTGCCTCTGTCTTCTCTGAGAAAGGCTCTGAATCAGATCGCCTTTTACATGCCCAACGGAACGACTTTAAAAGTATCGTTGGGAAGTACTCGCCAAACCAAGCAAATTTTTAACAATGAAATTTTCTAAATGTTTTGGTATTTATTATGGCTTTAAAAACGGACACTTTTTAAAAAGTATACGAAGGCGAGTTATATAAGGAATAAAGAACACAGTCAAACATCGTTCATTAAGTTATCGCTATACACCACAGGTCCACATCAATACTTGTCAATGTTTTCAACACTTCTTTCAATTGCAGTGTTCCACCTACGAATGAGGGCATGTAACCCAGTTTCGTAAAAGTCAGCTGGTTACTGATGTAACCAATTCCTTACAGAAGTTTTCATAACTTCATCATCACATGACTTAGCCCCCTCATCACTTTGGTCCAACAAAAGCGGCACTGTATAAGAAATAAGAAATGCAATCAAACATATCGTATATCAAGATATAGCTATACATCACAGGTTCACATCCTTACTTTCAACATAATCACCATCTATTTCAAAGGCAGTGTCCTATCTTCAAATGAGGGTATGGTATCCAAGCTTATTAAAACTCAGCTTGCTGCTGATGTAACCATTTCCTGACAGTAGTTTCCAAGTCTTCATCATCATCTGGTTTAGCGTACTCAGATTCTCATAACTTTGGTCC
>OZ038509.1:17220597-17240597 GCA_964036315.1 Acanthosepion esculentum | reverse complement strand
TGTATTTTCATTGGTCTTTGAACTGACTAATCAGGAACGAGCAAGAAGACGAGTTTTTTTCTTAAATATTTCATTTCAACTCAAGCAAGGCAATAAAGCTACTAAGAGGCAAGGTAATGCTGAGTTTTAGAGAATATGAGAAAAAACACTGTTAGAGGAGAAAACGATAAAGCAGCAAGAATTAAGAAGACATTAACGATTGATATTGCATTTAAATCTTTGGAGATCAAAGTTGACTGGGAAGTAAGAAGCGGGAAGAGAGTTTTTACAAGCGAGAAATGCGAGGGAAGAAACTGTTAGCATAGAACTTACGGTTGCATCTAGCCATTTCAACTGTAAAAGGATGAAATATTGCCACCAATATAGTCAGTTACGTGCCATACGTAATACTCGCTTAGGCGATCATGCATCTTTCGATACATGACTGACGGGGCAGATTTTTTTCCCGCAGTAGGTTGCCATTTCTTTGTGCGGTAGACCAGTTGCCATCCAATGTTATAGAACCCGGTCTGTCCTGCTACTTACCCATAGCTTGGGCGGGGGGAAGAAGAATAGGATTCATACCTTTCCCAAGAGTATTAGCACGTAAGTGAATCCAATGGATTCGACTGGAATTCGAACTCGGCTTTCCGATTCCTCAGTCCGAGCCGCTATCCATTACTTCACTTAAATTCATAATATCTAGATACCGTAGAAGAAAGTTCATCAAAAGAATTACCATTAAAGTATTTATAGAAAATGCACATAGAAGCTACATTACGGAGGTAAAAATGTATCTTCTTCCTCCAATTTTCTTTGGTGAGGTTTTTTTTGTCTTAGTGCCAAGCAGAAGGCCTAAAAATAGCTGAATTAAATAAATTTCTCTCTCCTTCCTATTTCCCTCTCATACATCATACTATCGAGTAGTAGGTAACATTTCCCTGTTGAACACAATAAAAAAACTTGCTAATACAGACCCCACGCGTTGTACCATATATATTTGTAAACAGTCGCTATTACTGCTGATAATGCAAAAAATCTCATCGTGATTGAATCCTCTGAGTGACTAATGTGTTTATGAAAAAATAAATACGCAAAAATTCGCAGGGCCTCGATGGCCTAGGGGTTAGAATCTCCGACTGATACCAATTATTTTCGAAACATATTTTCATGAACGTTTTTCCAAATGTAAGTAATTTATAATTCTGTCGGGATTACATACCCAAATTTATTACATATTGTCAACAGGGAAAACGGATAGATAAAAACAGTTCTTTCTTCTATCCTGAAGGCTCTCCATCTCAAAACTCGTAACACTTAAGGCGGGGAATATAAAATGTTACAGGATTTTTTTTTTTTTAAAGTCACTCATTTTCTTTCTCTTTTTTTTAGTCTCGAGAAACGCCAGCTTGGGAAAAATAATATAAGATTTAATTATTTCAAACACACACAAATGCATACACAACACAACGCATTTATCGTTATTCATCTGATGAAGCTGTCGGATATTATTTTCGAAACGTACTTTCATAGATAGATAGATATGAACAGACTGAGATAGATAGATAGATAGATAGATAGATAGATAGATAGATAGATAGATAGATGGATAGAGAGATAGAGAGATATGAACCGATTGGGATAGGTACCACCACGAGATCGCTGAAAAAGAGCATAGCATGATGAAAAAGACGCCAAAACAAAATTTTATCGTCTAAATGTTTATGTTATTATTAAGAGGAAAGACCAAAGTTTATTTCAATTATTTTTTAAAATTTTTTCTTCTTTTTAGAACATTGTAAATTTTGATTTAAAAAAAACCTTGTTTCTCTTTGTATCACCGGAACTAGTAAAATAACATACAATTTTTAGCACGTTTTTTTTGTATGACACACATTAATTTGGAAAATCTTGCAAAAATAAAAATAATTGTCTGATGTTAATGAAACTTTCAGAAACTATTCACAGATGATCGAAATTATTATAAATATGAATTTTTAATACAATTATTTGTTATTTCTTTAATTCTAATCGATTTTTACATTTAAGTTGTTAAAATATTATAAAATTAGTTAAAAGCCGCATCCGCTTTCGTAAGTGTCCTTATGAGATAGATCATTTTTAGCGCGTTGTAAATTGTATCGTTTTGACTAATCAGAAGACCCGCAGTAATTAAGAAATGTAATTTTGTGTTTATAATCGGGCTGTAATTATAAAGTACGGAAGACCAACCAGAATGCAGTTAAGTTGCGTTATTTGAGTTAAGCATTGTTCTCCGCTGTTAAGGCCTTTACTTTTGCGAAACACGCGTGGAGAAGTTAATTGGATTTTTCAATTTCAACTGATAAGGGTACCTGCAAGTATCAGTATCATCTTATGAAATTTATATGATCTTATTTTTATATTAATCTCAGTTATGGCATTTTTCCATAAATGAAATATCAAAAATAATAATAAACTGAATGGAAATACAAATAACACAGTAAAATGTAGTAAATGTACATAAAACTATAGTATTTTATGTATACTTCTGATAAAATTTCATGAGAAAGGTACCTATAAATTAATTAGATACCTTTCTTATGAAATTTAATCTCACTCTTAACAGTCTTATTTTAATTTCTTTATAATATATTTTCCATAAAGCGTCGTAAACGTAAAGGTGAAAGCTAAGTAGAAAAACAAAAAATTAGAGCGCTGAAAGTTTTCCTTAAAAAAAACGAGGTAAATAATTTGTTCACTTAAATGTAAATAACTTCAGTTCTCTCCTTCCGTAGAAGAACTTATCACGTAATCCGTCAATATGTCATTCATCACCTGTCAAGTGACGGGAAAGTTAATGACGTTTTTGTTTTATTTTCAAATTACATCTTTTCGGCGCAGAAACTAAGTTTAGCTTGGTTCAAAATATTTTAAATAAACATAATTTCTGAATTTCTTAATTTCTTAAAATAAGTTTTGAAAAAATGATAATTGATTTTTAAAAGAATTTCAAACTGAGATTTTTATTTTTTTTATAAAACGGAAAAAAATGTTAGCCATGATCGATTATCTGTCAATTTTGCAGACTCAAAAAAAAAAAAGATTTTTAACGAAAATTTTGGACATGCTATGAACGATTAAAAAATGTAAAAAATACCCCCCAAATACTTTGATATTTCCTCTTAATAATAGCATAAACATTTAGACGATAAAATTTTGTTTTCGTCAAGTTTGGCGCCTTTTTCATCATGCTATGTTCTTTTTTTAGCGATCTCGTGGAGGTACCTAGATAAATATATATGAGCAAACTGATAGATAGATAGATAGATAGATAGATAGATAGATAGATAGATAGATAGATAGATAGATTACTGCTTATTAATTACCAGGTATATGAGTATGCTAATTTTTTTATTGCAATAATCCGTCAATATTTTCGCACGTTAGCCTAATTTTTATTTAATCTTTTTATGAATAAATATCTTGGCTTCTTTATTTTCCGTTCATAGACAATTGGCTCCGGAAATGTCTTGTCAAAGACTTGCCATGCACCAAGAAAGAACACGGTAAGTAAATGTTTTCGAATTTTTTACATCGATGATTATAGTAATAGTCTTAATTTGCATGATATTTTTGACACAAAGCGTAAGTTCCAACTTCTGGTTGGATACCTACAGACATAATTATATCGGCCTTGTATATTTTAGCATTAAACGGAACTATGACTACTTTTTTTAGTGTAGGGAAAACCGGACCTATGGTTACCTTTTTGTCTCTAGTGTAAACCGGACCCGTGTCTAACTATTTTAATCTGATGTAAACTGGACCTATTTCTACCTTTTTGATTCTAGTGTAAACCAGACCTATGTCTGTCTTTTTAACTCTAGTGTAAACCAGACCTATGGCTATCTTTTTGTCTCTAGTGTAAACCGGACCTAGGGATATTTTTGTACTCTAGTGTAAACCAGACCTATGTCTACCTATTTGTCTATAGTGTAAACCTAACCTATGGCTCTCTTTTGCATTTAGTGTCAATCGGACCTATGTCGCATTTTTAAATCTAATGTAAACTGGATCTATGTCTACCTTTTTCTGTTCTGGTATAAACCGGTCATAAATCTACTCATCTTTTAATTCACTGTCATTTTTGTCCAAAAAGTCTTTTAACCGACATTAAATAACCCAACAATTATTGATGTGTCGTTAAATTCACCAACATGATCTAACCTGAAGAATGCCGAAGCTCATTGCAGTTGAAACATTATGATCAAAACAGCGAAGATAAGATGTTCGTATTTTATTCTTACTCTTTTTTTAAAATTTGTGTATTCATTGCAGGTATTTTTCTTGCCAACCGCGAATTATTGAAAAAATGCAAATGTCTAAAACGCTGTTCCTCTCTATTGTATCATACTCAGATCTCGACTGTTTATCGCCCAAGGAATAAGAATTTGTAAGTAATTTTCATTTAATTTTTATCGATATTAGTATTATATATTTATTCTTTTAGAGAACGAATTATAGATAATATATACCAACACAGAAAGAGCAACACAAATGCAACAAAAAGGAGTGCTGAACTTATGTGAAAGCATTCTACCTATATGGCAAGATCCAACGTACTATGAAAATTAGTGAAATATTTCTACGTGGATAATCTGATAAACACAGAAAACTCGGTTGATAAGTTGATACCGCTATATAAGGAACCCGTTTCAAAGGTGGAAAAGTGTAATTTTCATTGATTAAACGCGGTTGTAATTTAAACAATATATTAGGCTACAATGATAATGTAGTTAATGATATTTTACAAATTTCATGAAACTATCAAGTTGTCAACACTGATGCTAAAGGAAAGATTCCATCTCAAAATTCTAGCGTATTCGATCCCTTTTCTCTAAGTTTACAAGTTATCATTAAAGGGATTATGCTTTCTGCACTATACATTAACGTTCCCACTAACATGTGCCGTCCTGTGTATGACGATAAACTATATCCGCGTCCTGGGTAAGACGATAGACTACATCCGACAGCAAGGCCTCTGATCAGGTTTTGAGGAGCGTGGATCCACCTCTTAATTGCTGGTGTTCGCAGGTCCACCCCGACCCGGGGTGGTATCTGTTAGGGTCCCAGCTATGGGCAAATAGTTAACTCCCCCAAAACCGGGGTCAAAACGTGTAAAAATAAATTTTAATACCAGCAAAACATTTTTGTAAAAAAATTCTTACCAGCAATACATTTTTGAAAAAAAAAATTTTACCAGCTGTACATTTTTTGGAAAAAAAATATTACCAGATATACATATTTGAAGGGAAATTATTACCAGAAATTGGTTTTTGAAAACAAAAAATATTACCAACAATAAAAATTTTGTCGCCATTAAATAACCCATTGAGGTTGATATACCGTAAAAAAAGGCCCAAACCAACATGTGTTTGTACAGTGGGCTCTGATAAGTTTTTAGCCACCCTTAATTACAGCAATTTTGGCTTATGTAATAACGTCTCTTCTTTTTTTCAGACAATACCGTTTTAGTATCAGGCTACTGTCATCTTTGAACGATAGTTGACTTATATTTGGCAAAGAAAGTTCGTGGAAGTAAGGAAATTGCTTAATTTCAACAAGGGCAAATAATAGGATGGCATCAGTGTGGCAAGTCAAATAGAGAAATTGGTAGGTTTTTCCAGGTTAATCTTCAAACGGTTAATAATATTGTCAAGAAATTTAATGAAGAAGGCCGTTGTCGTGTGGAACAACGTTCAGAAAGACCAAGCATCGTGTCTGAGCGAACGAAAAGGACGTTAAAGAGGGAAGTCATCAGAAACCGTCGTGAGAAATGTCGCCAACAGCATGGAAATGTCGCCATATGCAATCAGAAAGACTCTGAAAGAGCTAGGCTATCAAAGAAGAGTTGCAAGAAAGAAGCCGTTGATTTCAGAGGTTAACAGGAAAAGGCATATGGACTGGGTGAGAGAATTCGAGAGCAAAGATTATGAATTTTGGCAGTCTGTATTTTGGAGAGATGAAAGTAAATTCTGTCAATATTCGAATTCGAAACAGGTTTATGTTTGGAGAAATCAGAATGAGACTTGGAACATTTAATGTCTGCAGGCGACCGTGAAACATGGAGGGGTTGGAGTAATGGTGTGGGGTGCTGTCTGGTTTGGAGGGAAATCTGAACTGATTCTTGATGACGAGCAGTTGAATGGTCCAAAATACAGTCAAATATTATAGAAAGGACTACTAATATTTGAAACCAATCAGATTAACAAGAATGTCTACCTTTTTCAAGAAAATGGAGCGCCATGTCATACGAGCAAGGTAGCAAAGTCCTGGAAGGAATCGCAAGGAATCAAGTCACTGACAATGGGTAGCCCAAAATCCTGACATGAATCCAATAGAGCATGTTTGGGAGCACCTTCACCGAAAACTTCGACAGCGTGCAACCAAAATCCCGTCAGTGGCAACCCTTAAAGAAACATTGCTAAAGGAGTGGCAAAATATGGATCAGACGATTGTTGATAACTTGATCAAATCCATGAAAAATCGAATACATGCCTCTTCAGGACGTTGGCGATAATGGCTTTCCACTATTTCCTCTCTTTTATAGCTTTTAATAATTTTTTTTTTTGCTATCTTCCTAAACCCTATCTATTAACCATTCCGACAAGCTCGTTAGGCAAGTTATGCACTATTTGCCTCCGTCCCTCTTGCCTTCAATCTGTCCTGTGTGTATCATATTTTTAAGCCCTGTTTCCTCATTATGTGCCCTAAATATTTCAACTCTTTCTGATGTTAAGTGTAAGTGTCCTTATTGTTTTAATTTTCTCTAAAACTTTTTCGTTGCTCACGTTTGGTCCATGGTATTCTCAGCATCCTTCTGTAGAGCCACATTTCTGTTGCTTCATGTCTCTTCTTCATCTTTGAGAAGATTGTCCAGCATTCACTGCCATATAGAAAAACTGATATTACATAACAGTTCCGTATTCGTTTCTTCTTTTATAATGAAATTTTCCTGTTTCTTAATAATTTGCTTAGCTTTTAGAAGGCAGCTTTTGATATCCCAATGCGCCTTCGGATTTCTGTGTCACACTTTCGTCATTCTATTAAAACACTTCCTTGGTTTAAATATTGTTGTACATGCTTGATTTTGGTATCTCCAATTTGTAATTTCCATGTTGTGCTATTGTCTTTTACTAATAAATATACATTCTGTGTTCTTGCAATTGATGTTTAATTTCCTATCTTCTGCATGAGTTCTTGTAGTTTCCTTTCTGTCTTTGCTATCAACACTGTGTTATCTGCATATTTTATGTTGTTAAGATTCTGGCTGTCCATAATGAATCCTGGTAGGACATCTAATTCTCTCAGAATCCCCTCACTGTGTAGATTGATTAAGTCCCGTGTGCAACCCATTCAGTAGGAGTTCTTGTAGTTTCCTTTCTGTCTTTGCTATCAAATCTGTGTCATCTGCATATTTTATGTTGTTAAGATTGTGGCTGCCGATAATGAATCCTAGTAGGACTTCTAATTCTCTCAGAATCCCCTCACTGTATAGGTTGATTAAGTCCCGTGTGCAACCCTTTCAGTAGGAGTTCTTGTAGTTTCCTTTCTATGTCTGCTATCAACACTGTGTCATCTGCATATTTTATGTTGTTAAGATTGTGGCTGCCGATAATGAATCCTGGTAGGACTTCTAGTTCTCTCAGAATCCCCTCACTGTATAGATTGATTAAATCCCGTGCGCAACCCTTTCGGTAGGAGTTCTTGTAGTTTCCTTTCTATGTCTCCTATCAACACTGTGTCATCTGCATATTTTATGTTGTTAAGATTGTGGCTGCCGATAATGAATCCTGGTAGGACTTCTAATTCTCTCAGAATCCCCTCACTGTGTAGATTGATTAAGTCCCGTGTGCAACCCTTTCAGTAGGAGTTCTTGTAGTTTCCTTTCTGTCTTTGCTATCAAAGCTGTGTCATCTGCATATTTTATGTTGTTAAGATTCTGGCTGTCCATAATGAATCCTGGTAGGACTTCTAATTCTCTCAGAATCCCCTCACTGTGTCGATTGATTAAGTTCCGTGTGCAACCCTTTCAGTAGGAGTTCTTGTTGTTTCCTTTCTGTGTCTGCTATCAACACTCTGTCATCTGTATATTTTAATTTATTGCCAATAATGAATCCTCATAAGCCTTCCAATTCTCTATAGGTTGAATAAGTCCAGTAAGAAGACCCGCCCTTTTCTTACACTCCTTTCTATTTTTCTTTATGAATTTTCCTTCCTATCCATATGCAGGCGGTTTGTTCCCAGCAGAGGGTCTGCATTATTCTAATATCCTTTCCAAATATGTCACGGTTACTAAGCAGTTGCAACAATTCTTTGAATGGATCCAAATTTTCAGATGTTTGTTCTGAAATAAAATACACGGAAGGGGTAAACGCTTTTGTCCCCTCATCACTATCACTAAACTCTTCCTTTGTTTTTTGCAGAGATTCTATTGCCCCATTAGATTTATCCTTTTCGCATTCCTTTTCACTAAGACAGGGACATTTGAGTATGGGGGTTAATGTACCAGGATAGCCTACAGAACCGACCTCTTTTCGGTATCAACTTTTTCGCTTTTCTTTTTCACTCAACGTTCGATCTGAGTGAGATCTACGAACACATCCCTTTCAAATTTTGCTTCCCTCAGATAATCTCCCTTGAATAAACTTTCACTTATTTTTCCATTGTGACACACGTTTTCTGATTGTTTATGTTTCTATGTTGTCTAAACATTTAATAATATAATTTTTTACTTAAAAAAAATCTTTACCCAGACTCTACTCAGTCCTTGATCTGTCCAGCCAGGTTTGAATTTCAAATTTAATAATACTCCGTTTTTGAGTTCAGAATCAAAATTCACACATTTTTATAGCATTTTTTTTTAAGTAAACAGGCTTATTATTCTACAGTTATTGGCCAGAATAGTTTCTTTGAGACTCGTGTCGTTGTGCCTTTGGATAAATAAAACAGAGTAGCTATTTTTAATTATCCAAACAGTTAGTTCCGAAATTTAAATAAACTGTGTTAAAGTGCAGCACATTCAACAAAATTTAATTTGTGTAAAGTATAGGATTTTTATGAGGTTACGAAAAAAGGGTGTCGTACTACAAAGAAATGTTTGTGGTATCGTTAATGTAAGGCCAAAGGCACACGACAAAAACAGACGACACAAGCCGAGTTTAGAAAAAAAAATACCTTAAATTTACTAAACAAAAAAATGAAAGCAATTACACAAATTAAGTGCTGTGTGCGAAAAAATGGCCGAAATAGAAAATAATGTCCAAATGTATGTACAAATAATGTATATAGTGCAAAACATATGCCTTTTTTACAATAAAGGATATAAAATTATTCCTTTTTAAAATAAAGGATATACTGTAAATAAATCATTCTGTTTTAACAATAAAAATCTAAAATATGCTGCAAAGGGTCCCTAGAAAGTCAAACGACATTAAATCAAATAAAGGGGGAACGATAGTACTTCTCTGAATGCTTTTCAAGTAGTAGGTACAATGTCCGTAGCGAAGAAATAGATTTCACATCAGTCGATGAATTTTTCTTAGATGAGGAAGCGATCTTGATATTCTTTTCAATCCTCGGCTCGCGGTATTCAATTTCTTCGATGTCGTTGTTCATGACCGGAGTGACGCGAATTCAACCAGACCAGGTCGCTCCGGTTCAGGAGTCGACATAACTCCCGAACCGAACCGACCTGCCCTCTCCTTGCAGCTGATGATGTCGTCTTTTCTCCAAGTAAGTTCTTTTCTTTTATACACCAAAACCGGCTCCAGGTTGTGTCTCGGGAGTTGGAGCGAAGCCCTCTGATTGGTGCCGAAATGAATTACACGCTGCTATTTTTCCTGAAATCGGAAGGACGCAAAAATATTTTTTTTGAAAGTCAATACTTTAAGTTAGAGCCTAAACCAGTGTCTGTTTTCTTTCAGAAAAGCAGACGATACATGCTGAAGTTTAGACTTTTTTTATCAATTCCGAAGGAGCTTAGGTTTTATTTCAATTGTAATCACTGCTTTTTTCAAACAATAAACGTTGCCGAGAAGGGAAGGTAGTTAAAATAATAGCGGTATCAAGGGAAAAACATTTTTGGTGGGTGCGGGGTGCGAACATGAAATGAAGGTCCATGTTTGCCAGAGAAACAATGCGTTGGTTTTCTATTGCGATTGAAAAATTAACGGAAAGATCCTTAACTTTTCAGTTGAAATGCAGCATTGAGTTGTTCAAGGCTAAATTCTTTAAAGGTTTACATTGCATCCAAAGTTCTATATTTATTGATTGCCATCAGCGACATGATTTGTTTTTAATCAAATTTATGAACTTTTTCGCAATTATATTTTAGACCAGATCACTTGGAAATGAATATGTACTACCAGACGCTGGTCATGAAAGAAGTGAAAGAAGTTCCCAAGTATTCGCTGGATAAAATATTATGTAAGTTTTTCGAAAAAGTGAACATAATTCTAATTAAACAGTTTTCTATTCAGACAGGAGTAACAAAACATATTCAATACTGATTTCTGATGCTTTTCCACCAAGTAGTAATAGTCTTAAGTTGTCTGAATTTCTTAGATGAAGCCTTAGCAATTATTATTCATTTTTGACTAGTATTTCATTCATCTTATTTCTTTTGCTTTTCCACCAAGTAGTAATAGTCTTAAGTTGTCTGAATTTCTTAGATGAAGCCTTAGCAATAATTATTCATTTTTGACTAGTATTTCTTTCATTTTATTTCTTTTGCTTTTCCACCTAGTAGTAATAGTCTTAAGTTGTCTGAATTTCTTAGATGAAGCCTTGGCAATTATTATTCCTTTTCGACTAGTATTTCTTTCATTTTATTTCTTTTGCTTTTCCACCTAGTAGTAATAGTCTTAAGTTGTCTGAATTTCTTAGATGAAGCCTTAGCAATAATTATTCATTTTTGACTAGTATTTCTTTCATCTTATTTCTCTTGCTTTTCCACCAAGTAGTAATAGTCTTAAGTTGTCTGAATTTCTTAGATGAAGCCTTAGCAATAATTATTCATTTTTGACTAGTATTTCTTTCATTTTATTTCTTTTGCTTTTCCACCTAGTAGTAATAGTCTTACGTTGTCTGAATTTCTTAGATGAAGCCTTAGCAATAATTATTCATTTTTGACTAGTATTTCTTTCATTTTATTTCTTTTGCTTTTCCACCTAGTAGTAATAGTCTTACGTTGTCTGAATTTCTTAGATGAAGCCTTAGCAATAATTATTCATTTTTGACTAGTATTTCTTTCATTTTATTTCTTTTGCTTTTCCACCTAGTAGTAATAGTCTTAAGTTGTCTGAATTTCTTAGATGAAGCCTTAGCAATAATTATTCATTTTTGACTAGTATTTCTTTCATTTTATTTCTTTTGCTTTTCCACCTAGTAGTAATAGTCTTAAGTTGTCTGAATTTCTTAGATGAAGCCTTAGCAATAATTATTCATTTTTGACTAGTATTTCTTTCATTTTATTTCTTTTGCTTTTCCACCTAGTAGTAATAGTCTTACGTTGTCTGAATTTCTTAGATGAAGCCTTAGCAATAATTATTCATTTTTGACTAGTATTTCTTTCATTTTATTTCTTTTGCTTTTCCACCTAGTAGTAATAGTCTTAAGTTGTCTGAATTTCTTAGATGAAGCCTTAGCAATAATTATTCATTTTTGACTAGTATTTCTTTCATTTTATTTCTTTTGCTTTTCCACCTAGTAGTAATAGTCTTAAGTTGTCTGAATTTCTTAGATGAAGCCTTAGCAATAATTATTCATTTTTGACTAGTATTTCTTTCATTTTATTTCTTTTGCTTTTCCACCAAGTAGTAATAGTCTTAAGTTGTCTGAATTTCTTAGATGAAGCCTTGGCAATTATTATTCATTTTTGACAAATATTTCTTTCATCTTATTTCTCTTGCTTTTCCACCAAGTAGTAATAGTCTTAAGTTGTCTGAATTTCTACATAAATACTTTAGCCCTCTGTAAATACTGTTGAATGTTTGATCGTCCCACAGAATCTTTTCCTTAATATTTAGTAAGTGGCAAGTCAAACAGCTTTCTGAATAACCCTGTCAAGTATCTATAAAGAGTTTCTGATTTTAGTCATATTTGTATGAATTAGAGGCAGATTTATTTGTTGACCGAAAATAAAATGAAGCCTATTTTTGCATATTTTAACTTTTGTTATTTACAAATCGATTTTTTTATGTCGATCTTTTAATTTGATTTTTGAAAATATATATTTCTTTTTTCTTTTTTATTAATCCTATAAATCCCAATATGGATGTGCAGTGGTGTAATGGATGCGAAATCTCATTCTCGCGATCGAATTCCAATCGCGTTTGTTGCATTCAATTTCGCGTAAATACTTTTGGGAAAGGTATGAATCCATCATTTCTCCTCCCAGCTATGGGTAAATAGCAGGGTCCTATAGTATCGGTCGGCAAACAGTATAGGAGAAGGAAAAATCCAAACCAGCCTAAAGAGAATTAGGCCCCACATAAAAAACAACAACCTTGTGCTACATCCCGCCTTGTGTGGAGGTCTCAGGTAAATACTGACGAGTTAACGATATCTATTTGTCGACTCTCTGCTTCCGGGCGTCGAGGAACCCAGACGAGGTTATGACGATGGATAGTGTCTCTTCTGGGTAGGTAGACAGCTTCCCGACCCCGTGCATAATGGGTCTTTGGGCAAATTTTTCCCAAGCCTAGAAGTTGTATCACCCCACGTAAAACCCGACCTTGTGCCACATCCCGCTTTGTGTGCAGGTCTCGGTTAAATACCTGCTTATCGACTCTCTGCCTTCGATGAGAGAGTAACCCAAACGAGGCTATGCCCAAAGGTAAGGTCTAGTCTGGGGAGGTAGACAGCTACCAGACCCCGAGCATGCGGGGTCTACGGGAATTTTTTGCCCGAGCGTACGTGCACGGAAAAACCCACGGGAGGTCTCGGATAAATACCGAGGAGTTAACGGTTAACTGTTTATTACATTAGTGTTCTCAAGCGTGTACCATCTTATTCTACTGGAATGAACTACTTATATTTTATATGTGTGTAGACCTTACCTATTTACGACACAACATATCGTATAATATTGTTATGACGGGATATATTAAGCGGTCAATACATGATTGAAAATATTGCATACCGAGCTAACATACATTCTGATAGCGATGCCAAATTTTATATTGTGTCCACTGAAAATCCCTGAAAATTGAATCGAATGAATTTAGGCAATTTAGACATAAATAGCACGGCTCTGTCCAAACATTTCTGGCAATTAAAGAATGGTGGCAATACACCCATAATTACATGGGATATAATAGCTGAAACCAAATCTTGCAATGGGAAAGGCGATAGGTGTAATTTATGCCTTGTAGAAAAGTTCATGCGTGATACACGCTTAGGCTATCATGTATCTTTTAATACATGACTGACGACGCAGATTTTTTCCCGCGGTAGGTTGTCATTTCTTTCTGCGGTAGACCAGTTGCCAGATAAGACTATAGAACCAGGGTTGTCCTGCTATTTAGAGTAGATTTTTCATACCTTTCCCAAGTGAAAGGTAAGTGAATGGATTCAACTGGAAGTCGAACTCGACTCACCTATTCCCCAATCTGAGCCGCTATCCATTACTCCACCGCGCCTCCTAGAAAAATTAGTTATCTTAAAACACTAAAATAACGCTAACTTATTAAACAAGAGAAATTAATTGACCGTCACAGAAATGAATTGAACGTTATATGTAGGCATAAAAGTAAATACCTGTTGAAATACGTTGATCCAAATTAATTTCCACTGTAGATTATAACCTTTCCTTTTTTAAATTTTCTTCTGTTTACTTATTTTATGTCGAGCAAATACAATTTTTTTATATAGTCTTTCCATTAGCTCTGATTAGTTTTCTACCTATATGTATATGTGTCTTGATATTTTTTTTTAATATAGTTATAGGTACGTTTATTTTAAATACAAATTATAAAAAAAAACGTTAATCCCTGTTTATTTTAAATGTAAAATATACTTCCAGTTTTCTTTATATCCTATTTTAAAAACAAAACAAAACAATAATCACCGTATAATATATGGACTGTGCCAACATTGCGTTAACTAGAAATATTTATTAAAATTTAAATTATGTAACGATCAGTCTCAATTCAGTACCTGAAGATTGCGTTGTGCACGCAACTCTGAGTCGTGCTACCGGTGAAGAAAAATGTGTATATATATATATATATATATATATATATGTGTGTGTGTGTGTGTGTGTGTGTGTGTGTGTGTGTGTGTGTGTGTGCAGGTATGCAGAAAAATAGGAAAGAACACGTTAGGTAAATAATACGGAATTCTTTAGTATTTTTGCTTTTATTTTTAAAAAGACAGTGCTCCATACAGAAGTAGAGCTTATATTATAATTTTTTTTTAAATATGATTCCTTCGCTACATAAGAGTTCTCATGTTTCAAAAGCGAGAGCCGAGACCCTCAATATAATTTTTGTAATTAAGTTGAATTAAGGTGTCTGAAGCGAAGGAATCATTTTTTTTTAATATTATAATATATATATATATATATATATATATATATATATATATATATATATATATATATATATTTGTGTGTGTGTGTGTGTGTGTGTGTGTGTGTGTGTGTGTGTGTGTGTGTGTGCAGGTATGCAGAAAAATAGGAAAGAACACGTTAGGTAAATAATACGGAATTCTTTAGTATTTTCGCTTTTATTTTTAAAAAGACAGTGCTCCATACAGAAGTAGAGCTTATATTATAATATATTTTTTTTAAATATGATTCCTTCGCTACATAAGAGTTCTCATGTTTCAAAAGCGAGAGCCGAGACCCTCAATATAATTTTTGTAATTAAGTTGAATTAAGGTGTCTGGAGCGAAGGAATCATTTTTTTTTAATATTATAATATATATATATATATATATATATATATATATATATATATATATATATATATATGTCTTGAACAATATCTATCTATCTATCTATCAGTTTGTGTCTAGCGACGAATTCTTATGTTCAATATCTCAATATTTGGAAACCTTAGATATTTGTAATTAGTTAAATGTAGGTGGCACGCACACACACGCATGACACACACACGCATGTGGGTGCGTGCACACATAAACACATGCATACACACATAGATATGAACAGAGTTAGATAGATATGAATATAGATAGATAGATAGATAGATAGATAGATCTTTTTCTCTCTCTTTTCTGACAATTTTTTCTCTTTTTCTCCCTCTCGCTTTTCTCGACATTTTTTCACTTTTTCTCTCTCTCTTTTTTCTTGACAATTCTTTCACTTTTTCTCCATCTCTCTTTTCTTGACAATTCTTTCACTTTTTCTCCCTCTCTCTTTACTCGACATTTTTTCACTTTTTCTCCCTCTCTCTTTTCTTGACAATTCTTTCACTTTTTCTCCCTCTCTCTTTTCTTGACAATTCTTTCACTTTTTCTCCCTCTCTCTTTTCTTGACAATTCTTTCACTTTTTCTCCCTCTCTCTTTTCTTGACAATTCTTTCACTTTTTCTCCCTCTCTCTTTTCTCGACATTTTTTCACTTTTTCTCCCTCTCTCTTTTCTTGACAATTCTTTCACTTTTTCTCCCTCTCTCTTTTCTCGACATTTTTTCACTTTTTCTCCCTTTCTCTTTTCTTGACAATTCTTTCACTTTTTCTCCCTCTCTCTTTTCTTGACAATTCTTTCACTTTTTCTCCCTCTCTCTTTTCTTGACAATTCTTTCACTTTTTCTCCCTCTCTCTTTTCTTGACAATTCTTTCACTTTTTCTCCCTCTCTCTTTTCTTGACAATTCTTTCACTTTTTCTCCCTCTCTCTTTTCTTGACAATTCTTTCACTTTTTCTCCCTCTCTCTTTTCTCGACATTTTTTCACTTTTTCTCCCTCTCTCTTTTCTTGACAATTCTTTCACTTTTTCTCCCTCTCTCTTTTCTCGACAATTCTTTCACTTTTTCTCCCTCTCTCTTTTCTTGACAATTCTTTCACTTTTTCTCCCTCTCTGTTTTCTTGACAATTCTTTCACTTTTTCTCCCTCTCTCTTTTCTTGACAATTCTTTCACTTTTTCTCCCTCTCGCTTTTCTCGACATTTTTTCACTTTTTCTGCCTCTCTCTTTTCTTGACAATTCTTTCACTTTTTCTCCCTCTCTCTTTTCTTGACAATTCTTTCACTTTTTCTCCCTCTCTCTTTTCTTGACAATTCTTTCACTTTTTCTCCCTCTCTCTTTTCTTGACAATTCTTTCACTTTTTCTCCCTCTCTCTTTTCTTGACAATTCTTTCACTTTTTCTCCCTCTCTCTCTTCTTGACAATTCTTTCACTTTTTCTCCCTCTCTCTTTTCTTGACAATTCTTTCACTTTTTCTCCCTCTCTCTTTTCTCGA
This sequence comes from Acanthosepion esculentum, assembly GCA_964036315.1. Lineage (NCBI taxonomy): Eukaryota > Metazoa > Mollusca > Cephalopoda > Sepiida > Sepiidae > Acanthosepion > Acanthosepion esculentum. Next base: position 17,224,154 of record OZ038509.1, on the reverse strand, counting down.
CAATTCTTTCACTTTTTCTCCCTCTCTCTTTTCTTGACAATTCTTTCACTTTTTCTCCCTCTCTCTTTTCTTGACAATTCTTTCACTTTTTCTCCCTCTCTCTTTTCTTGACAATTCTTTCACTTTTTCTCCCTCTCTCTTTTCTCGACATTTTTTCACTTTTTCTCCCTCTCTCTTTTCTTGACAATTCTTACACTTTTTCTCCCTCTCTCTTTTCTTCACAATTCTTTCACTTTTTCTCCCTCTCTCTTTTCTCGACATTTTTTCACTTTTTCTCCCTCTCTCTTTTCTCGACATTTCTTCACTTTTTCTCGCTCTCTCTTTTCTTGACAATTCTTTCACTTTTTCTCCCTCTCTCTTTTCTCGACATTTTTTCACTTTTTCTCCCTCTCTCTTTTCTTGACAATTCTTTCACTTTTTCTCCCTCTCTTTCTTGACAATTCTTTCACTTTTTCTCCCTCTCTCTTTTCTCGACATTTTTTCACTTTTTCTCCCTCTCTCTTTTCTTGACAATTCTTTCACTTTTTCTCCCTCTCTCTTTTCTCGACAATTCTTTCACTTTTTCTCCCTCTCTCTTTTCTTGACAATTCTTTCACTTTTTCTCCCTCTCTCTTTTCTTGACAATTCTTTCACTTTTTCTCCCTCTCTCTTTTCTTGACAATTCTTTCACTTTTTCTCCCTCTCTCTTTTCTTGACAATTCTTTCACTTTTTCTCCCTCTCTCTCTTCTTGACAATTCTTTCACTTTTTCTCCCTCTCTCTTTTCTTGACAATTCTTTCACTTTTTCTCCCTCTCTCTTTTCTCGACAATTCTTTCACTTTTTCTCCCTCTCTCTTTTCTTGACAATTCTTTCACTTTTTCTCCCTCTCTCTTTTCTTGACAATTCTTTCACTTTTTCTCCCTCTCTCTTTTCTTGACAATTCTTTAACTTTTTCTCCCTCTCTCTTTTCTCGACATTTTTTCACTTTTTCTCCCTCTCTCTTTTCTTGACAATTCTTACACTTTTTCTCCCTCTCTCTTTTCTTCACAATTCTTTCACTTTTTCTCCCTCTCTCTTTTCTCGACATTTTTTCACTTTTTCTCCCTCTCTCTTTTCTCGACATTTCTTCACTTTTTCTCGCTCTCTCTTTTCTTGACAATTCTTTCACTTTTTCTCCCTCTCTCTTTTCTCGACATTTTTTCACTTTTTCTCCCTCTCTCTTTTCTTGACAATTCTTTCACTTTTTCTCCCTCTCTTTCTTGACAATTCTTTCACTTTTTCTCCCTCTCTCTTTTCTCGACATTTTTTCACTTTTTCTCCCTCTCTCTTTTCTTGACAATTCTTTCACTTTTTCTCCCTCTCTCTTTTCTCGACAATTCTTTCACTTTTTCTCCCTCTCTCTTTTCTTGACAATTCTTTCACTTTTTCTCCCTCTCTCTTTTCTTGACAATTCTTTCACTTTTTCTCCCTCTCTCTTTTCTTGACAATTCTTTCACTTTTTCTCCCTCTCTCTTTTCTTGACAATTCTTTCACTTTTCTCCCTCTCTCTTTTCTCGATTTTTTTTCACTTTTTCTCCCTCTCTCTTTTCTTGACAATTCTTTCGCTTTTTCTCCCTCTCTCTTTTCTCGACAATTCTTTCACTTTTTCTCCCTCTCTCTTTTCTTGACAATTCTTTCACTTTTTCTCCCTCTCTCTTTTCTCGACATTTTTTCACTTTTTCTCCCTCTCTCTTTTCTTGACAATTCTTACACTTTTTCTCCCTCTCTCTTTTCTTGACAATTCTTACACTTTTTCTCCCTCTCTCTTTTCTTGACAATTCTTTCACTTTTTCTCCCTCTCTCTTTTCTCGACATTTTTTCACTTTTTCTCCCTCTCTCTTTTCTTGACAATTCTTTCACTTTTTCTCCCTCTCTCTTTTCTTGACAATTCTTTCACTTTTTCTCCCTCTCTCTTTTCTTGACAATTCTTTCATTTTTTCTCCCTCTCTCTTTTCTCGACATTTTTTCACTTTTTCTCCCTCTCTCTTTTCTCGACATTTTTTCACTTTTTCTCCCTCTCTCTTTTCTTGACAATTCTTTCACTTTTTCTCCCTCTCTCTTTTCTTGACAATTCTTTCACTTTTTCTCCCTCTCTCTTTTCTTGACAATTCTTTCACTTTTTCTCCCTCTCTCTTTTCTTGACAATTCTTTCACTTTTTCTCCCTCTCTCTTTTCTCGACATTTTTTCACTTTTTCTCCCTCTCTCTTTTCTTGACAATTCTTTCACCTTTTCTCCCTCTCTCTTTTCTTGACAATTCTTTCACTTTTTCTCCCTCTCTCTTTTCTCGACATTTTTTCGCTTTTTCTCCCTCTCTCTTTTCTTATCAATTTTTTTACCTATTCTCCCTCTCTCTCTTCTCGACATATTTTCACTTTTTCTCCCTCTCTCTTTTCTCGAAAGTTTTTCTCGTTTACTACTGCTCTCTTTTCCCGATATTTTTTTCTCTTTTTCTATCTCCTCCACTTTTCTGATCATTCCAGCGCAGTTTGGCGGCCAAATGGGAATCTTCCTCGGATCCAGCATCATCACAGTCTGTGAAATTGTGGAAGTCGTTTTTAAACTGACTTTACAAACTGTCCAACACCTTTGTTCAATTCGCGGATAATCACACAGAGACGTGCGGCAGTAGATTCTCAACAGAATATACTACGGTGGAGATCTGGAAAATAAGGTATTCTTTTATTAATCTAAGCGGTTTATTATTATACATTTTTTTAAATGATTTCCCCACAAGCAAGGGAAAAAAGCCATTAAGATGCAAGTGGTTACTGAGTGTTAGAGAATATGAGAAAAACTACTATTAAGGAGTGAGGACAATAAAAGAACGGGATATAGAAAACAGGAGATAAAGATTGACATTGCATTTCATTTATTGAAGATCAAAGGCAATAAAGCCACTAGGATGCAAGTGGTTACTGAGTGTTAGAGAATATGAGAAAAACTACTATTAAGGAGAGAGGACAATAAAAGAATAAGAATTAAGAAGACAGAAGATAACGATTGGTATTGCATTTGCGCTTTTGAATATCAAAGATTACTAGGAAGCAAGAAGCCGGACGAGAATTCCACAAACAAGAAGTGCGAGAGAAGAAACTCTTAACATAGAACTGACGGTTACATCTAGCCATTTCAACTGTAGAATGATGAGATCTCACAGCAAATCTAGTAATGCGCTTAAATAGAAGTAACATTTATTTTGCAAATACAAAAACGTAGCATAATGGGGAAAGCTGGTTTCAGTTTGTCTTATCTTAAACTTATCTAGCCATAATTATTGACCCAAACATTCCACAGTATTCCTTACACCAAAACAACACATTCTCATTTAACAACCTTACTGCAGTCACCATGATACGTCTGAGTCTCTATGAAGTCCTAACTAGTTTCGAAGTCCTAACTAGTTTCCATCAGTACTATTTGTCTTTGGGGGAATAAAAATTTAAAAAAATTGTAAATGAAACCCCAATGAATATTTACAATGATACAATTTATATAGAATAAACTAAAAAAAAAATTAGTACCATAGGGGAAATTTTA
>OZ038509.1:17081766-17220397 GCA_964036315.1 Acanthosepion esculentum | reverse complement strand
ATTTTTATATATATATATATATATATATATATATATATATATATATATATATATATATATTTTATTATATATATATATATATATATATATATATATATATATATATATATATATATATATTACAGATAAAAGAATTAGAATGGGATAAACTTGACAGAAGAGTGAAAAAAAATGAAAAAGATCTCTTAGAGTCATTGAAAAAAATGGAATCAATTATCAAACTTATACTTTCGACATAGCACAGTGTTATTGTGCTATGTCGAAAATACATTGCGTTGTGTCGAAAGTACTCGGAATAAAATAATATGTATCAACACGGTAATTTTCTCTATTAATTTAATATCGACAACAAAAATTTGTTCGTGAATATGAAAAGATCCAATTGAAAATAAGTAGACAAAATTTGTCTAAATTATTGAATGAAAAATGTCTCAATGGTTTTCATTGACGCTGCCAAAATATACGCATATATATATATATATATATATATATATATATATATATATATATATATATATATATATATATATATATATGAAGCTAATATATGAAAATAAATTATGCAGGTTTAGGGTGAATTTTAAGAATAAATAAGTATACTTTCTTTGTTGCAGCGAGTTTTGGCGGTCAGATGGGCCTTTTCCTTGGTGCCAGTGTCATCAGCGTGTATGAATTCTTGGAATTTTCTTTGATTTTTGTATGGTCGCTTTTGACTACACAGTTTCGGAAATCAGAACAACAGTTCAAAAGAACCAAAGCGGTGCGAAAGAAAAACGTCGAAGGTTAATGAAGCCAAGAAATCAATGGGCCAGGTATTAAAATATTTACTGCCAAACGCTGCGCATGTGCTTCTTGTGGCACGTTGCGTATTGACTCTAACGCACATATGCGTCCATTCCGAGGTTTTATTTAAGCCAATAAAATAAAAATAGTTACGTCACCACGCTAGACTATGCGACACCGGGCAGAGGGCGTGTTTATTTTATCACATTGTATTTTTTGTTGTTGTTTGTATAATGAAGTTCTCCCCAATTTTTTAAAAATTTATTCTCTAAATGACAATAAAAAAACTTTCTCGATGTTATTAATTTATTATCTTTATTTGAGGAACTCATTTGGGTTTAAAAAATATTTCTATGGCGTTATAAAAAAACATAGTACAATGGAGATTTTTAAAAAATATTACTACGGCGTTAAAATGACACATACAATACAATGTAGATTTTTAAAAATATTACTATGGCGTTAAAATGACACATACACTACAATGGATATTTAAAATATATTACTATGGCGTTAAAATGACACATACAGTACAATGGAAATTTTAAAAATATTACTATGGTGTTAAAATGATACATACAGTACAATGGAGATGTAAAAAAAGTATTACTATGGCGTTAAAATGACACATACAATACAATGTAGATTTAAAAAAATATTACTATGACGTTAAAATGACACATCCACTACAATGGATATTTAAAATATATTACTATGGCGTTAAAATGACACATACAGTACAATGCAGATTTTTTAAAATATTACTATGGTGTTAAAATGACACATATAGTACAATGGATATGTAAAAAAAATATTACTATGGCGTTAAAATGACACATACACTACAATGGATATTTAAAATATATTACTATGGCGTTAAAATGACACATACAGTACAATGGAGATTTTAAAAATATTACTATGGCGTTAAAATGACACATACAGTACAATGGAGATTTTTTAAAATTAAAAAAAAACGAAGACAAGTCGGTGGACTCATGTTAGGGTCCTTCTTCATAGTTTGAAGCGGGGTCACCATTTTGTGCTCGGTTGTCATTGTATGTTGCGAATCTATGCTATAAAAGAAGAGCCGATTCTTTATCTGTCACACACTGTCTCCACGGCCTCTTAAAGCAGTAGATTCCAAACGATACAGCGGAAGAGGATAGCAGGTGTGACGTAATGATTGAAAAACAATCAAAGATATAGAAACAGTTTTTTAAAAAATCACATGCCAAAAATAAATATGATTTTAAAATTTAAAATATTATAATGGATTATTTGTAATTGCATGAATGAACCCCACTATAAACAGTCACAAACAATTATTGAGCGATTTTATCATTGTGATATTTTGCATTATATCAAATATTAAGAATATTGTAACTAGGGTCTGCAAATTGGAGGAGAGAGTTATCAATGATAACTTACTGACTTCGAATCTACGGTTATCTCCCTTTAAACCTCTCTCTGTTTTTTTTTGTTTTTTTATCACATAAAATTTGGTGAGGCGCAAGCAAATTTGAATTCCGAAAACAAATTTAAAAATATATATCAACGGATTATTATTATTATTATTATTATTATTATTATTATTATTAAAATAGTCTCATTAAATATTCCGTTCGGTACCACAGACCAGCTTGTCAATTGCCTGATATTAGTCAGTTGGGGATGCCTCCATGCCTCCTTAGAGGCTGACAAACTAAGCATATATGTTCATGAGCGTGAGTAATGTAGGAACATCAACGCTGAGTTCTCGGTAAGGTGTTTTTATTTTCTTCTTAAGTTTGAAGAATAAACTAGGCAAGACAATTTGAAAATCTAGAATGCAATACTTGGAAACACCCTTAATCGGAGACCGCCTAAGAAGACTGGATTACCCAACCTGAATGCATTTCTAACCGGGCCCCACCTGCAAGGTTATATATTGCTTTTATCAACACCTGTCATCATATAGTGAATATTTGGCTGCGAGACATGTTCCTGGTATACCCTTAGCAAACTGAAGAGTATATTGGGCTTTATATATTTGTAATCCAGTGTAACGTTGTTGGTATGCCACTCTCTGAAATAATAATAATAATAATAATAATAATAATAATAATATGGAGAAATATAGTAGGAAGTGAAATAAGACCTCATCTCAACACAAACATGCTTGTCAATGTCCGCAGGTGCATCGTGCGAAACAAAAGACTCTCAAATGAAGAAACAGTTAAGATAAAACTAGATATAAAGACAGAATACAATAACCCATCACTCAAACAGTAAAGAGATGAGAGTAGAAATAGATAATACACAGTGTTTGTCAATATTTCGATAACGCCCCTCCATATGTGGTCAGCCATGCCTGATTTTTTCCACTTCCCCTCGTGTTACAGCTTTCTGGTGTTCTTGAAGCCTTACCTTAAGGGGGCGGCCTGTCTCCCCTTTATATTTTTTCCGCAGCTGCACGGGATAGCGTACACACAGTCTTTAGTCATGTTCTCCTCTATGGGGGGGTCATACTCGGGAGAGGTATCTGCGAAGTGTCGTCCCGCTTTTGAAATAAAGGGTTCAGTTCGACATTCCAACCACCTGAAGAAGGCCGGAGCGTACAACGGCCGAAACGTGATAAACATGGCGACAATGATGAGGACAATAGTCCGAATAATGCAAATAGTGTTTGTTACAGGTATATATACATCATTGTTTTTTTAAGCTTTGTTCAAATATTAAAATGAAAGCCAAATTAGACACATTGTGACAAAAATTCATAAAATCGGATTAATTATGCGCATAAAATCAAAGAAGACAACAGAAATGACGACAGTTTTGCTTAATTCTGGTCTGTATAGTACCCTACAATATGCAAAAAAAGTGTACATTCTATCTTTCACTTTAATATATCTTTATCTTTCTGTGGTAGAGCAGTTACCATCCAAAGCTATAGAACCCGGTCTATCCTGTTATTTTACCCATATCTGGGGGAGAAGAAGAAGATATAATGGATTCAACTGGAATTCGAACTCGGCTCTCCGATTCCTCAATCTAAGCCGCTATCCAGATTGAGGAATCGGAGAGCCGAGTTCGAATTCCAGTCGAATCCATTACAGTCACTTACGGGATAATACCCTTTGGGAAAGGTATAAATCCTCTTCATTCCCCCACCCCACCAAGGTATGGATAAAATAACAGGACAGACCGGGTTCTATAGCCTTGGATGGCAACTGGTCTACCGCAGAAAGAAATGGCAACCTACTGCGGGGAAAAAACCTCCTCGTCAGTCATGAATCGAAAGATACATGATCGCCTAAGCGTGTATCACGCATGACACATAACTGAACTATGATACTATGAACATTGCATTTAACACATTCTAGAACAATATAAGACCAATTCGGTTTTGGTTGATCTGATGTTGGAGGTTTTAAACCTATTTTAGTAGATTTGGGGGATATGTGTATTCTGGTCTGTAAAATACACACTCATAAGTAATTCTGACAGGTCCAATATTTCTTTTCTGAAACTTCATGTTTGTATGCATGCTCTGGTATAGGTAACAAATTGCCCCTCCTAGATGTATGGGTTGACCCCAGATCCAGTTGCCTGTACTATTGAGCACCCTAATAAATTTATCTTATATTTGGTTCTTGTTTATTAATTTAAACGTTATTTTTAGCGGATACTCGTATTTGAGTAGACGCCCCGTTTATTTATTAAACAGTATATTTATTTGAATGTCCGGGAACAGTATATTTATTTGTCCTGAATGTCTGGCAGGATTCGAGCCTGCTTCTCTCTAGGTACAGAGAACTGACCTTTAGCACAAAACTCTCTAACCAACTGAGCCATAGAGAACCAGCCGATAAGACAAGGCTGAATTTGCCTGTCAAAGATCTCCTGAAAATTTTCACTATGAGTATTCACTAAAAATAATGTTTAAAGTGATAAACAATGTCAGATTAATAAAAATCCATTAATTAGAAAATTCGCTTTACTTACGTCGCACGGCAGGGGTGAAGGTGAATGTTAGCGTGTTTATTTTTAGATTTAGATAAACACACAGTGACTGACAGTGACTCAATTCTGCCGAAGAGTCATGCTATATTAGCTGTAATAGTCACTGTTTACAAACGCACACCTCACACCCACAGAGCTCAACCGAAATTAATTTTTCAGGAGCCAATATATATATATATATATATATATATATAGCTTTGTAAAATGTCTCTTTTGCATTCATATAATCCTTTATTTAGATTTCTTAAGGTTTCTCTTATGTATTTTTTGTGACAAAAAAATGAGGAAATTACTCGATCGCATGTAATAATTGTCAAAAAAAACCCACATAGGATAAACCTTAAGGTATCTGAATTATTATTATTATATGAACGCAAAAGAGACATTTTACAAAACAATACATCAAATGCGTTGGTTGCCCACGTAAATGAGACGTGCCAGGCTAAACGGTAGCCCCCCCCCCCCCTCTGCCAAAAAGCGTAATTTTTTCTTTGATAAGATTTCTCGAACATTCAGCCTGGTAGACGAAAATGAATAAATATACATTTTTAATAAATAAACGGAGCGTCTACTCAAATACGAATTTCCACTAAAAAAAAAAAAAAAATGTTTAACTGATAAAAGAGCTGTCGGATTGATAAAAAAAAAAATACATCACTTAGAAAATCCATATATATTTTCTTGTAAAATCACATTATTTTCGGAACACACTTTTTTTTTTTTTTGTCGGTTTTACCCTAGGCATTAAAGCCACTGAAACACAAAGGGTTACTGGGTGTGGAAGAATTAGGAACAAACATTAATAATGGGCGGGAAAAGAGAAGAAGGACAGATTGCGATTGACATTGGACTTAAATTTTTGCAGATTAAAGTTGGCTGGAAAGCATGGAACCGGAAGGGAGTTCCACAAGCGAGAAGTGCGAGAAAAGAAACTGTTAGCATAGAGCTTACGGCTACATCTAGCCAGTTCATATACTTAAATAAATTCACATCATCATCATCACTATCATCATCACCATCATCATCACCACCACCACCACCACCGCCACCACCACCACCACCATCATTATTATTATTATTATTATTATTATTTCTTCCTCTGATAAAACGTCATTATCTTCCGAGCACCATATTATTTGATAATTTGTATTTACTCAACCCCTCCACGAGGTCAGGTTGTGACACAAGGTCAGTTTAATGTGGGGTGCTCGAGCGCGTACACCTGTCGGTTGCGCTGGCCTCGGTGCGAACACCGATCTCTCTCTCTCTCTCTCTCTCTCTCTCTCTCTCTCTCTCTCTCTGGTGCAATGAGAGGTCGCGGACTCGGGCAGCTGTTTCCCAGGGTTGCTCACCTCTCAGTATAATTTTCCTCAGTTGCGACTCTCTCCTTTGACGGAGCCGCCCCCCTGAGCGCACTCTGCCCAAAGACAAAGACGCAACTGAGAGATGATAAATAAGCGTGTTACAAACTACTCGAGAGCAGTTTACACGCAATATACACATGTTATTTGATAATTTCAGGTGTGTCATTAATTTTTTTCAGGTTATATCTGAGAAAGGACATGTGAGCCGACGCGATTATGGCGAACGATTTTCGAGGCCAAGTAAAATGATTGATAATAAAACCGAGAATACCATTATGGTCATGTGCTCGATTTACACTAAGTGCCCAACAGATATGGCCTTGCACCAAACTAATTAATCTACTGTTAAGCACTGGTCCTTTTGCTTTCAAGTCATAAAAAAAATCCCCTGATTCTCAAAGTTGAGAGGTTGTCAGCACTGGAGTCAGTGTACTGTAGGAATATATTGCAAGCAATTCTAGCAATAGGATTTTATACGTGTAATGTAAAGTGATTTTCCAAGCGTAGCTTAAATGTGGCACAAGGCCGAAAGTAGGGGGCACCCAATGAAGATCGAACTCACTACTCAGTCGTAATTGTTGCTAGCGAGACAAGCTTGCTAAACATTACACCACCTCGAGGAGCCTAAACGATTTTCTGAGCGTAGCTTAGATATGGCACGAGGCCGAAAAGTTTGGAGCACCCACCGCGGATCAAACTCACTACTCAGCGGTAAATGATCGTAACGCGGCAATCTTGTTGACCATTGCACTACGTTGAAGTACACAATACATGCAATGTAAATGTAAAGAGTTTTAGATGGTAAATGCATTTACTATGCCGCTTGCTTTTATTCCTGGCCATCAGCCATCAATCTTTCCTTATCAGCATTGTCGGAAAATTAAAAAGTGAGGGCCAGTGGCCAAGAAGTAATGCAAGTAGTATTGAAAGATTGAGACCCATTAATGTATGAGATAAATGCATTACAAATTTAGTTTAGACCTGAATTACAATAGTTTTTATTGTAGAATTGCATTACAAATAATTTTACCATAGAAGTATAGTAAAAATATATTTGCAATGAGAATGAATTACAAATAATTTTACTATAGATTTGTATTGCAAGTAAATTACTAATAAAATATACTACAGAAAGTAAAAACTGATGGTGAATGGTCAGCGATTATAATTGTGACCATTATTTACTTAAGGTAACTGTATTACAAATAACTTTACAATAGAGGTGAGTTATAAATAAATTTACTTTAGGCATGAATTACAATAGTTTTTAATATAGAATTGCATTATAAATAATTTTATCATAAAAGTACATTAAAAAATATATTTACTATAAGAATAAATTACAAATAATTTTATTATAGTATTGCATTAACAATATTATACTATAGAAGACAGAATATACAAGAAGACAGAATGCATGGTCATCAGTAAAAGGATGAACCCGAAATGCGATTTGCAGGTCGGGAACACGAGAATCAAGTAGACGCGGAAGTTTAAATATCTGGGAAGCGTTTTGACAGAGGACGGTAAGTGCGACCCTGAGATCCGTAGACGTATTGGGATGGCCAAGGACGCATTCCAAAAGGTGGGTAGGGTATTGCGAAACAGGAGGATTTCTTTGGTAACAAAGAAAAGAATACTGAGCTGTTACGTGGCATCTGTCCTTCTTTACGGCAGCGAATGTTGAACGATTTCCTCAGAGATGAAGAAGAGACTCTAGGCGATGGAGATGTGGTTCTACAGAAGGATGCTAAGGATATCATGGACCGAGCGTGTGAGCAACGATGATGTCTTAGAGAGGATGCAAACAAGGAGAAGGCTTATAGTTAACACCAGGAAGAGGCAGCTGAAGTTTCCGGGACACATAATGAGGAAGGAGGGCCTGGAGAATAGAGGGAGGTGGAGAGCCATGACCGCCTACGTCCTGAAAGGACATGGCACATAAAAAGAAAAGACTATAGTGTGCATTACAAATAAATTTACACTAGAATTGCATTACAAATAATTTAATTATAATGTACATTACAAATAAATTTACTATAGAAATGCATTACAAATAATGTTACTATAGTAGTGATTTACAAATAATTTTTATCTAGGAATCTATTGCAATTATTTTCTATAAAACTACATTACAAATAAAACATTTCTATAGAAATGAATTAAAAATAATTTTACAATAAAAAAAGCGTGAAAAATATTTTACTATAAGAGGGCATTACAAATAAATTTACTATAGTATTGCATTACAAATAATTTTACTACAGAATGCATTATAAATAAATTTGCTATAACATGCATTACAAGTAATTTTACTATAGAATTGCATTAAAAATAAATATATTATAGAATTGAATTACAAATAATTTTACTACAGAAATGGATTACATATCATTTTACTATAGGAGTGCATTAAAAATAAATTTATTATAGAAATTGAATTACAAATACTTTCATTAGAAAAATGGATTACACATAATTTTACTATAGAAGTGCATTACAAATAAATTTATAATCGTATTGCATTACAAATAATTTTCTATAGAATTGCATTAAAAATAAATTTACGATAAAAAAGAGCATTAAAAATATTTTTACTATAGTGTGCATTACAAATAAATTTATTATAGAAATGCATTACACATAACTTTACTTTAGAAATGCATTACGAATAATTTTACTATATAGGCACATTAAAAATTACTCTCCCTATATATAAATGGCAATTTCTGTCTGTCTGTCTGAATCAGGTTGCCGTATAAACCCATGAACCAATATTGATGAAAATTTGCTTACATGTTAAACTAACATCTAGTTTGTTACTAGGCTTTTCTTTTTATGTGCGATGTCCTTTCAGGCATTAGGCGATCATGGCTCTCCACCTCCCTCCCCTTGCATCTCTCAACAATTTCCTTCCCTCGGCCACCTCCCCAGACCACGTTCTGTCATCCACTTGCTTAAGGCCGCTAGGTATGCCATGCGTTGTTTTCACTTGTCTCTCTTTCCCTCTATTCGGCCCGTGAGTATCAGATTCTCCAGGCCCTCCTTCCCCATTATGTGTCCCAAAAACTTCAGCTGTCTCTTCCTGACGTTAAGTATAAGCCTCCTCCTTGTTTGCAACGTCTCTAAGACGTCATCGTTGGTCACACGCTCGGTCCATGATATTCTTAGCATCCTTCTGTAGAACCACATCTCCGTCGCCTCGAGTCTCTTCTTCATCTTTGAGGAAATTGTTCAACATTCGCAGCCGTAAAGAAAGACGGTTGTTACGTAACACCTCAGTATTCTTCGCTAGGGCCCCGAGATCGCAGCTCACTGCGGCGTCTTACACGAAACACTGTTTAGTTTACATGTTTATCATTGTGTTTAAGCAAGGGAGATAATTTGTCTCGCAAACTAGAAATTAAGATACACGTTTTACAAAATAATATAACCCTTCTAAAGCTTAACATTCCAGTCAGATATGGATCTTTGTTCGATTTAAAAAAATTTGGGGAACAACATTTGAACGAATCTCGGGTTATTTTGTAAATAAAATCTTTATTTAACACATTAATTCGGTATAATCTTTCTTTGAATACGATCTTCGTGGTATGTTTAACAATATTGCAAAAATATAATTTGACGCGATTTCTTTAAAAATATAATTGTAGGGGAACGGGCCCTGTGTGAGATGGCGTGTATTGAGAAGGCTGACGTAAGTTGCGTGTTGAAAGGGCTGTTCCCCACAATTATATATTTTGTTAGGAAAGGTGTGGAAATTATTAGCAAATGGTGAAATACAAAAAGGATCATGGAGTTAAAAACATAACAACTGAATTTATTAAGTATTGAAATTACACGCATGCGAACAGAAAAGAAGGACTGAGTTGCGTCCCTTTTGATTAGGTAATTATTTGTATCTAGACTCATAACGAAAGAGTTTATATTTAAATTGCAGTTTAGAGATTGAGTATGTTGCATGTTAGAGATTGTCTATAAGAGTTCACATATTGTACTTGCGTGAAATGTGGCAAAGTTCTTTAACGTCTGACTGCGTTAGTCAAGACGGGAGTTCATGAAAGTCACATTTTGGCAGTGGTGTTGAGTGACGAAGAGAAGTTAGGTTCAAGAATCCGCGTGTCGAACCAGAGAATTCTCCTGCTGCTACTCCTTCTGCCAAAGAATCACACGTGTTGAGTTTTTATACCATGTCGTAGGCTCCGGGAAGAATGGCGCGTAATATGATCGTGCGCGTGGGAGGGATCTGATTGGTCGATACTGACCAATCAGCAAGCTAGATTGACGGTGATTAACCAATGAATGCCTGTTGATTATCTGTAAGTACGATGTTGATAAAATCGTAACAGGAAGAGTGCATTTCCTAGCAGAGGGTAAACTGGCTGACGTGGAAGATTCCACATAATTACACTTAGGGTTTCTTTTCAAACTTCGCCGCGTGCATCATTAAATTCGCCAGGTTTGAATATATTTCAACCTTAAACAAGCATATCGGGATTGTTGTTGTTGTCTGTAAAATAACAATCTGATCAATTCGAATAGCGACGTAAAGTGAAACTGAAATCCAACATTTAATAAAGAATTGTTTTTTTAAACCTTCCACTCCATTCTATATTGAAATATATATATATATATATATGTCAATTTCTGTGTTTGTCTGAGCAAATCTGAGAAAACTGCGGCAAAGGCGTTCACAGATATGTCATTTAATAAATGTCGTTTCCCACTCCAATATTGATGAAACTTTGCATACATCCATTTTGTTACTATGCTAATTGCTTATATATATATATATATATATATATATATATATATATATATATATAAGTCTTCCCACCCTAAACACCTCAAAGAGAACCTTCCCTATTCACAAACACTTAGACTCAGAAGGATATTTTCCCACAATGAAGAATTAAACAAACACATTGAAAATCTGGAGCATCAATTCACAACACGTGGCTATAAACAACACCTAATCATAAATAAACAAATAAATAAAGCAATTTCCACACATAGAGAAAACACCCTACTGTACAAGATTAAAAATAAATCTAGCCGCATTCCTCTAGTAACCACTTTCAACCCCACTCTGCCTCCACTATCCCAAATAATCAAAAGTCGCTGGGAAATACTACATCTCAAACCAGACCTAAAAAAAATATTTAAGGAGCCCGGCATTCTAGCATATCGTAGACCTAAGAACCTAAAAGAAATCATAGGTAGTAACCACATTTTAGGGGACAAGGTAATCCGTGATAAACTAACAACAAAAACAACAGGATTTTCCCAACCATGTAACAACAAAAGAAGTTTATGCTGCAACCACGTTAGACACACGAATTCATTCACTAGCTCAGTCACTAAATCTACTTTCAAAATCTACCTCGACTCTAACTGTAGAAGTCATAACATAATTTACCTCCTAGAATGCACACTATGCCAGAAACAATATATAGGAAAATCTGAATGGCCCTTTCACTAAAGAATTAATAATTATCGCAATCGAATTAAGTCGACTCCCCATGAAAAATTATTACCTGTAGAACAACATTTCCGCATAGAAAAACACGACTTCATAACCCATGCCAAATTCACTATAATTGAGAGAATAGAAAAGCCCAAAGCAGATAACATTAGAAAGATTTTAGAGTTCCATGAAAATTAGTGGATACGACGTTTACATACGCTGTTGCCAGTCGGGCTAAACCATAAATTTAACAATATAGATAGTAGTAACACATAACCCTACAAATCAAAACCACCCACATTTCACACCCAAACAAAACAGACATGCTTACGGAGGTGTTGAGGCCTCACACTTATACACACACCCATACGAATATACACATTTACACACATCATACTCACTCACTTTCCTAATGAGCCAAATGATAACACACACCCATGGCAATATACAAGCTAACACATATCATACTCACTCACTCCCTAAAAACTAAATAACACACGCACACACACACACACATACCAGAGACTAAATAACTAAATAACACACACACTAAACTAAATAACACAAACACACACACACGCAAACACACTTACCATCCCCTCCCAGACACCAATAAAACTGCCGAAATGACCGAGGGAATTCAAACTAGCGTGAATCCATCCAGCTCTTATCTCAAATGACAACTTAAAAGAGACTGTTTGACCAACACAAGGAATGTTAATAAATTCATGTTAAAAAGATAAAAAAAAAACAAATGAAAACTACAGACAAAAGTTTATTTTCTCCATCAAGACATTCATTTCTGTAGTTTACTGCTACAGCAAGCAGAAACATTTTTTTTCTCCCGATGATGGCCATGTTGGCCGAAACTAGTCGAGGAATCTAAATGAAATAATAATAATAAAAACGTAAGAATATTAATCTACAACCCAGTATGTCTGAAGATTTTAATTAATTTTTTTAATAATTTTTATCGTTCAATATATATATATATATATATATATGGGACCGCGAAGGCAACTCGCAACCGGATCTTACGCACACGGTTCAGTGTGTTTAGCATTTAATTTAATATGAAATTAATTCGTTTCAAATTTCGCTATGTGATATTAAATTCCCCAGGTTCCAATTTATTAAATACAAAGAAAATTGGCTCGATCTATTCGGTCGCTTAAACGTGAAATAACATTTAAATTGAACTAATTTGCGATTGGAAACTTTACCTAAGCTCATATTTCAACCTACCCATAAAAAGACATATCATGTTTGTGGTTGTTGTTTGTGGATTAACAACTTGTTTGAAGAACCCTTTCGTGTTATATAACGTCTGTGTAAAAAAATAAAAATAAAAAATAAAAAAACTAGCTGTGGAAATATACATCCTTCTTAAAACGTCCAAACATCCTTAATCGGCATGAGCCACAGACCTTTTCCCGTTAAGTTTTACTTTTAATTACGGTGGTTTAATGAGACGATATCAATTCGAATTGCGACGGAAAGAAACAGCCAATCATCAGGTAATTATGATTTAACTGTACTATTTGTCAGTGTTGTAAATCTTTTATTAATCTGTGTTATTCTATTTAAAATCTATATAAAAATATATTTGCAGGTCTATTGTGAAACTATATGTCAGTCTATTTGTACATCTATTGTAAATTTATTTTAACACTAGTCCTCCTATATTCTCTTTGAACGCACAAAAAACCTTTTCACGGCTTACTAACAGGATAACCGATTTGCTTGTTATTACGTAGTCACTTTACGATTTTGGTATTCATAACTTATTGGTATTTCTTCCAAAATCATAAGGTCGGCGGTTGGGTATTCTCTTTGAACGCACAAAAGCCATTTCAGTGCTACTTATTTTGAACTGTTATTTTCGGATAACCGAAGCAGGATATGAGAACGGAAACTGAGGATAGAATCCGCTTTTCCGGGAATTACTGGGTATGTCAGCTAGTTTACTATAAGAATGAATTACAAATAATTTTACTAGATAAATGGATTACACATAATCTTACTATAGAATGCATCTCAATTTTACTATAGTATTGCATTACAAATAATTTTACTACAGAAATGCATTAAAAATAAATTAGCTATAGAAATGAATTGCAAATAATTTTACTAGATAAATAGGTTACACATAATTTACTATAGAAGTGCATTACAAATACATTTACTAGTTTTTATCTAAGAATCCATTAGAATTAATTTTACTATAAAAGTGCACTACAAATAAAATTTTATATAGAAATTAATTAAAAATAATTTTATTATAAAAAGCATTAAAAATATTGTTACTATAGAATGGTATTACAAATAAAATATTAGTACAGAAGTGAATTACAAATAATTTTACTATCGTATTGCATTAAAAATAAATTTATTAGATGAGTGAATTACAAATAATTTTTAATCTAGGAATTCATTACAAGTAATTTTACTATAAAAATGCATTACAAATAAAAATTTACTATAGGAATGAATTAAAAATAGTTTTACCATAAAAAGGATTAAAAATATTTTTATTATAGTAAGAAATTACAAATAAAATATTACTATAGGAAGGAATTACAAATAATTTTACTATAGTAATGCATTACAACCAAATTTATTGTAGAAATAATTGTAAGTGAAATACAAACAATTCATTGTAGGCATGTAAAAGTGATTGTTGGTGGTCAGGAATTAATGTAAACGGCACTGGCGGATCAAGATTAATATACGTATATGATAATAATAAAAACAAGTGCATTATAACTAACTTTACTATATGGATAGCGGCTCGGATTGAAGAATCGGAGAGCCGAGTTCGAATCCCAGTCGAATCCATTACGTTCACTTACGTCCTAATGCCCTTGGGAAAGGTATGAATCCTCTTCTCCTCAAGCTATGGGTAAATAGCAGAAAGGTATGAATCCTCTTCTCCAAGCTATGGGTAAATAGCAGAACAGACCGGGTTCTATAGCCTTGGATGGCAACTACCGCAGAAAGAAATGGCAACGTACTGCGGGAAATAATCTGCCTCGTCAGTCATGTATCTTTCGATACATGATCGCCTAAGCGTGTATCACGCATGGCACATAACTGACTGATAGAATGCATTATAAACAATTTCACCGTAGATGTTTTATAAATAATTTTACTATTACAGTCGGATTACAAACCAAATACATATATGCTTAGGTCGCATTCTAGATAAGGTCAGTCACAAGTCGTCCGTCATGGAAGTCGGTGAAAGTCGCAGTCACGAAAAAGTTACGGAGGCAGTTGTAAAGAGTCTGAGCTAAAATTACGATTAGAATAAAAAGCGGAGATCTCGCAAGCCGAAAGGAAGAACTAGTCCGTTAGTCTGTCGTGTGAGAAGACAGGATATTTCACCTTCTGTACTTTTGCTGACCTTACAACGAGCATTTTCCAGTCTTTGTTGACGTAGACGCAAAAGGCGATCGAACTATGGCGTGGTGGAAGAAGTTGGTCAGTCGATGAAAAACTGACCAAGGGATGTGGGTTCATGTTCACACTCGACTCTCCAAAGGTCAATACCTAAACTCAATGAATTAAAACGCAGTACCAGATTGGCAACAAGTTCTCATGATTTTATAATTGAATTTGCTTCGTGCAACCGTAAGTTCTATGCTAACAGTTTCTTCTATCGCACTTCTCGCTTGTGAAACTCTCTTTCGGCTTCTTGCGTTCCAGTCAACTTTGAATTTCCAAAATTTAAATGCAATGCCAATCGTTATCTCCTGTCTTCTTAATTCCAGTTCTTTTATTGTCCTCTCTCCTTAAGAGTAGTTTTTCTCATATTCTCTAACACTCAGTAACCCCTTGCATCCTAGCGGCTTTATTGCCTTTGATCTTCAACAATTTAAATGCAATGTCAATCATTATCTCCTGTCTTCTTAATTCCAGTTCTTTTATTGTCCTCTCTCCTTAAGAGTAGTTTTTCTCATATTCTCTAACACTCAGTAACCCCTTGCATCCTAGCGGCTTTATTGCCTTTGATCTTCAAAAATTTAAATGCAATGTCAATCATTATCTCCTGTCTTCTTAATTCCAGTTCTTTTATTGTCCTCTCTCCTTAAGAGTAGTTTTTCTCATATTCTCTAACACTCAGTAACCCCTTGCATCCTAGCGGCTTTATTGCCTTTGATCTTCAACAATTTAAATGCAATGTCAATCATTATCTCCTGTCTTCTTAATTCCAGTTCTTTTATTGTCCTCTCTCCTTAAGAGTAGTTTTTCTCATATTCTCTAACACTCAGTAACCCCTTGCATCCTAGCGGCTTTATTGCCTTTGATCTTCAAAAATTGAAATGCAATGTCAATCGTTATCTTCTGTTTTCTTAATTCCCGTTCTTTTATTGTTCTCTCTCCTTAATAATGTTTTTTTTCTTTTCTTATATTCTTTTCCGCTCAGCAACCCACTGCATCGTAGTGACTTTGTCGCCTTGCCTGTAGGGAGAATGATTTAAGAAAGAAAAATAATTATTAATATATCCGCGATACACCAACACGACAGAAGAGAGGACTAGAATAACACTGAGAAATAGCATAAACACAGATACATTTTATATGCAAAAAAATCCAAATGGTAAGCAAGAAATTGAAAAATTCCGGTAGAAGCAATCAAAAAAGAGTCTTGGACTGCGAAGTGGTATCCATCCACATATATGGCAGTGAATGTTGGACAATTTCCCTAAGGATAAGGACAAAATAAAAGCAGCAGAAATGTGCTTCTACAGAAGGATACTGAGAATTCCATGAGTAGTAAGCAACAAGAAAGTGGCAACAGAAAGAACACTTATAACTAAAACCAGAAAAAAAAGCTGAAATTCTGAGGAACATAATGAGGCTTTGAAAACTTAACCTTCACGGGGCATATTGAGGGCAAGAGAAAGAGAGAGTGGGGGGAGGCAACGAGCCACTTACATAATGAGCTTTTGTGAAAGGATGGCGGAATAGAGGGTGTGGGGGGCTTGTCAAATAGAAAAAACCTGCTAAGAGCCACACGAGATAGGAAGTTATGGAGAGCCGTGATCGCCTATATCCTGAAGGGACGCAGCACATAGAAGAAGAAGAAGAAGAAGAAGAAGAAGAAGAAGAAGAAGATTATAAATAATTTTATTATAATATTTTACTATAAAAATGCATTACCATACATTTTACTATAGAAATGAATTGCAAAACATTTTACTATAGAAATGCATTATAAAATATTTTATTACAGAAATGCATTGCAAAGCATTTTACTATAGAAATGCAATGCAAATAATACTGTATAGAAATGCATGAGACTCAAAATACATTGCCGTCAAATAAGGTCATTGTCAGTAGTCAGGAATTAATACAAGCGACACTGACAGAATAAGATCATAGTAAATTTTTCTTTTAAGTGCTGTGTCCATTCAGGATGTGGAAGATCATGTGTGTCCACAATTTCTTATCCTTCATAGCTCTATGCAATGTTTATCTCCTTACTATCCGTCCCAGTCCCTGTTCTGTCATCTATTTACACCGGCTCGTTATGTAGGTTTCCCTCTGTCTCTCTCGGCTTCAATATATCAAATTTTTTAAGCCCTTCTTCCTCGTTATGAGTTCCGGATATTTCGACTGTCTCTTTCTGAATTCTAAACACGAGTGCCTTTTCGTTTTCATTTTTCATAAAACGTCCTCCGTCCATGGTATTCCCAGTATTCACCTGTATAACCACAATCTTCCACTTTATCTGTGAGGAAACACTCCACTATTCACTACCATATTGGGAGTTTTAACTTATGTAGCAGTTTTTTTTTTATCATTTCACCCCAAGCAAGGCTTGAATGCCATTAGTACGTAGAGGGTTACAGGGAGTGAAAATGAGAGAGAAGGATGAGTATAGAGAAAAGGACAAAAGATAAACGCGATTCAAGAAGATAGAAGATGGCGATTGACGTCGCATTTAAATTTTTGAAGATTGTAGTTATTCGGGAAGCAAGTAAACGGTAGAGAGTTCCACGTGCGGGAAGTGCGAGAAAAGAAACTGTTGGAGTAGAAGTGGCGGTTGCATTTAGCTATTTTAACAGTAAACAAGTGGGACCTAGATGCCAATCTAGTAGCATGCTTAAATTCATGTAGTCGGGTCATCATTGATAAAGATCAGAAACAACGTAGTACACAGGATAGAGCCTTTGCAGACACCCGCATTCGTGTGAAAAATCTGGAAGCGAGCCTGTTCAAAACGACCTTCATTTTATGATTTGATAGGAACGATAGGACTAAATCAAACCTTCGTCCTGTGATACGGTAACCCTAGAGCTTGCGTAGGAGTCCAGCGTGCCAAAGCCTGTCAAACGCTTTGGAGTTCAGCACTCTTTTCTTTGTTTCTAACGAAATGTGTCTATTTAGATATTAAAAGGCATCTTTCGCTATTCCAATGAGCCTTCAGATATCAATGTCATATTTTCCATCGTCTTTTATAAGACTTACCAGTTCCGTCATCTATTCATACAAGCTCGTCGCCTTCTCCATCTCTCTTGCCTTCAATATGCCCCGTAAGGGTTAATTTTTCCAGGCCCTCTTTCCTCATTGTCAAAGGTTCCCAATTCATAATTCACAGCTTGGCTTGCTCCTCTTGATGGTTACTGTAAATTCTGTCTTCTTAGCAGATCTTCTATTATCACAATGTGGGATTCATAATAACAAATGATAAAAACATAAAAAAGAAACTAAATGAAACCGATTAAACTATATATCCAGACACATATTTTAATCATTTCACCCCATGCAAGGCAGTAAAGCCACTAAGAATAGGACAAAACTTTATTAAGGAGCGAAAACAATAGAAGAGTAATCGAGAAGACGGTAGATAACAACTGACATTACATTTAAATTTTTGAACATCAAAGTTGGTTGGAAAACATGGAACCGAAAAATAATTCCACAAGTGAGAAGTGCGAGAACAGAAACTGTTAGCATAGGACTTACGGTTACATCAAGCCAATTCAAGTGTGACCTGAGACCTTGTTGCCAGCCTGGTACTGTGCATGAATTAATAAAGTCTGGGGTCTATAGCGAAGAGTTCATCCGAACAATTACCATGAAAGTGTGGGAAAGTGACTGAAGCTGAGATGCCAGGTCAGGACCAATAATATTGCAGATTCTTCCCTGGATTTTATCAAGAATCTCTAAATATACTGCAGGATCACCGGGACATACAGTGGCCTAAGAAAAGTGTTTTAACCAGGAAAAATAAACTACATCCAATTTCAAAATTTAATTACGTAATTCCTATTCAACATTTTTTTTTAAGCATATCACCCCAAGCAAGGCTGGAAGCCACTAGTACGCAGGGGGTTACAGAAGGTTTGGAGGAAGAGCAGATAGGAGTGGTAAAGGAGAGGATGTGGAGAAAGATAGTGGATCGATCAAGGCATGGGGGTTACAGAAGATTTGGAGCGAGAGCAGATAGGAATGAAAGGTGAAAGGATGTGGAGAAGGGAAGAGGATAGATCAAGGCAGCTGGAGATGTCGATTGACGTTACACTTAAATAGTTGGAGATTGTATTTATCAAGGAAACAGGAATAAGGAAGGGGGTTCCACAGGCGAGATGTGCGAGACATGAAGCTATTGGAGTAGAAGAGACGTCTACATCTAACAGTTTCAACGGTGAAGGGGTGGGAACGGGATGCCAGCCTCGTGGGACGTTTAAATTCATGAGGCCTAGGAACCAGCGAAAGCAGCTCCTCGGAGCAATTACCGTGAAAGCATTTATAAAAAATACCCCCTCCTAAACACGAAACAAGGTTTGAGCCTCTAATCGTGTCCAATAGAGGGGGAGGAGTGTAGACCGGGCGGTAGGAAAGCCTACCTACTCCTATTACATATAACATATACAACCACGACAACAAGACAATAGAGGGGGGTGTAGTTGGGATAGTCGCAGGGCTGACACTAGTTGAGAGTACTGGGGGATAGGAATGACATTGTATTGTACACATTCACAATAGTAAGTTTTAATTTAGTATAAGTCCCATTGACCTATATTTTAAAAACAAATGTAATATTACGAGTTAGGTTAGAATAGTTAGTGCTAAAATAAGATATGTTAGGGGATCCCAGAACGAGGGTTAAGAAAAACGAAAAAAAAAAAAAAAGTAAAAAGAAAAAAAATGAAAAATAAAAATTATATATACATACACAAGAAAAACAGAATCTAGGGTAGAGTGGGTTCATACTTAGTCGGACAGAGAAAATGTTTGCTTGACGACTACACGTTTCACAAGACACTAGCGAAAATTTAAACAGTATTTGGAACTGGTATAGAGTAGGTCCTCCATTTGCTAGTTTCAGCGCTTGTATTCGATTTTTCATGAATTTGATCAAGTTATTGTCTGATCAATAGTTTGCCACTCCTTTAGCAATGTTTCGTTAAGGGTTGCCACTGACGGGATTTTCGTTGTGCGTTCTCTAAGTTTTCGGTGAAGGTGCTCCCAAACGTGCTCTATTAGATTCATGCCAGGATTTTGGGCTACCCATGACAATGACTTGATTCCTTGCGATTCCTTCCAGGCTTTTGCTACTTTGCTCGCATGACATGGCGCTCCATCTTCTTGTAAAAGGTAAACATTCTTGTCAATCTGATTGGTTTCAAATAGTGGGAGTAGTCCTTTCTCTAATATTTGACAGTATTTTGGACCATTCAACCGCTCGTCAACAAGAATCAACTCAGATTTCCCTCTAATCTAGACAGCACCCCACGCCATTATTCCAATCCCTCCATGTTTCACGGTTGCCTGCAGACATTCAGTGTTCCAAGTTTCATTCTGATTTCTCCAAACATAAACCAATCACGAATTAGAATTTTGGCAGAATTTACTTTCATCTGACCAAATTGCAGACTGCCAAATTTCATAATCTTTACTCTCGAATTCTCTCGCCCAGTCCATATGCCTGTTCCTGTTAACCTCTGAAATCAATGGCTTCTTTCTTGCAACTCTTCTTTGATAGCCTAGCTCTTTCAGAGTCTTTCTGACTGCATATAGAGACATTTGGATGCTGTTGGCGACATCTTTGACGCTCTGACGACGGTTTCTGGTGACTTCCCTTTTCATTCAGTCAGATAACACGACAATGGCCTTTTTCATTAAATTTCTTGACAATATTATTCACCATTTGATGATTAACCTGGAAAAACCTAGCAATTTCACTATTTGGCTTGCCACAATGGTACCATCCTATTATTTGCCCTTGTTGAAATTCATTAATTTCCTTACTTTCACGAACTTTCATAGCAAGATATAAATCAACTATTGTTCATAGATGAGAGTAGCTTGATACTAACACAATATTGTCTGAAAAAAGAAGATATGTCATTGCACAAGCCAAAAATGCTGTAATCAAGGGTGGCTAAAAACTTATCATAGCCCACTGTATATGTCAGTATTTTCCAAAGCAATAACAAATGATAGATTTATAAATATGTGAAATAAATTCAGGGGAGAAAGATTGTCTAGCATGACACAGTGAACCAACTTTCTTAGCAGTAGACCCAGCAGTTGATTCAATATAATCTTTTCAGGTCATGTCAGCCAAAAATGTAAACCCGAGAAAGTGCAACGAGTCCTTCTCCTCGAGGTTAGCATCAGCCATGGTGATGAGAGGCAGGAAGGGGTCTTTCAGGTGATTAATAGGGAGAAGTTTCGTTTTGGAGGCGTTAAAACAAACAAGCCATTCCTTGCCCCAGTTAACAACAGGCTGTCAATTTGACCTTATCGAAGTGATCAGTCTTACTGTCGAAACAAAAAAAAGTTTAAAATGTGACTACGCATGCGCCCCCTCTCCGTGCACATGCGTAGTCACATCAGCGTTAGCATCACTTTAGTCCGATGAAATCCTAAAGGACGAAACGTGTCACACAAAAAATATTTTCCATTTTGTCATAGATTTTCTTAAAATTCTGTCTTCTTAGAAATTTATGGTTATTCCGTTCTTCCAGCTTTCCTTTACAACTAGCGTAAATAAAGTAACTAAAATTAAGATAAAAAGAAATAATCTTCAATGTGACATGTCTCTTCAGAGCGTCAGTGATCATGGCTCTCCGCAGCTTCCTATTCTTTGTAGATCATAATCACGTTTGTCTTTTTACCTATTACATCTATTCACAGAAGCTGATCAGTTAGGTGGCCCGCTGTTTCTTCCTATTACTTTTGCCTTTGATATGTCCTGTGAGTGTTAAATTCTCCAAGCACTCCTTCCTCATTGTATCACATAATTTTTCCGCTGTCTCTTTCTGATTCTGAATATATGTGACTATTTTGCTTCCATTTTCCTTAAGTCTTTTCGTTGCTTGTGCGCTCCGTCACTTACTCTCAGCATCCTTCTGTAGGACCACATTCCTGTTGGCTACAGTCTCCTCTTCATCTGTGTGGAAATTTCCCAGCGTTCACTTCCATATAAGAGGATTGATATTACAAAGCAACTGAACACTCCTTTTCTTTGTTTTGTAATTAATTTT
The DNA here is from genome assembly GCA_964036315.1 of Acanthosepion esculentum. Classification (NCBI taxonomy): domain Eukaryota; kingdom Metazoa; phylum Mollusca; class Cephalopoda; order Sepiida; family Sepiidae; genus Acanthosepion; species Acanthosepion esculentum. The sequence continues at coordinate 17,198,273 of OZ038509.1, read as the reverse complement.
CTTGTTTTTTAATACTTTGCTTAGCTTTTAGAAAGCATCTTCCGCTATTGAAATGCGCTTTCAGATTTCTGTGTCACGTTTGCTGTGTGTTTCTTTTTCAGATTGTTAAACCCTCGTACTTGTTCAATTATTACGTCGCTAATCCGTAGCTTTCATTTTGGTCGAACCCTCTTGCTCACACGCTCTTTGCTTTTCATGGTATTCCCATCATCCTTCTGTAGAACAACATTTCTGTAACCTTCGTCTCCTCATCATCTATGCTGAAATTTTCCAGCATTCGCTTCCATAAAAAATGAATGGATAGAAGTTCGGTACGCTTTTCTTTGCTTCTAACAAAGTTTTCCTGTTTATTAATATGTTGTCTAGCTTTTGAAAAGCATCTTCCGCTACCCCAAGGCGTCTTCGTATTTCGGTGCCACATTTTCCGTTATCTGTAACACTTCCCAGGTATTTAGATTTTCTGTATCTACTTGACTTCTGCAATTCGTAACTAGCATCATCGACTGTTCCTATTGCTAATAATTATTCATTCTGTCTTCTTACAATCGATGATTAGTCCTTTATTCACGCTATCCTTTAGGAGTTCCTGTCTGTGAGTTGTCATTACGTCTCCCAGAAATTTCAACTATCTCTTTCTTATTTGACGTATAATTTTTCTTTTGGTTTCGATGCTCCTTAAAATTTCCTTATTGTTTACATGCTCTAAAAGGATGGTGAGAATAACACATTTTCACCGTTCTTCTGAAGCATATCTCTGTTGGTTCATATTGAAAAGGATCTCTAATCAGTGGTTAACTGGGGCAGCAAATGGCTTGTAAAACTAAACTTTTCTCATTTAACCGCCACGGAGAAACTTCCCTGCCCTCCATCATCTTGGTTGATGCCAAACTACGTGAGAGCGTCTCACTGAGCCTTCTTGGCTTCACATTTTCCAAAGACTTGAGGTGGGACAACTATATCAATAGCTGCATCTACTGCAAGGAAAGTTGGTTCACTGTGTCGTGTCAGAGGTTTTTCTTGTCAGAGTCCATTTTACACATCTATAAATCTACCATCCGACCATACATTGAATATTGTTGCCATATCTGGTCTGGTGACCCCGCTGTTCATCTCGAGGTTCTCGACAAAATGCAAAGAAAGATCAGCTATGTGATCGGTCCTGACTTGGCATCTCGACTTCAGTCACTTTCTTATAGACTTGATGTAGCTTCTCTCTGTTTTGTCTACAAATATTTTCATGGCAACTGCTCTAATGAGCTATTTTTCCGTGCTACTAGATTGGCATCTAAAAGTCACACCCTTTTACTGTTGAAACAGTTAAATGTAATGCCACTTCCACTCCAACAGTTTCTTTTCTCGCACTTCCCGACAGTGGAACTCCCTTCCTTTTACTTTCTTCCCTGATAACTACAATCTTCAAAAATTTAAGTGCAACGTAAATCGCCATCTTTTGTTGCCTTGATTTCCGTTCTTCTTTTATCCTTTCCTCAATGCCCACTACACACAGTCTTTTCTCTCTCTGTAACTCCCTGCGTGCTAGTGGCACTCCCGCCTTGCTTGGGGTGAAAAAAACTTCTCTTCATCTGGAAGGAAATTGTTCAGCATTCATTATAGGATGATTTATGTTACGTAGCAGTTCAGCACTCTTTTCTTTGTTTCTAAGGAAAATTTCGTGTTTCTTAATTCTTTGTTTAGTTTCTGGAATGCATCTTTGCTATTCCAATGAACGTTTAAACTTTGGTATCATGTTTCCTATCCCCTATTAAAAAAACTTCCAAGATATTTAAACTTCTGTACTTGCTTAATTTTGACATCTCCAACTCGTAGCTCGCATGTTAAGCTTTTTTTCTCTGACAATCTTACATTCTGTATTCTTACAATTGATAGTCCTTTCTTTAGGCTCTCCTTTACAGCCTTGTCTCAGGATGTCCTTAATGTTTTCTCTGCATGCCATCAACTCAGTGTCATCTGTGTCTCCTTTAGCTTGTCTGCATTTGTTTCTATTCAAACAATGGATAGTTTTTAAATACCGGGTTGTTATGGTCCAAGTTCCTTGTACCACGGTGATGGTCCAAGGTAGAACCAATGAAGAATAATTCGAACACAGGTATGGAATAACACAGATATATTACAAACAGAAATATGTACAAAGAAGTAGAAGTGTTAGTAATGACTCTCAGATTAGGTTAGAGTGAACTGTGTTGTCTTGACAAATATCACTATTCCAATGTCTTACAGTAATCGTCTGACGCGACTCTGTCTCTGACTCTGAACGTGACTGAACTCTGAACTACTGCTCCCTCTTGAAGCGCAGTATTTATGATGTACGGAATAGTCCATTATTTCCAAATCGTGTACAGCAAAATTGCCCAATTGTGACATTAAGCTTTGAACCGTTGTACCTTAGAAATGATTAAAGCTATCTTACTGGAATTCTGCTAGGTTTTTATGACACTATTGGACTCTACTTTGAGCAATAAGAATGTATAATTACTCTGTAACTTTAACAGAAGAATCGTGATGAAATCGATCATAAACGAAAGTGATATGTTCATCATTAATTAATCATAGCTAAGGACCAGAAGCTCATGAAGGATTGAAATAAAATTCATATATATATATATAAATATATATATATATATATTTCCAGGACCATTTTCCAACTTATTCAAGGTTGTCTTCGCCCTCTCTAACCTTCTAACTTCCTGTCTTGGACTGTCATAGGTGAAACTCCTCTCTTACGTGCCAAACATCTTATGGGTTGAGTTGGATCTTTTCTAATTGATCTCTTTAGCGCTAAGCTGAAATGATGATCCCTTTTCCTGTCGTGACCTCCTGATCCAGTTTTCCTCTCTGCTATTCTCTTTTTTTAAATTTATTCACCGTTCTCTTGATTGTTCTTAAATTAACTTTGAAAAGGAAAGCCAAAGTATGAATGCTGTTACCATTACTAAAGGCCTGAATGATTTTTTGGCTCTCAACATTGCTCAGTTGGGAAGACAGTTGGGCTGACACAAAGCGATTTTATCCTGTTCTCTTTCTAGATGGATAACCGAAAGGATTTTTCAGTGATGCTTACGACAAATGGTGTCAAGATGGCTAAACGCCTTATCTGAAAATCTGGAGAAAAAAGAAATTCAATTAGTTTAGTGGGTTTTGTTTTTTTTAGATATTAAACATTTTTGGGGATGGACAATTATGCTGTTACACGATTTGGACAACTTAGCTGTTACACCCGGTATATTGAATTCAGAGTTGAAGGATCTCTTTTTTAATATTCAGTCATGAGTGTTAGTGTCATCAGAAGCGGTTTCTTTATTTTACTACTAGAGGTTAGTCAATCTAAAATGTTGCAATAAAAAGGCAACTGTATGCTGATGAAAAACGAATCTAAAAATCTGATGATGCAAATACTTCATCTCAAACGAAGAATCTGTAAGCTGAGTTCAAATTCCAGTCTAGTCAGTTACAATCCTTTTCACACAAATGTCTTTAAGAAAGGCATGTAACGATTTTTCTCCTTCCAGCTATGGGTTAAATACATATTTTGCTATTCAAATGCACGTTCGGATTTCAGTGTCACCTTTTCTATCCCCTGCTAAAACACTTCCCAAATATTTAAACTTCTGTACTTGTTTGATTTTGTTATCTCCGATTCGTAGCGCCCATCTTAAGCGTTTTTCTCAACAACAATACATTCTGTATTCTTACAATTAATAGTTAGTCTTTTCGTCAGGATTTCTTTTACAACTAGCGTAAATAAAGCAACCAAAATTAAGATAAAAGAGATACGTGTGGAAAATTAGCAAGTGTCGATAATGTTTTCCTCTAGCAGAAATCTAATAAAACTACGTTAATCGTTGAATCTGTTGGTCTAAGGTCGAGGCCATGTTTTGGAAAATAAGTTCACAACAACAGCTGCTTTACGGCTGATAAAGATATATGTAAACAACTTTGGTGACTGATTAAAAAGTGTAGGTAAATTATTTAAGCCGATCATTGGTGAGTGTTTTTTTATTCCCTATTCCAGTGAATCATGTCGAACCAGCATTTGCGTTCGTTTCTTGTACTTTCCTTGTTAGCCGGGTTGGTTTGTCCCGTCCTCGGCCATGGCCGACTTGTGGATCCCCCCGGCAGGTCAAGCATGTGGCGATTTGGGTTTGCGACCCCCGCCAACTATAACGACAACCAACTTTACTGTGGAGGTCGAGGGGTGAGTATAACGTACAAGCGGTCATTGCATAACATGATGTTTTATTGATTTCATGGTTCAGAAAGTCGGTTATTCGCATCTGGCTAGATTAATAATCAATGTTCATGGCTCAAATTCGCGTTCCGCTGAAAAGAGAGGTAAATAAAAACCAGTAAACACTTTCGCCTTGGCCTTCTGTCTGTCTGTCAGTCTCTGTCTCTCTCTCATTGCCAACTCTTTCTTTTGCCACTTCTGTTTCGCCAGTCTGGTGTCTGATTACGGCGAAATAATTGATTGTAATAAAATTTACGATAATAGTCAGTCAGTTATGTGCCATGCATGATACACGCTTTGGTGATCATGTATCTTTCGATACATGACTGACGAGGTAGATTTTTCCCGCATTGAGGTTACCATTTCTTTCTGTGGTAAACCAGTTGCCATCCAAGGCTATAGAACCCTGTCTGTCCTGCTATTTACCCATAGCTGGTAGAGACGATTCATACCTTAGCACGTAAGTGAATGCAACGGAGTCGACTGGACTTCGAACCCGACTCTCCGATTCCCCAGTCCGAGCCGCTATCCATTACTCGACCGTAATAGCAATAGCGTAAGCATTTTCTTTTTCTTTTTCTCTCTCTCTCTAAGAGAGAGAGAGAGAGAAAAAAAAAAAAAAAAAAAAAAAAAAGAAAAAGAAAATGTTTATGCTATTACGGTGGAGTAATGGATAGTGGCTCGGACTGGGGAATCGGAGAGTCGGGTTCGAAGTCCAGTCGACTCCGTTGCATTCACTTACGTGCTAAGGTATGAATCCTCTCTCTCTATATATATATTTTAGATAAAAATGCATTTTAGTGACACAAGTCTTACTAATTAACCCATAGCTGGGGATAGAAGATGTGGATTCATACCTAATCAGAATTTGATAAACAAACAAGAAATTATAATATGGATATAAAGTGGGGGATCAATTCTATATTACAATCAATATATAAACTTATCCCTCACTTTGTGGCCACAGTAGTTTCTATTCATTTATATTCCAGGGAATGTAAGTAAATCTAAAAGACATGCCTGTGTAGTTAATCAGTATTTCATTGGTTCATTGATTGATTCGTTTTTTATGGCTTATCAACCCTTTGTAGATTATTAAAAGCCAGAAAATACTTTTAGATTTAAGAATTTTTTTTTTTAGATAATAATAGTTTTAGTGAAATAATTCACGCTAAATAACCTATAAACTGATCCCTCACTTTGTAGCCATGGTAGTTTCTATACATTTATATTCCAGTGAATGTAAATAAATCTAAAAGACATGTGTAGCTAATCAGTATTTCAGTGATTGATTCGTTTTCTACGGTTTATCAACCCACTGCGGGTTATTTAAAGCCAAAAATTATAATATATAATAAAGTGGGGTATCAATTCTATATTACAATCAATATATAAACTGATCCCTCACTTTGTGGTCACGGTAGTTTCTATATATTTATATTCCAGAGAATGTAAATAAATCTAAAAGACATGTCTGTTTCGCTAATCAATATTTCATTGATTGATTCGTTTTCTACGGCTTATCGACCCATGCAGGTTATTTAAAGCCAACACGTGATATTCCCAAGCGGTCACCCATACAGGTACTTATCAGATTCGACTTTGCTTAACTTCAGTGATCGTACGAGAACATGTGTTTCAACGTGATGTAGCCGTAAGCAATAAGGATAGCAATAATAATCTCTATTATAATTCTACTTGTCCCTCCCTCCCTTCGTTAGTTAGTTCCTTAGTTCGCACGACCGTTACACCCTGCCAATACCTCATAAATAATGAACTATTCTGTTCTGTTGACTTGGAAATGATGGGGAAGACATACCAAAGACGCCAAAGAAAGAAAGGAAATAGCAGTGTTTAACGTCTGTTTCAATGAAATGGAAAAGTTATCAATTTCAAATCTTTTCATTTGTACCCCCCTACTTCTTAAAATAACGACCAGCATTTGCATTTATGATTGTTATTGCAAGTTAAAGTTGTTAAGCTGACATATTTAACAATGCGAGGGGAATTTCTACGGATATTTTATTGTCATAGAACTCGCCATGAACTTATTGAATCATGAAATTAACCCTTTGAGCCTTGCGTTCCTGAACAATTTTAACCCTTCTGCCTGAGCTCCTGAGTCAAAATTCGCAAATAATTGGTATGAAATGTTTTATGGTAGATATAAAAATAATTATAAGTGTTTATCCCCCGTTCAACTGGTGGCTGGGCATTAAGTCATTTTTTCTCTATCACTGTTCAACCGGTGGATGGGCATTACGGCATTTTTCTCTACTACCGGTAAATCGGTGGTCAGGGCTTAAAGGGTTAAGAATTAAGATTCATCAGAATATTAAAATAGGAAAAACGTGAAATTTTAAACGGTTTTTCTATTAAAAAACAACAATAATAATAATATCGAGTTGTACAATAGGCACTGCGACCAGAAATAATTGTTTAATTTATTTTTCATATAAGCATTCCACTTCAGCATTTTATACAAAGCTAACAAGGGGTCCGGTTTGTAATGTAAATTTATTGTAAATGGATCCCCCCGACGGAAGCCAAAATAAAATATACTTATGATTTCTTAAAATGTAAAAAAATAATAATAATTTTTCGAAATTTGTAGTCTGGAGTGCTTAATCGATAGTAATATATATAAAAAGATCTCCGGGTTACGAATTTTTATTATTATTATTACTATTATTATTATTATTATTATTATTATTATTACAACAACAAAAATACAAAAAAAAATACAACATATTTTACATATCATGTTAAACACGTTCCATGCTGACGGCGTTTCATTCATTTTGACGCGTTGATTATCAGTACAGCCGTTTTTCTCAAGACAAGCGACGCTTGTACAAGGACTTATTTTTTGTAGATATCTTTATACTTGAAAATTCGTAAAAGAAATACAGGAAGAAGACAGACATAGTGTCGAAATATTCTTTAATATTGTCAAACACTGCTTTTCTTTTATTTTTATTTTCTTAAATCGCACTTTTCTGTTAAGTGTTGCATCATTATTATTATTATCATTATTATTATTATTTCTTTTGGTTTCTGCTATATACTCATTTTTTTCCGGGTCTCGACCAGAGACCTGAGGTCAGAAATGGCATCATGACATTTTCCACTGAAAAATTAAAAAAACAAAAAACAAAAAAAAAAACATATTTTACATAGGTAAAGCCCTTCGTAAGGTGTGAGCTGTACTTGTGAGTACAATTTTGTATTTCTTTAAGGCATTGGCTACCAGGGATTCCTTCAGTGAGTCTAATGGAATCTTTTCCAATTAATTCGAGGGCTCAAATTACAACAGGGCTTATTTATGTTCTCATGTGCCATATATTTGAGATTTTCGATTTCAAGGCTTTTTGAAGATCTTCAAAGATACATTACCGTCTGCAGGGACTGCCACATCAATAAGGAGGCAATTTTTTAACGATGTCTGGGCGATTTTTCTGTCTGTGTGTACTGTGTAGTCTCATAAAATTGTTACAGGTCCTATCACTGTAACCGGATCTGGGTGGTGTTCATACCAATTATTATTATTATTATTATTATTGTTGTTGTTTTTATTTGTTTTTTTTTTGTTTTCTTTTTACATTTTAAGAAATCGCGTGATATGTGCATATTTTGTTTCGGCTTTCGTAGTGGGGGAATCAATTTACAATAGGAGGCTACGGTGGAGTAATGGATAGCGGCTCGGATTGAGGAAATCGAAGAGCCGAGTTCGAATTCCAGTCGAATCCATTACATTGGGAAAGGTATTAATCTTCTTCTAATGCTATGAGTAAATAGCAGAACAGACCGAGTTCTATAGCCTTGGATGGCAACTGGTCTACCGCAGAAAGAAATGGCAACCTGCTGCGGGAAAAATGTATCGAAAGATATATGATTGCCTAAGCGTGTATTTCGTATGGCACTGATACATAGCAAACTGAACCCGTTATCATCATTTATAAAAAAAAAAGTTATTCGTGATCTCGTGCAGTGTTTCTCAATCTTTTCTCCCATGAGACCCATTTTTTGGTGTCAAAAACATTTCACGCCACATAAGCGTAATTAGAAAAATTCCATGTAACACGAAATACATTTTATTTACAAAGCTTCATCTGCAATGATATCTGTCCTGACCGGGTATCTCGGCTTCAGTCACTTTCCCATGTTGGAAATTACTGATCTAGTGTACTTATTTCATATTAATGTGAAAAAAAAATTGAAAAATATGATTACTTCTGGTTGTAGTGGCTGTTGTACAACCCACTAATAATATTAATTCCCCCTCTATCTCTCTCTAGCTTTCTTTCACTCTCCCTCTCTCTCCCTCTCTTTCACTCTCACTCTCTTACTCTCTTCCACTCTCGCTCTCTCTCTTTTTCTATCTTTCACTCCCCTTCTCTCTCGCTATCTTTCGCTCTTTCATTCTCACTCTCTCTCACTCTCTCTTTCACTCTCTCTCTTTCTATCTTTCACCCACTCTCACTCTCCTTCTCTTTCACTCTCTCACTCCCTCTTTCACTCTCCCTCTCTTACTCTCGTTCACTCTCTTTCTCTCTCTGCAATTCATTTCCAACTCTTCTCCAAATTTCACAAACAGCTTCTGCATAATTCTGCAGCGTTTTCTCTTTCACACTAATTTTCTAACCCATATGATCCTGGCGTCATTATAAACTGACACCTCCATTTTTTTCAATATACTGTGAAAGTTATACTTAAAGTTCGTCTTTTCTTGATTCCAGATGAAAAAACTATAAGGAGTAGCTAGGTCTGCCTATCGCCCGGTTCATACTCCTTCTCCATCGTTTAGGATTGGGTTTCCGGCTGCTTCTAAAGTCTACATCAACTCTATACTTCTAACGTCTCCGCCTGATCTCTGAAATTTTATTTACTAATTATGTTTTCTTCTCAATAGGAGCAAATTGGGGCGCCTATCGCCCGGTTCATGATCCTCCCCGGTCCTTTAAACAGGAGCAGAGATTTATCCCTCGTTTCCTGTTTTCGATTGAGTTTCTGGTTTATTCTAAAGTCTTTTCATTCTCTTTCACTCTCCGTTTCCTCCTTGCGTGTAGGGAAGACGATAATGCCACTAAGACAGTGGCATTATCGTCTTCCCTACACGCAAGACACTAGTGTCCCACTGGCGGGCAGCCGATGTCAACGCCAGCAGTGGTCCGCCAGTGGTAACATTGCCGAGACGAACGCGCCGGCGGTCCCACAGCAGGCCACCGGCGGTAAACGCTAGTGGCATGCCACCCAATGGCAGATTGGTGGCTTGCTTGTAGGGTTTGGGATGAATTGATTAAAAATTGGTAAATTTTCCAACGCATTTTTGTAAATACATTTTTTTTTTTTTTTTTACACTGAAGATATTTTTTAATAGATTTAATTTTTTTCTTTTTCTTTTCAAAATGAAGGTATTTTGTAAATACAGGGTGTCCATAAAGTTCGTGTGCACTTTAAAAAATTATAACTTTATTTTGTAGTGACGCCCACACACACCACGCCCACAAATTACTCAACAGCAATTGGACAATAAATAAACAGTACTTTTCGTAAAGACAATTTACGCATCGCACGAGCCGGATAAAAATTTCTCGTGTTTTGTTTCACCAAACTTGCTATAGTAAAAAAAAATCAACAATTAGTCGATTTTTGGCCAATCATATTGACACTTTCTTCAATATTCTTCCCGCGCTCGTTCTGGGAGCCTACTTTACTGTATATAAAGCAGAAGTTTAAGGAAAAATTTTAGTAGATTATAAATTTTCACAACCATAATCACGTACGTGTATTTCTCCATCTCCTACTCAAACACACACACAGACATTAACTACATTCACACGCACAGTGAACTGTCTGTTATCAAAGCCAAGTGAACTATTCAGAACTTTAACATTCTTCTACACAAACATCTAACTTTCAAAATCAAACATCAAACATTCTTAAACACTAAACAAATATCAACAAAGAAAGCCAATACAACATACACTTGTATTTCCCACACGGTACAAGGGAAATCACTTTTTACGACTTAATCTTTATTGTCATTGTATATGTATTTGTTTCAATATACATTTTACTTGTTGATCTTTCAATCATTTCTTGTTGTTCTTTTCTGTGTTTTCTTTGTAAATTGAATGTGGAGTGTTAATTTTAAAAACGCAAATTCGACAAAAACTTTCTGATAATTTCTTACCAACACCATTAGCGCCCCACAATTTGTTTTTGCGATAGAAATAATCTGTAAAAAATGTTATAAAGTTTAATGTACCTTGTTTTAAGTAAAGCTAAAATAACTAATGTGATTTCAGGCATTACCGTAAATCAGTTGGCAAATGTTTTCCGTGAACTGCAAAATCGTATTACCCTTTGTATTGCTAATGATGGAGGACATGTGGAAATTTAAATAAAATTTCAATAAAACCTTAAAAAATATAGATTTACTTCTTTCTAATCATTTTTACAAATTATTTCTATCGAAAATACAAATAAAGTTATAAATTTTTAAAAATGCACACAAACTTTATGGACACCCTGTATATTTAATTTTTAAAATGAACATTTTTGTAAATACATTTTTATCTTTTTTTGCTTTTCCACTGAAGGTATTTTAAATAGATTTCTTTTTTTTTCATTTTCTTTTTAAAATGAAGGTATTTTTGTAAATATATTTTATTTTTAAAATGAACATTTTTTTTGTAAATTGTACATTTTATTTTTTATTTTTTTGTTTTTACACTGAAGATATTTTTTTAATGTATTTAATTTTTTTCTTTTTCGTTTTAAAATGAAGATATTTTTGTAAATATATTTTATTTTCAAAATGAACATTTTTTTGTAAAGACATTTTTTTTTTTCCAGCATAAATGTAGCGTATGTGGGGACCCAGTTAACAGTACCCGCGAAAACGAAGCTGGTGGTAAATATGCTCAAGGCATTATCACTCGTCATTATCGCAAAGGACAGGTGATCACCGTCGATGTCGAGTTGACAGCCAACCACTACGGCTATATGACATTCAAACTATGTCCGAACAACAACATTCACAAGGCAATTACGGAGGAATGTTTAAATAGATACACATTGCAAATGGCCGACGGAAGTGGCCCTAAATACACGCTGAGAACGTTACGGAAAGGCCATTACAAGATTGATCTCAAATTACCCGAAGGTCTCTCTTGCAGCCAATGCGTCTTACAATGGGTGTACCATTCGGGTGAGTGAAAATTAAAGTTATGATTTATTCACTAACGCATTATCTGTAAGCTTAGCTTGGCACACGGCTTTATTTGAGAAACGCCCAATGACTTACAAAATTATCTAACTTCTTAAACATCGCATCAAATGTATCAAACACACACACACATATATATATATATATATATATATATATATATATATATATATATATATATATATATATATATATATATATATATATATATATATATATATATACATACCTTGAGTGTAATGGTTAGCAAGCTTGTTTTGCTAGAACAATTACAACTGTGTAGTGAGTTCGATACCTACCGGGTGCGACCTAATTTCAGCCTTGTGCTACACCTTAGCTACGCTTGGAAAATATCTCTCTCTCTCTCTCTCTCTATATATATATATATATATATATATATATATATATATATATTTTATTTGGGGTTATTACATCAAAAACATGTAAAAAGTACTAGACGAATGAAATCACGGTTCGATGTGCATTAACACATCTCATCATCTGATGAGATGTGTTAATACACATCGAAACATGATTGCATCAGTGTAGAGTTATTTTACATGGTTTTGATGTAATATCCTAAAATAAAGAACATTGCTCTACTTTTGTAATGAGCTCTCTTTTAAATTGAATGTTACCAACGTCGGAATTGGATTCGATTTTGTTTTCATTTCACACATATATATATATATATATATAATTATTTATTCGAAAATTATAACCTAAATATGTTATAAAATCACTACAAAAAAAACATTTTGTTTCAACACTTCTGGTGTCTTATCAAGTGATGGTGTTGAATGTAGAATAAACCCTTTATTCTACATTCAACACCATAACACCATATTCAACACCATTACTTGATAAGACACCAGAAGTGTTGAAACAAAATGGATATTTTTGTAGTGATTTTTATAACATATTTATATTATAATTTTCGAATAAATAATTATATTTCTTCTACTCTGTATTGAGCACTCTTTTAAGAATAGTATTTGTTGGTTATTGGAATTTATTCTATTAGCCACTATCAAGGATTTATTTTTATTTTCATTTTAACAGAATGTGTATATTTTCTCCATATGCATCTGGAGTGATGGGAATGTTTATTTTTAATTATTTTCCAAACACGGTCAGCACATTGTGTACTGTGTTCATCGTTGATGTTATTGTGTATTTGGTTTTTTCTTTTCTTTTTTTTTTATTAGTGCTTCCATTATTTATTTATTTTACATGTGGATGAGGCTATTGTACTTGTATTTTCTACATTCCCATTTAGATAGATGAACAAACAGATATAGATAGATAGATAGATAGATAGATAGATAGATAGATAGATAGATAGATAGATAGATGAATAGACTTAGATAGATGAATATACTTAGATAGACTGAGATAGATGAACAGACTTAGATAGATAGATAGATAGATGAATAGACTTAGATAGATGAACAGACTTAGATAGACTGAGATAGATGAACAGACTTAGATAGATAGATAGATAGATGAATAGACTTAGATAGATGAACAGACTTAGATAGACTGAGATAGATGAACAGACTTAGATAGATAGATAGATGAATAGACTTAGATAGATGAACAGACTTAGATAGACTGAGATAGATGAACAGACTTAGATAGATAGATAGATAGATAGATGAATAGACTTAGATAGATGAACAGACTTAGATAGATAGATAGATTAATTCGACTTAGATAGATGAACAGACTTAGATAGATAGATAGATAGATAGATAGATAGATAGATAGATAGATTAATTCGACTTAGATAGATGAACAGACTTAGATAGATAGATAGATAGATTAATTCGACTTAGATAGATGAACAGACTTAGATAGATAGATAGATTAATTCGACTTAGATAGATGAACAGACTTAGATAGATAGATAGATAGATAGATGAATAGACTTAGATAGATGAACAGACTTAGATAGATAGATAGATAGATAGATAGATGAATAGACTTAGATAGATGAACAGACTTAGATAGATAGATAGATAGATAGATGAATAGACTTAGATAGATGAACAGACTTAGATAGATAGATAGATAGATAGATAGATAGATAGATAGATAGATAGATAGATAGATAGATAGATGAATAGACTTAGATAGATGAACAGACTTAGACTGAGATAGATGAACAGACTTAGATAGATAGATATTGCGTTTTATATAACTGGTTGATATATGTTTTTGCAGGTAACAATTGGAACGATGGATGCCTTGGCTGTGGTGTGAGAGAGAAGTTCTACGCCTGTTCAGATATTGCCATTTCTGATGGCAGCGCACCATCTGCCCGATCCACCCAGCGACCAGGACAAGGAGTCCATTGTCACGCAGTTGGTCGTTTCGCCGGAAACTTCCGGAAAGATGTTTGGTGCCGAACTAATTGCTTCAAAGGTTACTGCCCCCCTGAAACCTGTCAGTGTACATGAAATTGACTAAAGAATAAAAATTGTATTATACGAAAAAACGATATAACATTTTATAGATCAAGAACAATTTTAGAGACATCTATGACAAAGAAGGGGAAAGTTTTTGCGTCGCGTTTAGCCTTTTTAAACACCATTGGACAAAAAATGATGTTTACGTTGCAATGACACATGCGCGCTATAAATGGACGCTGAAAATTTAAATTAGAAGTTTTTTTCTTTAATTTAAATTTAAAAATCTCAACGACCCCTCTCAACACGTTAGTCTGATAGAGTCCTAAATGATGAAAACTTTTTCGAATTTGTCATATATTTCCCTAAAATTATCACATATAAAATATTGCTTCTTTTCTTTTCTATTTTTTTTTTTTTTTTTTTTTTGGTGTACAAAATGACCTCATACAACAACCGGAGTTCAGGACAATGATAAGTTGTATTGGCGAAAAATCACGGGGTTATGAAAATGATCATTTCGGCCTGTGGACAGGGAATAAAGACCAGGCATAAAATAATTAATATTTTCCTTTAATATAATCAATTGCTGGGAGATTCTCCCACAATAATTGTGCTTGTCCCGTCCTCCGTTAGTTAGCACGACCGTTACGCCCTGCCAGTGTCATATAAACAATGGATTATTCCGCTTTTATCGCATAGAAAGAGAGGAAAAGATATTACTTGGGCTCAGTGAGTGAGTGAATGAAAGAAAGAAAAAAAAGGAAAGAAAGAAATCAATAAATAAATAAATATTTAACGTCTCCTGCCAATACCTCATAAATAATTGATTATTCCGTTTTGATCGCATGGAAAGAGATGAAAAGATATTACTTGGACTCAATGAGTGAGTGAGTGAGTGAGAGAAAGAAAGAAAAAAGCAATGAATAAATAAATATTTAAATATCTCCTGCCAATACCTCGTAAATAATTGACCATTCTGTTTTGATCGCATGGAAAGAGAGGAAAAGATATTACTTGGGCTCAGTAAGTGAGTGAGTGAGTGAAAGAAAGAAAGTAAGCAAGCAATGAATAAATAAATATTTAACGTCTCCTGCCAATACCTCATAAATAATTTACTATTCCGTTTTTATTGAGTGGAAAGAGGGGAAAAGACTCTACTAAGATTCAATGAGAAAATGAAAGAAAGAGAAAAAGAAAGAAAGAAGGGAAGATGGAAGTGTTTGTTTCAGTAAAATGAAAAAGTTGTCAATTTCAAATCTTTTCATTTGTACCCCCTTACTTCTTAAAATAACGACCAGCATTCATATTTATGATTGTCATTGCAATATTTTGTTAAAGTTGTTAAACTCAAATATTTAACAATGCGATGGGGAGATTTCTAAAGATATTGTCGTAAAATTCGCGATGAGCTTACTCCATTAACTTAAGAATTAAAATTCATCAGACAATTAAAATAGGAAAACCGTGCAATTTTCATGGGTTAAAACTAGTAATAGTGTTATAAGATATACGGGATGTGCCCGTTTTTTAGTACATTATAAACAAATGATCACAAAAGTAACTTAAAATCTGTTAACTGGGGCAAGAAATGCCCTATTAATTTGAACACCTCCAACTGTTTTTTAATCGTCTGAGATAACGTTTTTTGTCTTTTATCAAAATGGCTGTTACTAGTCTCCAGTAGAGTGACTCACTGCGCCTTTATAATTTGTGAAGTCGCAATAAATCACCCTCCTGGAAGTTAGCCTCAGCTATTTTGATGGAAGGCAAAAAAAAGATTCTCTTGGACAATTAAAAAAGAGCAGTTTCATTTTGGACGTGTTAAAATTAAGGAGCCATTCCTTGCCCCAGTTAACAACAGACTGTAAAATATTTTTTTTAATTTTTTTTTAGATAAGCTGTCAATTTGACCTTATCGAACAAATCAGACTTACCATTAAAACCAGAGCTGTGTGTCATCAACATTGATACCAAGCTGAGAACTGGTGACATCAGGGATGTCGTTGATGATAGAGCTCTGGGGGGGGGGGGATACATCGCCATTAATGCAAAAAGATCTAGAAGAGAGGCTATTCTAGACATCTTTCTTTTCACGATTTGATATGAAAGATTGAACCAGTTCAAATATTCATCCAAAAATAACATAACCTTTCAACTTGTGAAGAAGACCGGTATACCAAACCTTGTCAAACACCTTCGAGATATGCAAAGCAACAGCCCGAGTAAATAGTACCCTACATCCAAACAAATCAAAACACTATGAAAGTATAAAAATACATTTTTGTAGTAAAAGTACCAGTAATACATTTTTATATAAAAACATTACCAACAATACCTACTTATATCAAAATTATCAACAATACCTATTTATAGCAAAATGTCTAACAACATATTTTATATGTATCTGAAGGCATATAATTGCGTTCAAAGTATATTTAGTTGAAGCCCTAAAATATGTTTAAAATATTTAGATTTCGGCATTAACCCATAGAGGTTGATATACTGGTAAATGAAATCAACCAACCGAACTATGTAACTGAAGTCATGAGACATACTGTATTATGCATTGGTAGGACGAGTCCAAACCAGAGATACCAAAACCAAACAAGTACAAAAATTTAAATATCTAGGAAGCGTTTTAACAGAGGATGGAATGTGTGACTGAAATTGGAAGACGCATTGGAATAACCAAAGATGCACAAAAAGCTAAGCAGAGTATTAAGATATAGGAAAACTTTGTTAGAAACAAGGAAAGGAGTACTGAACTGTTGTGTGATATCTTCCCTCCTGTACGGCAGTGAATGCTGGACAATCTCCTCAAAGATGGAGAAGAGACTTGAAGCAACAGAAATACTGTTCTACAGAAGGATGTTGGGGGTACCATGGACAGTTTATATGAGCAACGGCAAAGCTTTAAAGACAATGGAATCAAAAAGAAAACTTATACTTAACATCAGGAAGAGATAGTTGAAAGTTCTAGGGCACATGGTGAGGAAAGAGAGCTTGGAAAATCTGATACTCA
Source organism: Acanthosepion esculentum (assembly GCA_964036315.1). Classification (NCBI taxonomy): domain Eukaryota; kingdom Metazoa; phylum Mollusca; class Cephalopoda; order Sepiida; family Sepiidae; genus Acanthosepion; species Acanthosepion esculentum. The sequence continues at coordinate 17,181,357 of OZ038509.1, read as the reverse complement.
CAGCACAAATTGAAGGCAAGAGGGACAGAGGAACACAACGTATAACCTACCTAACGAGCTTGAGTAAATGGATGACAGAACAGGGTTTAGGAGAGCTAGCAGTAACAGAAATGTTTAAAGAGCTACAAAAGACAGGAAATTTCATTTTTTTTTTTTGTATAGATAGAACTAGGCAGGATGAATCAGGTACTTTCTGGGATAATTGAATAATTCTATATTTATAACAGACTGATTCCTTTGGGTTATTTTAAGTCTTCGATTACATGATGTATTTTGTAGGTGTAGAAGGAGTATAAGACAAGGATGTGTCATCTCACCAGACCTATTCAACGTATACAGTTAGGCAATTCTGAGAAAATCAGAAGTTTGTATAGGATTCTTTGTTGGAGGCCAAAATCTTAACAACATAAGATGTGCAGATGAGATAGTATTAATAGCAGGTACAAAATAGAAAATAAAGGACTACAGAAGGTAGGAAAGCGAAAAGAAAAGACTAAAACTCAAGATGGCAGAATGAATGGTTGTTAGCAAAAGGGACAGCCCAATATGCAAATTACAAATTGGGGATACCAAAATCAAACAAATATAACAATTTAAATATCTGGGTAGAGAGAATCAAAAATACAGCAGTGAAATCTGAAGACATCATGGGATACCAAATTGCAAATCAGAGATACTAAAATGAAACAAGTACAACAATTTAAATATCTGGGCAGAGAGAATGAAAAGTACAACAGTGAAATCTGAAGACATCATGGCCAAATTGCAAATTGGAGATACCAAAATTAAACAAGTACAACAATTTAAATAAATAAAAGAAATTATTGTGATCATCACAACATGGGTTTCCAGGGGTGGTTTTTCTAGTTTTATTTTCTTACATTAAGTAAAGCTGTAAGTGAACAATATTATTTTTCTTCTGTAATTAAAATTCAAATATCTGAATGCAGAAAGGATTAAACCTCAATTGCAAGAGGACAGAATGTATGGTTGTTAGCAAAAGGGACAGCCCAACATGCAAATTACAAATTGGGGATACCAAAATCAGACAAGTACAACAATTTAAATATATGGATAGAAAGGTCAAAAAAATATCTGAATGCAGAAAGGATTAAACCTCAATTGCAAGAGGACAGAATGTATGGTTGTTAGCAAAAGGGACAGCCCAACATGCAAATTACAAATTGGGGATACCAAAATCAGACAATATCAACAATTTAAATATATGGATAGAAAGGTCAAAAAAATATCTGAATGCAGAAAGGATTAAACCTCAATTGCAAGAGGACAGAATGTATGGTTGCTAGCAAAAGGGACAGCCCAACATGCAAATTACAAATTGGGGATACCAAAATCAGACAAGTACAACAATTTAAATATCTGCTGAGAGTTTTAACAGATGACGGAAAGTGTGACACTGAAATCCGAAGGTGCACTGGGATAGCCAAAGATGCTAAACAATCTATAAAGAAACAGAAAATTTTTGTTAGAAGCAAAGAAAAGTGTACTGAACTATTATATGGTATCAGTCCTCCCCTATAGCAATGAATGTTGGACAATCTCCTCAGAGATGAAGAAGAGATATAAAGCAACAGAAATTTGCTTTTACAGATGCCTGCTGAGAATACTGTGGGTAGAACATGGAGACTGACGAAGTTTTAGAGAAAATGGAAACCAAAACGGACACTTATACTTAACATCAGGAAGAGACAGATGAAAACTTTTATATCATATGAAGGAAGAGGGCTTGGAAAATTTGATACCCACAGGATAGATTTAAGGCAAGGGGGACATAAGAACACAATGCATAACATACTTAGTGAGCTTGAGTAAATGGATGGCGAAACAAGGTTTAGGAGAGAGAACAAAAAGACGAGGCATGGTAGAGTAATGGTTAGCAGTTTGGATTGAGGAATTAGAGAACAGAGTACAAATTCCAGTCGAGTTCATTACATTCATTTATGTGCTAATACACTTGGGAAATGCATCTCTTCTCCTCTCAGCTATGGGTAAAATAGCAAAACAGACTGGGTCCTATAGCCTTGGGTGGAAACCAGTCTAGGAGAAGAAAACTGAATCCAAACCACCTGCTGTCTTGTAGGCAAAGTCTAGAAGAAGGTAACTTCAAAAAACAAATCCACCTCTGAGAAGAGTGATGGAGGGAACCTCAGCATCCCCAGTGCAAAAGGAACTGGCAAGCCATTGCACTATTCTTCCTTCAATGTCACAAAGAACCACAACTGTGAGATGGAGGGGAGTGGTGAGCACAGTGGCGATGCAAAATGCACTAACTGAATAAAATGAACAAAAAGATATATTCTACCAAACCACCGACATTCCCACCATATTAAGTTCCACTCACACAGCTTCTTCCCGTGAACCACTGCTCTGTGGAACTGACTCCCAAGAGGATGTTTCCCAGATCACTACAATCTTAACCTGTTCAAGTCTAGGGTTAACTGTTATATTCCCCTCCTATCGATATAATCGGCCTCTTAACGTAACCCTCTCCCTTGAGTGACCCTCAGGCCTAGTAGAGGGTGATCCTTACTTTTAAAAAAAGATAAAATTTATTAAGAGCTACAAAGGATGAGAAATTGTGGAGAGTCATAATCACCTACATCCTGACAGGACACGGTACATAGAAGAAGAATAATGAGAGGAAAGTCAATTCAATATTTAATACCTACCGGTGGGGTAATGGATAGCGGCTTGGATTGAGGAATCGGAGAGCCGAGTTCAAATTCTATTTGAATCCATTAAATTTACTTACATGCTAATACCCTTGGGAAAGGCATGAATCCTCTTCTTCTCCCCCTAGCTATGGGTAAATAGTAGGACAGACTGGGTTCTCTAGCCTTGGATGGCAACTGGTCTACCGCATAAAGAAATGGCAAACTACTGTGGGAAAAAATCTGCCTCATCAGTCTCGTATCTAAAGATACATGATTGTCTAAGCATGTATCACGCATGGCACATAGCTGACTGACTGAATGTTCAAATGCCATCCAAATCTTTGTCTTGAATCAGTGCCAGGAAGAATAATAAAATTAAAGATCCCTGTAAACTTTGAAGATCTGAATTGATGCCGACAGATGAAGCGAATATTTTAAACCTCCGGAAAAAAGTACCCACAAAAAACAAAAAAGACAATGTAATTTTAATACAAACGTTTGTTTATTAAAAAGATTATTAAAATGTTTATGAAAAGACAATTTAATATAAAACTATGGTCACCAGAAAGTACATTTCTCCGGGGGATTCAGTTTAGCTTTTTCACTGCAATGAAATACGTCACTGTATGTTTTCATATTTGACACAGAGCCTCTCACCCTATATAAAAAGAAAAGAAAAACAGACATTTAATAACATATTTGTAAAAACCGAAGTGATATTCATTACAGGGTTTGGATTACAAAATTATTCAAAATAAAATTACTTTTCTTCCAAAAAATATGTATCATTATTGACATAATTTACATTCAGACTAATATCATCTTCATTTGTGTTATTATTACAATGCTTTGAACATTGTGCCCTTTGACCTTCTTTAGGTCATTGCTGACCCTGGTAACCTTCAGGGAAATTCATACTGAAACCTTTCGTTAATCTATGGGGCTTAATTCATCTCATTCCACTGTCCACATCTAGGGATATCTCGTCTTGGTCTCTTTTTAGTACTGTTCATTTATTGCTTGCCCTCTTTCTTTGAGGCAATAATAATTATATTATAATGTAATTTAATCTGCGGAGGTAGATTGTTCTCATTCCACTGTCCATGTCTAGGGCTATCTCGTCTTGTTCTCTTTTTAGTACTGTCCAGTTATTGCTTGCCCTGTTTCCAAGAAGCAATAATAAATATATTATAATGTAATTTAATCTCCGGGGGTAGATTGTTCACATTCCACTGTCCTTGTCTAGGGATATCTCATCTTGTTCTCTTTTTAGTACTGTTCAGTTATTGCTTGCCCTGTTACCATGAGGCAATAATAATTATATTATAATGTAATTTAATCTCTGGGGGTAGATTGTTCTCATTCCACTGTCCATGTCTAGGGATATCTCATCTTGTTCTCTTTTTAGTACTGTCCAGTTATTGCTTGCCCTGTTTGCATGAGGCAATAATAATTATATTATAATGTAATTTAATCTCCGGGGGTAGATTGTTCTCATTCCACTGTTTATGTCTAGGGATATCTCGTCTTGTTCTCTTTTTAGTACTGTTCAGTTATTGCTTGCCCTGTTACCATGAGGCAATAATAATTATATTATAATGTAATTTAATCTCCGAGGGTAGTTTGTTCTCATTCCACTGACCATGTCTAGGGCTATCTCGTCTTGTTCTCTTTTTAGTACTGTTCAGTTATTGCTTGCCCTGTTTGCATGAGGCAATAATAATTATATTATAATGTAATTTAATCTCTGGGTGTAGATTGTTCTCATTCCACTGTCCATGTCTAGGGATATCTCATCTTGTTCTCTTTTTAGTACTGTCCAGTTATTGCTTGCCCTGTTTCCAAGAGGCAATAATAATTATATTATAATGTAATTTAATCTCCGGGGGTAGATTGTTCTCATTCCACTGACCATGTCTAGGGCTATCTCGTCTTGTTCTCTTTTTAGTACTGTTCAGTTATTGCTTGCCCTGTTTGCATGAGGCAATAATAATTATATTATAATGTAATTTAATCTCTGGGGGTAGATTGTTCTCATTCCACTGTCCATGTCTAGGGATATCTCATCTTATTCTCTTTTTAGTACTGTTCAGTTATTGCTTGCCCTGTTTCCAAGAGGCAATAATAATTATATTATAATGTAATTTAATCTCCGGGGGTAGATTGTTCTCATTCCACTGACCATGTCTAGGGCTATCTCGTCTTGTTCTCTTTTTAGTACTGTTCAGTTATTGCTTGCCCTGTTTGCATGAGGCAATAATAATTATATTATAATGTAATTTAATCTCTGGGGGTAGATTGTTCTCATTCCACTGTCCATGTCTAGGGATATCTCATCTTGTTCTCTTTTTAGTACTGTCCAGTTATTGCTTGATCTGTTTCCATGAGGCAATAATAATTATATTATAATGTAATTTAATCTCCGGGGGTAGATTGTTCTCATTCCACTGACCATGTCTAGGGATATCTCATCTTGTTATCTTTTTAGTACTCTTCAGTTATTGCTTGATCTGTTTCCATGAGGCAATAATAATTATATTATAATGTAATTTAATCTCCGGGGTAGAGTGTTCTCATTCCACTGTCCATATCTAGGGATATCTCATCTTTTTTTCTTTTTAGTACATCATGTACTGTATGCCATCTTCTTCTATATACTGTCCCTTCAGGACATAGGTAATCAAGGCTCTCAACGACTTTTCTATGTTGTGCAGTTTTTCCCCTTTGATAAGCCCCCCCCCCTCCACCCATTCCACCATATATCCACAGAAGTTTGTCAGGTAAAAGACTCAATGCCTTCTATCTTTCTTGCCGTCAATAAGCCTTGGGAGGGTTAAATTTTTTCAAACTCTCCTTTGTCATTATGATTCCAAGAAATTTATTTTCCTGATTTTGAGTACAAGTGTTCTTTTGGTTGTCATTTACGTTTTATTTGCTCCATCCATGGAATTTTCAGTATCCTTCTGTAGAACAACATTTCTGCTGCTCTTAGTTTTTTTTCCCCTCATCCTTAGGGGAATTGTCCAACATTCACTGGATACCACATAGCAACCTGTGCGGATTTTTAAAAAAGGCTCTCCAGTAATGGAAGCTGCAAGAAATATTACTTGTGTCTATAAAAATGGAGATTTAAAATTACCATATATGACAACAGTTGTTTGGTCAGTTTCAATTGGGCAATTTTTCAATATTGAATTGCTACAAGCCAAAGTTGAGGAAAGTCCTAGACAAACTGTATAGGAATTAACAAAATTCTTATTCTTTTAATTTGGGACTTAAGCTCAACCCAGACCTCAAGAGGGACTCATACATGCAATCCATTGCTAAAGATGCTGGAAAAATGGTCAGTTTCATGTACCACTCCAGTAAGTACTTGACTCCTCCTGCTATCCTAACAAGAGCCGGATCAGACCAAAAATGGAGTATATATACCAAGCTATCACTGCAAGCAGCGACTCTGACTGCAACCAAGCCACCATTGCATGCAGTGACTCTGACTCTGCAACCAAGTGACTTCAGTTCCACTAGCATTCAACCCACTCGACCTACCACCATGACACCAATCTGACATCACACCCATTCATAGAACAGGTCTACCAACCTGCAAAATGACCTACCACCATGGCTTCAATCAACCAACACGCATCAACCAAATCCTGTGACCTCGACCAAAAAACATTCACAAGAATTAAGTCAACTCCCAGCACTACTCTTACACCCGACCACCATCCTGATGACTGGAAACGGTCCACCCATCTTTCAACATCTGTGTATGACATACTAACAATGAATGTTGTTCAATTTAATCCTCATTATTCCCTTCTCTCACAAACAAATGCTTAATATAACAAGAGAATTTTTGAATGCCTAATGCTACTAAATCTTTCATTTCACTACTTTTGACATTTGGGGTTCATTTTGAAATCCCAGTGCTACTAAATTTTGAATTCCACTAAATTTTCACAGGTCTTTCTAGTATAATTAATTTTGAATAAATATCTATATATATATATATATATATATTTTTTTTTTTTTTAAAAGGTACTTAAGATTGGAATACAAGAAATTAGGAATTGAATAAATGTAAATAACTTTTGAAAAAGGGACAAACATTTTGAATAAAAGAAGTTACTGTACATATATATTTTAATCAATGTCCACATGTTTTGAATAGGAATACATATCAGCTTGAATATCACAACAATATATTCATAATAATGGTAACAACAGTGCTGCACTTGATGCTTTTTCTCTGCATATCAATTATGGAACTGACTGCAAAGAATCTAAGGCTTAAATGAATTGAAAAGAGACTATAATAAAGAAAGCTTTTAGGATTAACAGGGGATTTACTTAATGTACACTTTCCATTCATTTTCATTTTTAGTGTCAAATGCTGTAAGAGTTGACAGCAATATCATTCAAATGAAGCAATTAAACTAATGGAGGCTTAAGAACATGATAAAATGAAATCATTTGACTTCATTTCTTGTCTGATCATTCATCCATTATTGTATCTTACCAGAAACAGCAAGAATCAAAAGTTATGTAGTCTTTGATGTCTTCATTCTTTATTTTATTTCATTTATGCTTCTAAATTATAGTAACAATAGTAATAGAAATTTGCCTGAGTTTTTAGATGACACAATGTCAATTATTATTCATTTTTGACTGGTATTTCTTTCATCTTATTTCTCTTGCTTTTCCACTGAGTAGTAATAGTCTTAAGTTGTCTGAATTTCTTAGATGAAGCCTTGGCAATTATTATTCATTTTTGGCTAGTATTTCTTTCATCTTATTTCTCTTGCTTTTCCACCAAGTAGTAATAGTCTTAAGTTATCTGAATTTCTTAGATGAAGCCATGGCAATTATTATTCATTTTTGACTAGTATTTCTTTCATCTTATTTCTCTTGCTTTTCCACCAAGTAGTAATAGTCTTAAGTTATCTGAATTTCTTAGATGAAGCCTTGTCAATTATTATTCATTTTTGACTAGTATTTCTTTCATCTTATTTCTCTTGCTTTTCCACCAAGTAGTAATAGTCTTAAGTTATCTGAATTTCTTAGATGAAGCTTTGTCAATTATTATTCATTTTTGAATAATATTTCTTTCATCTTATTTCTCTTGCTTTCCCACCAAGTAGTTGTGATGAAAGACATGACTTACCTCGGAGTGCAAAACGAATGTGAACATGTCTTGCCTGCAGAGTACTCCCGAAAAGAAATATAGCTGCTATCAAAGACACAATTTATGTGCGCCGATCTCGTCCAAAACGAGATGAAATCTGCAACACATGCAAATTTCAGCCATGTCGGGCTGGCATAAAAGCGAGGTGCCAGTGGCATGAATCAGGTCGAGTCATTCGGCGGACTTCGTGCAACAGAGTTGGACGTGCGAATTGACTGGCAGACGAAGTGGAATTTGAAGTAGGCACGTCTGAGTTGGTGTAATGGCCGAGAAAGGGAGACTTGCAATCCATTTCCTCGAAGCAACTGACGATGAAAGTAGAACAGCTGGTCTGCTGGTGAACAGCGCGTCTCCCACTGAGAGTGGTCCACTCACCAGTGTGACCTGCTTCAGGTGCAGCGGTAAAGGCCACATAGCAAAAGACTGCCGGAAGCACAGAACACGCTGCTATCCATGCGGGGAGATTGGACACTGGGCCAGAGACTGTTTGGGAAACGCTACAGGGGACAACGCATCAGCAGCAGTCTTTTCTGCAACCAAGATGTAAATACGGCGCTCCCGGTGGCAAACATCCTTGTTGACGGAACTTTGTGTTCAGCGCTGATTGATACTGGCTGTTCACGGACAATTGGGGATGCAGATCGGTGCCGGTCTTGGAAGAGAGTGACAGTGGACGTCTTGACTATTGGAGGCATGTCCCGTCCATGTTGCGGTGTAGGAGTGGTAACTGTATCCACGGAGGAAGGCGGTTCTGCCAAGATCAACGTGTTGGTGGTGCGTGGTAAGCCACTGGGATTTGACCTGCTATTGGGGATTTATGCTATAACAGTATTGGGAGGTGTTGCTGTTGGGTCGACGAGACGAGTACAGATTGGCAATGGGCGAGCAGCCAAATGTGCAGCCATTACTGTGGATGAACCCGACTTCACTGCCACCCTCGACCACTGGAGGCGATCCTGGACTGTGGCATGGAAGTGGTTGGAGAACCGCGTGCCTGAAAGACTGCACAATGGGGTTTCTGAGTACCCGGTAGCAGCAGAGATCAGGGAGGGCTATGAACAGGAACTCCACACGTGGATCAGCAGTGGCTGGCTCATACCATACCCAGAACAAACACTGGGGCCTCCCAAGTGGCTAATTCCCCTGATGTCTGTACTAAAGCAGAACAAGTCAATAGTACGTCCAGTGATGGACTTCCGGGAGCTCAACCATCATGTTGACGCTTTCACAGCTGATGCAGACGTCTGTGCAGCTAAACTGCGAGAATGGCAGCAGAAGGGATCCAACATGTCCTTGTTACATCTCAGGAGAGCATACCTCCAAATACATGTCCATGAGTCACTCTGTCCATACCAGACCGTGAAAATTGATGGGAGAAGATATTGCCTGACTCGTTTAGGATTTGGATTAAACGTAGCTCCCCTCGTCATGAAGGCGATCATCAGCAATGTGCTAGCTCAGGAAGAAGCTGTGGGTCGTGCGGCATCTGCCTATATTGACGACATCTATATCAATGAAGATGTCGTTCCTGCAACCCGCGTTAAAGAACATCTGGCCCAGTTTGGGCTGGAATGCAAGGACCCAGAACGGTTGGAGGATGGCGCACGGGTACAAGGATTGACGGTCGGGATGGAACAAGGTAGATTGGAGACAAGGAAGCATGGTTCCTAATGCCCCCAGTGTCGTTACGCGACGGAAGGTGTTCTCTCTGTGTGGAAGGCTTGTTACCCACCCAGTGTGTGGTTGGCTTCGTGTGGCATGTGGAATGCTCAAGAGGAGAGCAAGTTCAGTTACGAAGGGTTGGGATGATGAAACAAAGGAGGCCCACTTCCAGCACATGGTGTCTGAGACTGTGGATTCTGTGCAGTGGGACGATCCGGCCCATGGAGAGTAGTGCATGGATGGCCGGGAGCTGAACGTATTGGTCGATGCAAGTTCCCTGACGACCAGAGTGGCGTTAGAGAGCCACGAAACAGTGCTGGAGGATACTTGCTGGTTGTGACCTAAAGATGACGCTCAACCTGGCTGAGCTGGATGCCATGTTGAAAGGCGTCAATCTAGCACTCCAGTGGCAGAGCAAGACGCTACATGTAAAAACGGATTCTGTTTGCGTGTACCACTGGGTATCGGATACTCTTACTGGGAGAGTACAAGTACACACCAAGGCAGCAAATGAGATGCTCATCAGGAGGCGGTTGAACACTCTCAAGGAACTTGTGGAAGAGTATCAGCTGACTGTGTACGTGACACTGGTCCCTTTGGCTCTGAATATAGCTGATCGACTGACGAGAGTACCGCAGTGATGGTTTGACGCAATGAAGAGAAGTAATGGACCCAGGCCAATGATTGGCGTCACCCATGTGGACGAACTGGACACAGACCAAATCATGTCCATCCAGAGAAATAGTGGTCACCCAGGAGTGCGGTGCACTACCTACTTCGCCAGGAGAGTCTGCCCGTCAACGACAAGAGCAGCCGTTAGATCAGCTATACGGACATGTGAGGAATGTCAGTCTATAGACCCCACACCAACTCACTGGGAAAAAGGAAAGCTTGAGGTAAGCAGAAACTGGCAGAGACTGGGGATGGATATCACCCACTATGGTGCCCATCATTTCTTAATGCTGACTGACTGTGGCCCGTCGCGTATTTCAATCTGGAAGCAGTTGGCAAGACAGAACTCGGCGGTTGTGATACACCAGCTGAAAGAGGTGTTTCTCGAGTGGGGCCCACCCAACGAGCTACTCACGGACAACAACCCAGCTTTCTGCAGCATGGAATTCAGAGCCTTTGCGCACAAGATGGGAATCAACTTGCGGTTCTGCTGTGCATATGCCCCAGCTGGGAATGGTATAGCAGAGCAATGTCACCGCACAGTAAAATGAATCGCGGCCAGGATGCGCTGTTCCAGGAAGTCGTCTACTGGTACAATATCACACCAAAAGACAGTGCATCACCCTAGACTGTACCAGCCAACAGGATCCACCGATACAAACTGAGGGTGAAAGGGGTTGACGCCCTGACGATGTCTTCAGACCCTGGGCACGGCTCTTACCAGGTCTGAGATTGCGTGTGGGTCAAGGCACCAATAAGTCGGTGCACCACCAGGTTCAACAGGGGTCAGGTGACAAAAATGATCAGCCCGAAGTCATTTCTGGTGGACAGAATACCCCGTCACGTTAAGGATCTACGCCTGCGCCACGGCTTCGGCACGTCCGAGGAAGATTCCGATGACACATCTGAGAGCGGGGCGGAAAGTTTGCTGCTTGACGAAGGAAGTGCAGAATGCATCAATCCACCTGAAGAGGGAGTAGAAGCAGATCCCCCCCCCATGACAATCCACCCAAAGGGGGAGCGAGAGCAGAGCCCCCCACCCTGCCTTTGCGAAGAAGCACCCGTTGAAAACGACCGCCACCGGGCTGACACCTTTGTGATCATGAGAACAGGGAGGGGTGTGACGAAAGACATGACTTACCTCAGAGTGCAAAATGAGTGCGAACATGTCTTGCCTGCAGAGTACTCCCGAAAAGAAATATGGCCGCTATCAAAGACACAATTTATGTGCACCAATCTCGTTCAAAACAAGACGATACATGCAAATTTTGGGCGTGTCGAGCTGGCATAAAAGCGAGGTGCCAGCAGCATGAATCAGGTCGAGTCATTCGGCAGACTTTGTGCAACAAAGCTGGACATGCGAATTGACTGGCAGATGAAGAGGAATTTGAAGTATGTGCGTCTGAGTTGGTGTCTGTTTCACAACTGCCCGGTGTAACGGCCGAGAAAGGGAGACTTGCAGTCCATTACCTTGAGGCAACCAATGACAAAAGTAGAACAGCTGGTCTGCCGGTGAACGGCGCACTGCACTCTCTAACCCCTCTCTCGTCACTTTTTTCTTTTTGTTCACTACAGTAGTATTAGTCTTAAGTTGCCTGAATTTCTTAGATGAAGCCTTGGCAATTATTATTCATTTTTGACTAGTATTTCTTTCATCTTATTTCTCTTGCTTTTCACCAAGTAGTAATAGTCTTAAGTTGTCTGAATTTCCTAGATGAAGCCTTGGCAATTATTATTCATTTTTGACTAGTATTTCTTTCATCTTATTTCTCTTGCTTTTCCACCAAGTAGTAATAGTCTTAAGTTGTCTGAATTTCCTAGATGAAGCCTTGGCAATTATTATTCATTTTTGACTAGTATTTCTTTCATCTTATTTCTCTTGCTTTTCCACCAAGTAGTAATAGTCTTAAGTTGTCTGAATTTCCTAGATGAAGCCTTGGCAATTATTATTCATTTTTGACTAGTATTTCTTTCATCTTATTTCTCTTGCTTTTCCACCATGTAGTAATAGTCTTGTCTGAATTTCTTAGATGAAGCCTTGGCAATTATTATTCATTTTTGACTAGTATTTCTTTCATCTTATTTCTCTTGCTTTTCCACCAAGTAGTAATAGTCTTAAGTTGTCTGAATTTCCTAGATGAAGCCTTGGCAATTATTATTCATTTTTGACTAGTATTTCTTTCATCTTATTTCTCTTGCTTTTCACCAAGTAGTAATAGTCTTAAGTTGTCTGAATTTCCTAGATGAAGCCTTGGCAATTATTATTCATTTTTGACTAGTATTTCTTTCATCTTATTTCTCTTGCTTTTCCACCAAGTAGTAATAGTCTTAAGTTGTCTGAATTTCCTAGATGAAGCCTTGGCAATTATTATTCATTTTTGACTAGTATTTCTTTCATCTTATTTCTCTTGCTTTTCACCAAGTAGTAATAGTCTTAAGTTGTCTGAATTTCCTAGATGAAGCCTTGGCAATTATTATTCATTTTTGACTAGTATTTCTTTCATCTTATTTCTCTTGCTTTTCCACCAAGTAGTAATAGTCTTAAGTTGTCTGAATTTCCTAGATGAAGCCTTGGCAATTATTATTCATTTTTGACTAGTATTTCTTTCATCTTATTTCTCTTGCTTTTCACCAAGTAGTAATAGTCTTAAGTTGTCTGAATTTCCTAGATGAAGCCTTGGCAATTATTATTCATTTTTGACTAGTATTTCTTTCATCTTATTTCTCTTGCTTTTCACCAAGTAGTAATAGTCTTAAGTTGTCTGAATTTCCTAGATGAAGCCTTGGCAATTATTATTCATTTTTGACTAGTATTTCTTTCATCTTATTTCTCTTGCTTTTCACCAAGTAGTAATAGTCTTAAGTTGTCTGAATTTCCTAGATGAAGCCTTGGCAATTATTATTCATTTTTGACTAGTATTTCTTTCATCTTATTTCTCTTGCTTTTCCACCAAGTAGTAATAGTCTTAAGTTGTCTGAATTTCCTAGATGAAGCCTTGGCAATTATTATTCATTTTTGACTAGTATTTCTTTCATCTTATTTCTCTTGCTTTTCACCAAGTAGTAATAGTCTTAAGTTGTCTGAATTTCCTAGATGAAGCCTTGGCAATTATTATTCATTTTTGACTAGTATTTCTTTCATCTTATTTCTCTTGCTTTTCACCAAGTAGTAATAGTCTTAAGTTGTCTGAATTTCCTAGATGAAGCCTTGGCAATTATTATTCATTTTTGACTAGTATTTCTTTCATCTTATTTCTCTTGCTTTTCACCAAGTAGTAATAGTCTTAAGTTGTCTGAATTTCCTAGATGAAGCCTTGGCAATTATTATTCATTTTTGACTAGTATTTCTTTCATCTTATTTCTCTTGCTTTTCCACCAAGTAGTAATAGTCTTAAGTTGTCTGAATTTCCTAGATGAAGCCTTGGCAATTATTATTCATTTTTGACTAGTATTTCTTTCATCTTATTTCTCTTGCTTTTCACCAAGTAGTAATAGTCTTAAGTTGTCTGAATTTCCTAGATGAAGCCTTGGCAATTATTATTCATTTTTGACTAGTATTTCTTTCATCTTATTTCTCTTGCTTTTCCACCAAGTAGTAATAGTCTTAAGTTGTCTGAATTTCCTAGATGAAGCCTTGGCAATTATTATTCATTTTTGACTAGTATTTCTTTCATCTTATTTCTCTTGCTTTTCCACCAAGTAGTAATAGTCTTAAGTTGTCTGAATTTCCTAGATGAAGCCTTGGCAATTATTATTCATTTTTGACTAGTATTTCTTTCATCTTATTTCTCTTGCTTTTCCACCATGTAGTAATAGTCTTGTCTGAATTTCTTAGATGAAGCCTTGGCAATTATTATTCATTTTTGACTAGTATTTCTTTCATCTTATTTCTCTTGCTTTTCCACCAAGTAGTAATAGTCTTAAGTTGTCTGAATTTCCTAGATGAAGCCTTGGCAATTATTATTCATTTTTGACTAGTATTTCTTTCATCTTATTTCTCTTGCTTTTCCACCAAGTAGTAATAGTCTTAAGTTGTCTGAATTTCCTAGATGAAGCCTTGGCAATTATTATTCATTTTTGACTAGTATTTCTTTCATCTTATTTCTCTTGCTTTTCCACCAAGTAGTAATAGTCTTAAGTTGTCTGAATTTCCTAGATGAAGCCTTGGCAATTATTATTCATTTTTGACTAGTATTTCTTTCATCTTATTTCTCTTGCTTTTCCACCAAGTAGTAATAGTCTTAAGTTGTCTGAATTTCTTAGATGAAGCATTGGTAATTATTATTCATTTTTGACTAGTATTTCTTTCATCTTATTTCTCTTGCTTTCCACCAAGTAGTAATAGTCTTAAGTTGTCTGAATTTCTTAGATGAAGCCTTGGCAATTATTATTCATTTTTGACTAGTATTTCTTTAATCTTATTTCTCTTGCTTTTCCACCAAGTAGTAATAGTCTTGTCTGAATTTCCTAGATGAAGCCTTGGCAATTATTATTCATTTTTGACTAGTATTTCTTTCATCTTATTTCTCTTGCTTTTCCACCAAGTAGTAATAGTCTTAAGTTGTCTGAATTTCCTAGATGAAGCCTTGGCAATTATTATTCATTTTTGACTAGTATTTCTTTCATCTTATTTCTCTTGCTTTTCCACCAAGTAGTAATAGTCTTAAGTTGTCTGAATTTCTTAGATGAAGCATTGGTAATTATTATTCATTTTTGACTAGTATTTCTTTCATCTTATTTCTCTTGCTTTCCACCAAGTAGTAATAATCATAAATTGTCTGAATTTCTTAGATGATGTATTATTGATTATTCATTTGAAATTTGACCAAATATTATCACATTCTAATATTGATCTGATTACTTTGCTATATAATTTTCCTATTTAGTATTATTATTAGTAGCAACAGCAGCAATGGTAGTAATAGTAGTAGTATTTATAGTAGGTGAATTTTTTCTTTGTTTTTGTCTTTTTTCTTGAAATATTATTAAATAAAAAGAATTATAAAGTAAAATTGAATTAAACAATTTACCTTAGCATTCCAGGAGCATGTTTCCATTTGAAATCTTTTTTTTGGTCCTTTAAACTTTTGTAAACTGTACACCAATGCTGTAAAAAATGAGAAAAAAATACATTAATTTCTCAGTAGGTATTTAATTATCTTCAATCATCTAATGAAGAGACTGATAGCAAGAGAGATACACAAAGAGACTGATAGCAAGAGAGATACACGAAGAGACTGATAAAAAGAGAGAGGCACAAAGAGACTGATAGCAAGAGAGAGACAAAGATACTTAGAACAGGAGAGAGACATAAAGAGACTGAGAGCAGGAGAGAGACAAAGATACTTAGAACAGGAGAGAGACACGAAGAGACCGAGAGCAGGAGAGAGTCACAAAGGCCCGAGAGCAAGAGAAAGGCATGAAGAGCCTGAAAGCAAGAGAGAGACACGAAGAGACTGAGAGCAAGAGAGAGACACAAAGAGACTGAGAGCAAGAGAGAGACACAAAGAGACTGAGAGCAAGAGAGAGTCACAAAGAGACCGAGAGCAAGAGAAAGGCATGAAGAGCCTGAGAGCAAGAGAGAGACATGAAGAGACTGATAGAAAGAGAGAGACACAAAGAAACTGATAGCAAGAGAGAGACAGAAAGAGACTGAGAGCAAGAGAGAGACATGAAGAGACTGAGAGCAGGAGAGAGACACAAAGAGACTGATAGCAAGAGAAAGACACAAAGAGACTGACATCAATGTAGACATAGTAAGAGACTGTTTGGAATAGAAATATATAGACATGAAGAAACTGCCATCAACAGAGAGATATGAAGAAAGTGATAGCAATCAAGAGGCATGTACACACATACATCTATTGTCTGACGATTGTTTTTAAGCATGAGGCAGACTGCTGCTGCTGCTGCTCTGTGCCAATTTCAATGTCCACTTTCATATATATATATATATATATATATATATATATATATTTATTATTATTATTATTATAATATAGACTAACCTGTGAGAATCCAACAAAGAAAAGTTGATCATGTGTCAGATTTAGTCCTGGAGGTAAACGAAGCGGTTGGTCAAGTGATTTTTTTCTCTCTTGATAAGCTCGATAGGCAATTTGAAGACCTCCATTATCAGCAATGTTTTCTCCCAGAGAGAATAGTGCATCAACCTGAAAGAGATGAACAACAATTATTATTCATTTTTGACTAGTATTTATTTTATCTTATTTCTCTTGCTTTTCCACCAAATAGTAATAGTCTTAAGTTGTCTGAATTTCTTGGATGAAGCCTTGGTAATTATTATTCATTTTTGACTAGTATTTCTTTCATCTTATTTCTCTTGCTTTTCCACCAAGTAGTAATAGTCTTAAATTGTCTGAATTTCGTAGATGAAGCCTTGACAATTATTATTCATTTTTGACTAGTATTTCTTTCATCTTATTTCTCCTGCATCTCCACCAAGTAGTAATAGTCATAAGTTGTCTGAATTTCTATACTAACGAACTTTAAATAAGGTGTCTTTCTCCATAGTTGATTGTATATTGAAATCAAAAAAAAAAATATATTCACATGAAATTCAACAATTGTTTATTGAACAGAAAACAAAATTCCATTCCAGTTTCCCCAACATAATTTCCTTTTTTGTATTTGTGACAGAAAAGCAAATATATGATTTGTACAGAGCCAATGGTTTGAATACTATGTGAATGCCAGGTGGTGTGAAATTGCTATCACTGATGATATATCTACAGACTTGGCATCAGGATTGTGACATCAGCCGGCGACATTTCCTTCGTGAGGTGGTGAATGATGTATACCAGATGATGTTAAGTGTGTGTGTGTGTGTGTGTAGACTGCAGGACTCATGCCTAGCATGAAGTGGGTCACTGAATATTTTTCTAAATTCTGGGTCATTTCATTTTAATTATATATATGTAAAATTTTCAAATAGAGTATGTCTGTAAAATGACAATATGAATAAAGACAAAAGGAAAACTTATCTTAGTGTTTCGTCCTTTGGTGGACTTTATCAAGGCAAATGCAACGATTTTATTTTGCAACCAGTATTTATACACAAGAGCAAAAATAGTACTGGTTTCTTCAAGATTTCTGAGTCAGGAAAACTCGCGAATATTCATCAGGTTAGCTGAAATGTCAGCTAAAATCCTTGCATTTGCCTAGATAAAGTTCCACAGAGGACAAAAAGTATCTGCTAAGTTTTCCTTTTAACGTTATTCATATATATATATATATATATATATATATATATATATATATATATATATATGAGGTATGGTGGAGTAATGGATAACGGCTTGGATTGAGGAATCGGAGAGCTGAGTTTGAATTCCAGTCGAATCCATTACATTCCCTTACGTGCTAATACCCTTGGGAAAGGTATGAATCCTCCTCTTCTCCCTCCAGCTATGGGTAAATAGCAGGACAGACTGGGTTCTATAGCCCTGGATGGCAACTAGTCTAGGAGGAGGAAAAGTCTGAATTCAAAACCTGCGGAGTGTCGCTTGTAGGAGGGGGGGGCTTGTGGCACATAGTGCACCAGGTTTCTGTATTCGGCCCTTCAAAAAGTGTGGATGGTTCTGCACAAAATCTCCACCACTATAATCAAATCTCATGTACTGATGTTGAGCTGTTGGTTCCTAGGAACTGATCTGCTTGACCCTCATACATCAAATTTGACGAGAGAGTCGAGTATATATATATATATATCATGGCTCTCTACAATTTCCTGTCCTTTGTAGCTCCTATTAATTTTGTCTTTTCGCCATCTCCCCTAAACACTCTTCTGCTCGTTAAGTAGGTTATGTGCTGTTTTTATCTGTCCATCTTTTAATGTCTTGTGAGTGTCAAATTTTCCAAGCCCTCTTTCCTCATTATATGGCCAAGAAATTTCAACTGCCTCTTTCTGATGTTACGTATAAGTGTTCTTTTTGTTTCCATTTTCTCTAAAACTTCATTGTTGCTCACATGTTCAGTCCATGGTATTCTCAGCATCCTTCTGTAGAACCACATTTCTGGTGCTTCAATTTTTTTCTTCTGTGTAGAGATTGTCTAGGTTCCACCGCCATATAGGAGAACCAATATAATATGACAGTTAAATACTCTTTTCTTTGTTTCTAATGAAATTTTCCAGTTTCCTAATAATTTGCTTAGCTTTTGAAAAGCATCTTTCGTTATTGCAGTGCGCCTTTGTATTTTGGCATCACACATTCTGTCTTCTGTTAAAACACTTTCCAAATATTTAAATTGTTGTATAAACACTTTCCAAATATTTAAATTGTTGCTTGACACATCTACCTAAAACTATTTTTGTATAATTTCTCATGAAACATCAAACGGAATCATTGTCTTCACATCAACAAAATTAAGCAATGTTGAGCTTGGTCAGTACCTAAATGGGTGACCACTTGGGAATACCAGGTGCAGTATGCTTGGATGTACAGGTAATGTAATGGGCTTATGGCCATATCACATTGAAACACAAGGTCTCCAATGATCATCAAAGTTAAGCAATATTGAGTTTGGTCAGTACCTAAATGGGTGACCACTTGGAAATACCAGGTGTTGTAAGCTTAAATGTACAGATAGTGTAATTGGCTTATGGCCATGTTACTTTAAAACACCGGTTCCCATATAATCACCAAAGTTCAGCAACATCAAGTCTAGTCAGTACCTAGATGGGTGACTACCTGGGAATACCAGGTGCTGAAAGCTTGGGTGTGCAGGTGGTGTAATGCATAATGCCTTGGAAACTGAGTTTCAATTCATGAACCAATTCACTTACATGCAAAATACTCTTGGGAAAGATTTGAGTCTACCGCTTCTACCTCCAGTTATGGGATAATTAGTAAGATTTGTATCACTAAAAAAATTATTACCTCAAAAAAAAAAGAAATTCTTACAATCTAAAAATATTTTCTGGCTTTAAATAACCTGCAAAGGGATGATAAGCCATAAAAAAACGAATCAATCAAAAAAATAATGAATGAGCTACACAGGCACGTCTTTTAAATTTATTTACATTCTGTGGGATATAAACGTATAGAATCTACCATGACCATAAAGTGAGAGATCACTTTATATATTGATTGTGTTATCCACATTATAATTCCTTGTTTGTTTATCAAATTCTAATTAGGTATGAGTCCACCTCTTCTATCCCCCAGCTATGGGTTAATTAGTAAAACTTATATCCCTAAATCCTTAACACAAAAAAAAAAAAAAAAAGAAATTTTATAATCTAAAAATATTTTCTGGTTTTAAGTAACCTGTAATGGGTTGATAAGCCATAAAAAATGAATCAATCAACATTCTCTTCACATAAAAGCAACATACCGTTTTCCCAGACTCATTGTAATTACTATATTGGTCCTGAATACATTTTGCCTTTTTCTCAAATTTATGGTTTGAAGTGTTACTCCACCAGTTGTGTAAAATTCCTTGGCTGTCAAATCGACGTCCTGTTAAAAAAAAAAAAAGAAATAATTATTTTACTACTGCAAAAAATTAAATAATTAATGTAGTCTGTGTCACTATTACTATATATTATTGTTTTAAAAAGCTTTACAGCATGTTGAAACACTAGTTGACATACAATCAATGAAGTTAAGCAATGTCAAGACTGGTCAGTACTTAGATGGGTGACCGCTTTGGAATATCAGGTGCTATAGGCTTGGATGTGCAGGTGGTGTAATGAGCTTATGGCCACATTACGTTGAAGCACTCGTTCACTTACAATCACCGCAGTTAAGCAACATCGAGCCTGGTCAGTACTTAGATAGGTGACCACTTGGGATTATATGTAAGCTTGGATGTGCGGGTGGTGTAATGGGCTTAAAGCCACATCATGTTGAAACACTGGTTCATGTACAATCACTGCAGTTAAGCAACATTGAGCCTGGTCAGTACTTAGATGGGTGACTGCTTGGGAGTATCAGGTACTGCAAGTTTGGATGTAAAGGTGGTATAATGGCTTACAGCCACATCACATTGAAACACTTGTTCACGTACAATCACCACAGTTAAGCAACATCAAGCTGGGTCAGTATCTAGATGGGTGACTACTTGGGAATATCAGGCGCTATAGGCTTGGATGTGCAGGTGGTGTAATGAGCCTAGGCCCACATCACATTGAAACACTGGTTCATGTCTGATCACCGCAGTTAAGCAACGTCAAGCCCAGTCAGTACCTAGATGGATGACAGCTTGGAAATATCAGGTGCTGTAAGCTTGGATATACGGGTGGTGTAATGGGCTTACAGCCACATCATGTTGAAACACTGGATCATGTACAATTGCCGAAATTAAGCAACTTTGATTCTGGTCATAAACGCTTGGGAATATCAGGTACTTTAAACTTGGATGTGCAGGTGGTGTAATGATGAATAATGGCTGAGAATTGTTAATCAGAGAGCTGAGTTCCAATTCCCATTGGGCTCATTATATACACTTATGCGCAAATACTCTTGGGAAAAAGGTATGAATCCATCTCTTCTTCCCCAGCTAGGGGTCAATTAGTACGATTTGAATCACTAAAAAATTATTATCTCAAACAAAAACAAAATCTTACAATCTAAAAATATTTCTTGGCTTTAAATAACCTGCAAAGGGTTGATAAGCCATAAAAAATGAATCAATCGAAAAAATACTGAATGAGCTACACAGGCATGTCTTTTAGATTTATTTACATTCTATGAAATATAAATGTATAAAATCTACTATGACCACAAAGTGAGAGATCACTTTATATATTGATTGTGATATAGAACTGATCCCCCACTTTATATCCACATTAGAATTTCTCACTTCAACCTCCCAGCTATGGTTTAATTAAAAAAAGCAGATTAATCAATCAATGAAATACTGATTAGCTATATAAGCATGTCTTTTAGATTTATTTACTTTCTCTGGAACATAAATGTATCAAAACTAATATGGCCACAAACTGAGGGATCAGTTTACATATTGACAGTAATATAGAATGGATCCCCCACTTTATATTCACATTAGAATTTCTTGTTTTTATCAACTTCTGATTAGGTATGAATTCACCTCTTCTTCCCCCAAGCTATGGGTTAATCAGTAATCACTAAAAATCGTTATTATATGAAAAAAATTCTTATAATCGAAAAGTAAACCTAAACCAGCTCTAAAAAAAATCACCTAAACCCTTTAACATTTCTTTTTCTAACATCCGTAGCATTCAAACCAACTTCTGCAGTGTGGAATCGTTCCGCATTGAGAAGTCTCTTGATATACTGGCTCTCTGTGAGACCAACCACGGCTTGTTTATCCACTCATCTGACCTCTCGATCCCCGGTTACCTTCCTCTCCTTAGACAAGGCTCCCAAACCCACATGCATGGCCTAGGAGTTTACGTCAAGGACTATCTCCAATTGGCTAGGGAGCTCTCTCTCGAATCTCCAGACCATACATGTGTCTCTGTCTATCTCTTTTTAATGCTGTAAGCTAATTATTCTTACTCTATCACTCTCCATCCTCCCAAGACTGTGGGGTACTCAAAAGCATTTCTGACAATATAGACAAGGCTATCTCTCTTCATCCGTTTGCTCATATATCTGTGTTCGGTGATTTTAAAGCCCACCATATCAAGTGACTTAAAAACACTATAACTGACCTTGCTGGCTTATGAACCCTTAACTTCTCATTTACTCAATCCCTCACACAAGTGGTTAACTTTCCCATCCATTTCCCCAACAACCATGACGATAAGGCTTTCCTTCTCAATCTCTGTTTCACCTCTATTCCCGAGTCTTGTCGTACCACGCAGCTCTGCCCTCTTGGCAACTGTGATCATGTTGTAGTGTCTGTCAACATCTCTTTCTACTCCACCCCCAGCAAAGAATCTCCTACCAACAGAACATCTTTCTGTTATCAACGAGCTGACTGGGACTCGTTCCAGGATTTCCTTTGTGATCCGCAAGGAAATATAAGGCTAAATCACACTCATCCCCCGGTTGCTGCTTGCTCAGCTGCTATTGCCCATAGGAATCACTACTTCCACCTGTACCATAGTGACATGTCAGATTGCAACAGACGTCTCTTTGTCTCCGCCCATAATGAGTGTAAGCGTGTCCTCAGTGAAGCAAAATTACTATTTGCCGATAGAATGAAACAACATATTGCATCTCAGAAATTCGGCTCCAAAGATTATTGGCATCTCTGCAAGAGCGTACTAAACAACAGCAAGCCCTCAATACCTCTTTTGTTCAACCAATTTGAGGCCCTGACTTCCTCAGTTGATAAGGCCGAGTTCGTAAATTCTCATCCAATTCAACGCCCAACTCATCCGGTATACCCACAACTAAATTTCACCCATAAAACTGAGGCTTTGTTTAGCGATTTGCACATAACCCCATCATTGGTACTGGGCATCATCTCTAGACTCCCATAATCTCCAACTATTCAAATGCAATGTCAATCGACATCTCCAGATGCCTTGATCTATTCCCCAGCCTTCTCTTCATCCTTTCCTCTTTCATGCCTCTTTACTCTTGCTCCCAATCTCTGTAACCCCTTGCGTGCTAGTGGCACTCCTGCCTTGCTTGGGGTGAAAAGCTTAAAAAAAAATACTATATTCTTAATACTTGATATAATACAAAAATATCAGTCAATAATTATTTATAACTAGTTATACTGGGACTCATGCATGCAATTACAAGTAATCTATAATAATATTTTAAATTCTGAAGTCATATTTATTTTTGGCATATGAATTTTTTGAAACTGTTTCTAAATCATTTTACCTCCCCATTATCTTCTTCCACCACACCATTCGAGAACCACTGCACTAAGGTATCTAGAATTTACCTGTCTTAGCACTTTCTCGTTTCTATCTCTCTGAGACTGCTTTAGGATTTTGCAAAGGCATCTTAAGTGGAATACATCTAAGAGTTTGGTAACTTTTGTGATAGATTTCCAAGTTTCGCTTGTATATTCAGAGAGGACAATAGAGTTACACAATTTTAGACTTTAGTTGGGGACTAATCTTACTTGAGGACCAGACAGTATGGAATCTTTTAAAGTTACAGAAGGGGAAATATCGATATTCTTCATCAACTGTGATAAAAAGTAAATTTTAAAATTTAAAAAAAAAGAGATGGTTAAAGGGAGATAACTGCGGATCCGAAGTCAGAACATTATCATTGATAACTCTCTCCTCCAATTTGCAGAGCCTAGTTACTATATTCTTAATACTTGATATAATGCAAAAATATCATACTGATAAAATCAGTCAATAATTATTTATAAATGTTTCTAAATTTTGATTGTCTTTCAATCATTCTGCCTCACCTGATATCCTCTTCTGCCACACCCATGAGGCATGCTGCACCGTTTGGGAACCATTAATATAAATGAAAGCATCAATTATAATTTTACATCAAGAGGAACACTGAAGGAATCAATGGCAGCAAATGCTGGACAATCTCCTCAGAGAAGAGACTCAAAGGAACAGAAATGTGGTTCTACAGAAGGATGCTGAGGATACCATAGGCCAAACGTGTGAGCAATGACAACGTTTGGGACAGAATGGAAACAAAGAAGAAACTTATACTTAACATCAAGAAGAGTCAGTTGAAATTTCTGGGACACATAATGAGGAAGGAGGGCTTGGAAAATCTGATGCTCACAGGACAGATAAAGAGAAAAAGGGATAGAGGAAAGTAACATATGACATATTTAATGGGTTTGAGCAAATGAATGGCAGAACAGGGTTTGGGAGAAATAACAAAAAAACAAAACTTATTAAGAGCTACAAGGGACAGGAAGATGTGGTGGGCCATAATCACCTCTGTCCTAAAGGGGCACGGCACATAAAAAGAAGAAATTTCCAGGAACTGGTTCTATAAAGGCAGGTAATCTTTAGAGACCTATTCTGCTTATTTTCCTTTCCAGATGAGAATGGAAACAAATCACTTTATAGTATATCAAAAAGAATTAAACCATTTTGATAATAGAAAATATTTATTAAGATATTTCCAGATTGAAATTCTGTTCTCATCATATTTCTGTTCAGAATTATGATGCTTTTTGACTCTAGTTTTCATCAGCTGTGTTATGGTTTCTTAGCCACAATCCAACTGAATCACTGCAGTCCCAAAGATCCAATGGAAGATCTATCAAATTTATGGATAAAAGATTTTCCCACATTTTTAACTTGAAGATGATTTCTTTTGTCAGAATAAATTATGTTCATCACAGAAAACCCTCTTTCAGCCTCCACAGAACTTAAGCAATGGTATTAATTATATTTTTAGCTATTATATATCGGCTGTTAATATATAAGATTATTTTCGGATAATTCAACAACCAGTTCACTAAGCTTTTATAATTTTAAGAATCGGTTAAGAATTGGTACGATGCCACCACTGGTTATAACCGATTTCTTGTCTGTATCCTACTCTCCCTATTTCATTAATAAGAACCTTATTTTAATCTGCAGAAGTCTTTTAAAGGACAAAACGTGTTGCATAGAATTTTTTTCCCATCTTGTCATTTATTTACCTAAAACTCCAATCTTCAAATAAATGAATTAAGCTGAGTTTGTCTATTACCTGAATTGTCAAAACCGTGAATAAATTCATGTCCAATTGCTGAACCCAGGGAACCAAAGTTGTAGGAACTAAAAAGAAAAAATTCAAATAAAAATATCAACAACAAACAAAGAATTCTTGAACATTAATGATGCTCATTTAAGATCAATAGCACCACTTCAAGGTGAATCCAAACAATTAGGTATTGCCTATCACTAATTAGACAAATGTACACGTAAAAAAAAACGGGGAAAATTTACCAGGGAATAATTTTTGTGGATTAGTGTTCCTTAGAAGTTCATCAAGCCACAACATTTGTCAGAATAAAAAAAAAGTTGATTTTTTATTGATTTAGAGGGGGGCAGGGGGGACGGGGGGGACATATTTATACAGTGTCAAATCAATGACTGACTTTTTACAGACTTAGTGGACTTTTAGAAACATCAAGTTTGAAACTAATATATGCATTTTTTTTAATTTCTTTTAACTTTTTTTTAAATTTTGGGGGTGGGGAAGGGGAATATTTCAGAAGTACCTGCAGAAATATTGGGGATAATAATCATTTATTTAAATGAAGAAGAAAAGGATATTTATCTAATTTTTTATTCTCCTATATATAATGTGAATTCTAAAATAGTCATAGATTAATCAATTGAAACCAAATTTTTGGAAGAAGTGCAAACAGCTAAGGGGGTACAAAGTACATTTGGTTTCACTCAGGTGCGTAGCTTAGTACAATAAATTTTTATTCATATTTTTTGTTTTATTATTTAACATACAAAATGCTGCCACTATTTAACATACAAAATGCTCCCACTAACATACAAAATGCTCCCACTGTTTAACATACAAAATGCTCCCACAGTTTGACTTACAAAATGCTAACACTATTTAACACACAAAATGCTCCCACTATTTAACACACAAAATGCTCCCACTATTTAAAATACAAATGCTTCCACTGTTTAACATACAAAATACTCCCACTATTTAACATACAAAATACTCCCACTATTTAACATACAAATGCTTCCACTATTAACATACAAAATACTCCCACTATTAACACACAAAATACTCCCACTATTTAACACACAAAATGCTGCCACTATTTAACACACAAAATACTCCCACTATTTAACATACAAAATACTCCCACTATTTAACACACAAAATGCTGCCACTATTTAACACACAAAATACTCCCACTATTTAACACACAAAATACTCCCACTATTTAACACACAAAATACTCCCACTATTTAACACACAAAAGGCTGCCACTATTTAACACACAAAATACTCCCACTATTTAACACACAAAATGCTGCCACTATTTAACATACAAAATACTCCCACTATTTAACATACAAAATAATCCCACTGTTTAACATACAAAATACTCCCACTATTTAACATACAAAATACTCCCACTATTTAACATACAAATGCTTCCACTATTTAACATACAAAATACTCCCACTATTTAACACACAAAATACTCCCACTATTTAACATACAAAATACTCCCACTATTTAACATACAAAATACTCCCACTATTTAACATACAAAATACTCCCACTATTTAACACACAAAATGCTTCCACTATTTAACATACAAAATACTCCCACTATTTAACACACAAAATACTCCCACTATTTAACACACAAAATGCTGCCACTATTTAACACACAAAATACTCCCACTATTTAACACACAAAATGCTGCCACTATTTAACATACAAAATACTCCCACTATTTAACATACAAAATACTCCCACTATTTAACATACAAATGCTTCCACTATTTAACATACAAAATACTCCCACTATTTAACACACAAAATGATAACACTATTTTAATCACAATTTAATGATTAAAATAACAAATACATATTTAATAAAAATGCAATATTGCTTATTGCATATCATTTAATTTCTATATATATTTAATTCTGGTGAAATATAAATGCACAGTAGAGAGAGTTTCAAATTGGAAGAGGATTTCAAGAGTAGTAGAAAAATTTCAAATTTTATCAACTGGTTTGCAAAATTGAACGAAACATAGAGTTTGTAAATCTCAAAAAATATTACCAATAACTTCATCAAAACTAAATATTGTGAGAATTTCAACACATGTCAGTGTGTTGCAAAAAATTTTTGTTAATTTAAATTTTACATATCATCTTTCTTGGCGGGTATTCTATTATCACAATGTTGGATACTTAATAACAAAACTGATAAAAGCATAAACAAAAGGTTTTTACAACATTTACCATTTCTTGGCAGATCTTCTATTATCACAATGTTGGATACTTAATAATAAATGTGATAAAAGCATAAACAAAAAAAAACTAAATGAAATCAGCTAGACTATATACCCAAAAATATAATAATAAAAAAAATTATTTAAAATTTCAGTGTCTGTTCTCCCTCATACAAAATTTATATATTTTTCCCCATTTGTTCTTATTTAAAGAAATCTTTTTTTTAACAAAAACCTATCTGTTTTCATATGCAGGACATCTAAATTCAGTTAACGCTGTAAAAAGTCAGGGATCGATTTTATACTGTATCAATATTATAAACAGGGCTCTCACTTCTAGATCAATTAAAAATCAATGTTTTGATTCTGACAAAGTTTGCACCTCGAGGAATTTCTGATGAATTCTCATTTACAAAAATTATTTAAAAACAAAATTTTCCCTACTTTTTTCCAATTGTTTCACCCCAAGCAAGGCAATAAAGCCACTAAGACACAGGGGGTTACAGAGAGTGAAAGAGAATGAGAAGACATTAGTGAGAAAGGGTGAGGAAAAGGACAATAAAGGAACACGACTCAAGAAGATAGTGATTGACATTGCATTTAAATTTTTGAAGATCATAGTTATCAGGGAAGCAAGAAATCAGAAGGGAGTCATACAGTTGAGAAGTGTGAGAAAAGAAACTGTTAGAATAGAAAAGATAGTTGCATCTATTTAGTTCAGCAGTAAAACAGTGAGACCTAGATGCCAATCTAGTAGCATGTTTAAATTCACACAATCAAGGCACCAAGGAGAAAACCTCATCAGAACAGTTGCCAGGAAAATATTTGTAGAAAAGACAAAGGGAAGCCACATCATGTTGGTGAGAAAGTGACTGAAGTCGAGATGCCTGGTCAGGATCAATTACATTATAGACCTTTCTTTGAATTTTGTCAAGGATCTTGAGATATACAGCAGGAACACCATACACCAGACATGGCAGCAATATTCGAAGCACAGGTGAATGGTAGATTTATAAATGTGCAAGATGGATTCTGTCAAGAAAAATTTACTGGCATGACACAGTGACCCATAGCAATAGACATAGCAATTGATTTGATATAGTCACTCCATTTTGTGTCAGTGAAAAACATGAGCCCCAAAAAGCATAGAGTGTTGATCTCCTGAAGTTTAGCATCAGCCATGCTGTTGGTAGGCAGAAATGGTTCTCTTTGGTGATTAAATGAAAGCAGTTTTGTTTTGGAGGCGTTAAAATTTACAAGCCATTCCTTGTCCCAGTTAACCACTGATTGGAGGTCCTTTTTGAGAGCAGTTGCCAGGTTTACTTTGTCTGGTCTGTCGGACTTACTACCAAGACAGGAGTAAATGGTTGTGTCATCTGCATAAATGCCTAGTTGGGAACTGATGACATCAGACAGGACATTGATGAAGATCATAAACAGTGTAGGTCCAAGGATAGAACCCTGGGGAACTCCCATGTTAGTATGAAATGATCTAGAAGCATGCCTGTTCAACATGACCTTCATTACATGATTTGTTAGGAATGATTTGATTAAACCAAATATTTGTCCTGTGACACTGTAGCCATTGAGTTTGCATAGAAGGCCAGCATGCCAAAACTTGTTGAACACTTTTGAGTTATCTAGAACCACAGCCTCAGCTTCACTGATCTTATCTTAAACTTGACAGACAGTGATGGACATTAACACATCAGAGGTAGACCTGGTGAAACAGAAGCCATAATTTTTCTCAGAAAGGAAGCTGTGCAAAGTAAGATGCTTAACCAATTCAAAATTGATTAGAGCCTCAAGTACATTGCCAAAAAGACATAAGAGATTAATAGAGTGATAATTTGAGATGTCAGTGTGTTCCACGGAGTTCGTTTTTTTATGATTGGACCAGTCTACTTAAGTAATGCCAAATCTCTTTTAATGCTTATTTGGTTTCTAGCTATTTACTTGTGCAAAGCATGAACCTACATTTCCCTGCATTCTTTATATGTAATAAATGGAAGTGTGAGGTTGTGTAACAGTGTTTGGCATGGAAAATGGCCAATATACCAAGTTCAAATCCTTGTTAAGTGTGCTTTTGATCACGTTATACTTGAGAAAGGCATGAACCTACTTCTCCCTGCATCAAAAGAAAATGGGAAAACTGAGTTCAAATTTCAGCTGAGAAAGGCATGAATTATCCTCTCTCTGTATCCTATATATGTAATGAATAGAGGTGTGAGGTCATTTAACAATTCTCTACATTAAAAACAAAATTAGAAAAATAATTTCAAATTTTGGATGAGGTTGTTTACATTCACTTAGAAAAGGAATGAAAGGAATGAGACCACCATTAAAAAAAAACGTTACCCATATTTTAGTAGACATTCCATTTATTTTTCAAACAGAAATTTATTTAGTCTATCAGTGTAAAATTTGAAAAATCTTATTAAAGAAAAATGTTCCCTCTAACAGGATTTGAACCAGCATCCTCCTTTGCAGGAGAAACCATCACTAGATCCAACACACTTTAACCAATTCGTCTATGAAGAGCATTGTGATCACGTAACGTTCTATTTTACCTTTAAGCACATTTCGCTCATTCAGATTTTTGAAAGTTCATAAGTGCTGTTTTGTATCTGAAACGTAAACATCTAGAGGGTGCATTTTTCCTCAATATCTTATTAGTTTCTAGATATTTACTTGAAATATCTTGAATGTTCACAATGTTAGATGAAATAAAATACTTTTTAAAAAATAAACAGAACGTCTACTCAAATATAAGTATCCACTAAAGATAACTAAATTAATAAAAATATTTTAGATTAATAAATAAAAAATCTGTCTATATTTCTGAGATGAGGTATTATGTACACTATTTACATTATTCGGACTATTGTCCTCATCTTTGTCGCTATATTTATTACAACATTTCGGCCCTCCAGTATCTGTCTATATTTCTGAGATGAGGTATTATGTACACTATTTACATTATTCGGACTATTGTCCTCATCTTTGTTGCCATATTTATTATAACGTTTCAGCCTTTCAGTATCCGTCTATATTTCTGAGAGGAGGTGTTATGTACACTATTTACATTATTCGGACTATTGTCCTCATCTTTGTTGCCATATTTATTATAACGTTTCAGCCCTTCAGTATCCGTCTATATTTCTGAGAGGAGGTATTATGTACACTATTTAAATTATTCGGACTATTGTCCTCATCTTTGTCGCCATATTTATTACAACATTTCAGCCCTTCAGTATCTGTCTATATTTCTGAGATGAGGTATTATGTACACTATTTACATTATTCGGACTATTGTCCTCGACTTTGTCGCCATATTTATTACAAGGACACATGGCACAGTAGATAAAGGTGTTAGATCCAGTGACAGGACCCAAAGAGTGTGAGTTCAATACCCGGTTAAGGCAGTGGAGAACTTGGAGAGGGGAATTAACAGGAGATAACTGATAACTAACATCCATTAAACATGGCATGTGGAACAAGAACAGTCTACCCCAGTGAGCGAAATAAAGGGTTCAGTTTGACATTCCAACCACTTGAAGAAGGCCGGAGCGTACAACGGCCGAAACGTTGTAATAAATATGGCGACAAAGATGAGGACAATAGTCCGAATAATATAAATAGTGTAAATAAAAAAAACCATCAGCTATTTAGAAATTGCTTTGTTTTTGAATTTTCTTTTTTTTTTACAATGTTTATCCTGTACAAGGCCCAAGGGCCACTTGAGGTAGAGTGTTACATAGTAAGAGACACTACTCCAAGCAAGGTGATAACAGCACCAAAACGCAAGGGGCCACTGGAAGTGGAAGAGAAGAAAAAGACTTTAGAAGGAATTAAGAACCCAATCATAAACGGGAAACAAGGGATACACGTCTACTTCTGTTCAAAAGATAAGGGAGGAGTGTGAACCGGATGATAGGCAAATCTATCTACTATTGAACAGTTATGAACTTTTGGAAATCTGAACAAGTGAAATTTGCTTTGTGGTAAAACCAATTTATCTCCATTCTTGCTACAAAGAAATAACATGAGATTAAGAAAACTAATTAATTGCTAAAATTCATGGACGTGAAATTACCAAGGATAATTTTAGGAATCATTGCACTTTCTGTATATTTTTGCCTTAGTAAAAATGCTTTTAATTAAAGTAGCATTTTTTAAATCAAAGTTATGTTCAAACACAATATGGTGAGCAACTAAAAGCATGCAATGTGTTGTTTTGCAATAGATCCCTTTTCACGTACATACACCCACCTATGTGATCTATTTTGGGATCACATAAATTCCTGTTCCAAACAGTCACATGACAACCCCCACCCTGCATCTTAGACCCTCCTAGAGGCAGAGAGAGTTTAGCAGTTCACCTTTTTATATTTTCTCGGGACTTCTCAATATTGTATTGAGAAGTCCCGAGAAAATATAAAAAGGTGAACTTCACCCACTTAACCAGTCACCCTACCCCACTGCTGAGAGGTAGAGAAATCCCCACAAGGGTACAGACACCTTTTTGAGTAATGACCTATTGTTTGTTGTGTCTTTTGATACATGTAACAAATGTGATAAAAGTATTTGGGGTCCTCTCTTCTTGTTGGTTGGTACCTTCTTATTTTCTTTTTGGGAGCTTCTCAAGGTACGGCGCAGTTAAATATCTAACACCCCGCAACACGGCAATGGGAAAGTGATTGAAGCTGAGCCACCAGATCAGGACCAATAATATTGCTGATTCTCTTTTAGATTTTATCAAGGAGCTCAACTTAAATAGTAGGGGCACCAGACCATATGTGCCAGCAATATTCAAAACATGAATGAATGGTAGACTTATAGAGCTCCTCCAAACAATTATCATGAAAATATTTATAGAAAAGACACAGTGGAGCAACCTTATGGCTATAGGGATACACTACCCTACAAGATCTATTTTGGG
The DNA here is from genome assembly GCA_964036315.1 of Acanthosepion esculentum. Classification (NCBI taxonomy): domain Eukaryota; kingdom Metazoa; phylum Mollusca; class Cephalopoda; order Sepiida; family Sepiidae; genus Acanthosepion; species Acanthosepion esculentum. Next base: position 17,149,374 of record OZ038509.1, on the reverse strand, counting down.
ATGTCAAAAATTACTGTTCCAGTCACATGACACAAACCCACTCCCCCATCCTCCCCCCGCCCTGCATCTTGAACTCTCATAGAGGCAGTGACAAGGACCAGACACAATATTGAGAAGTCCCAAATCAATATAAAAAAGTGAACTTCACCCACTTAATCAGGCACCCTACCCTACCCTACCCATCTGCTGAGAGGTAGAGAAATCCCCACAAGAGTAAAGACACCTTTTTGAGTAATGACCTATTGTTTGTTGTGTCTTTTGTTTGATGTTGTGATAAAAGTATTTGGTGTCCACTCTTCTTGTTTTGTTGGTACCTTCTTATTTTCTGTCTGGAAGCTCCTTAAAATATGGTGCAGTTAAATATATAACACACCCAACAACACAATCATTTATTTAAATTCCTTGAGATATTATTGCCTTGTCAGTTAATAAAAAGGGTGGTAATACGTACAGCGGAAAGATGACATCATACATGGGTCTTTGTAGAAGGCCAGCAGGAAAAATAGCAAAATTCTTGGAATTGTAAAAAGCATTCACATCGAGGGCATCAAAGGCAAACCTGAAAGATAAAGAGAGCCAGATGAAGAGAGATTTCTATTTTTATTGAAGACAATAGTTAAAAAATGAGAAAATTGTTTCCTGAGTAATTTAGCTGAGAAATTTTTACAACAATCTGTAAAACAGGAAGAAAAGAAAAGCTGATAAAAGATATGTATGTGATTAGTAAATAAATGTTTAGTGAAAAAAATAATCCACAAATTAATAGAAATGTAATAGATCATAATAAACAGGAATGAATTCAAGCATTACTGATAGAATAGGGCTATTATATGTATAATGTAAATGCATTGCTAATGATTTTACTATAGGAATGCATTGCAAATGAGGAAGAAAGGGATTGTCAGTGGCCAGGAATGAATGCAAGCATTACTGATAGAATAGGGCTATTATATGTATAATGTAAATGCATTGCTAATGATTTTACTATAGGAATGCATTGCAAATGAGGAAGAAAGGGATTGTCAGTGGTCAGGAATGAATTCAAGCATTACTGATAGAATAGGGCTATTATATGTATAATGTAAATGCATTGCTAATGATTTTACTATAGGAATGCATTGCAAATGAGGAAGAAAGGGATTGTCAGTGGTCAGGAATGAATGCAAGCATTACTGATAGAATAGGGCTATTATATGTATAATGTAAATGCATTGCTAATGATTTTACTATAGGAATGCATTGCAAATGAGGAAGAAAGGGATTGTCAGTGGCCAGGAATGAATGCAAGCATTACTGATAGAATAGGGCTATTATATGTATAATGTAAATGCATTGCTAATGATTTTACTATAGGAATGCATTGCAAATGAGGAAGAAAGGGATTGTCAGTGGTCAGGAATGAATTCAAGCATTACTGATAGAATAGGGCTATTATATGTATAATGTAAATGCATTGCTAATGATTTTACTATAGGAATGCATTGCAAATGAGGAAGAAAGGGATTGTCAGTGGTCAGGAATGAATGCAAGCATTACTGATAGAATAGGGCTATTATATGTATAATGTAAATGCATTGCTAATGATTTTACTATAGGAATGCATTGCAAATGAGGAAGAAAGGGATTGTCAGTGGCCAGGAATGAATGCAAGCATTACTGATAGAATAGGGCTATTATATGTATAATGTAAATGCATTGCTAATGATTTTACTATAGGAATGCATTGCAAATGAGGAAGAAAGGGATTGTCAGTGGTCAGGAATGAATTCAAGCATTACTGATAGAATAGGGCTATTATATGTATAATGTAAATGCATTGCTAATGATTTTACTATAGGAATGCATTGCAAATGAGGAAGAAAGGGATTGTCAGTGGTCAGGAATGAATGCAAGCATTACTGATAGAATAGGGCTATTATATGTATAATGTAAATGCATTGCTAATGATTTTACTATAGGAATGCATTGCAAATGAGGAAGAAAGGGATTGTCAGTTGTCAGGAATGAATGCAAGCATTACTGATAGAATAGGGCTATTATATGTATAATGTAAATGCATTGCTAATGATTTTACTATAGGAATGCATTGCAAAAGAGGAAGAAAGGGATTGTCAGTGGTCAGGAATGAATGCAAGCATTACTGATAGAATAGGGCTATTATATGTATAATGTAAATGCATTGCTAATGATTTTACTATAGGAATGCATTGCAAATGAGGAAGAAAGGGATTGTCAGTTGTCAGGAATGAATGCAAGCATTACTGATAGAATAGGGCTATTATATGTATAATGTAAATGCATTGCTAATGATTTTACTATAGGAATGCATTGCAAAAGAGGAAGAAAGGGATTGTCAGTGGTCAGGAATGAATGCAAGCATTACTGATAGAATAGGGCTATTATATGTATAATGTAAATGCATTGCTAATGATTTTACTATAGGAATGCATTGCAAATGAGGAAGAAAGGGATTGTCAGTGGCCAGGAATGAATGCAAGCATTACTGATAGAATAGGGCTATTATATGTATAATGTAAATGCATTGCTAATGATTTTACTATAGGAATGCATTGCAAATGAGGAAGAAAGGGATTGTCAGTGGTCAGGAATGAATGCAAGCATTACTGATAGAATAGGGCTATTATATGTATAATGTAAATGCATTGCTAATGATTTTACTATAGGAATGCATTGCAAATGAGGAAGAAAGGGATTGTCAGTGGTCAGGAATGAATGCAAGCATTACTGATAGAATAGGGCTATTATATGTATAATGTAAATGCATTGCTAATGATTTTACTATAGGAATGCATTGCAAATGAGGAAGAAAGTGATTGTCAGTGGTCAGGAATGAATGCAAGAATTACTGATAGAATAGGCCTATTATATGTATAATGTAAATGCATTGCTAATGATTTTACTATAGGAATGCATTGTAAATGAGGAAGAAAGGGATTGTCAGTGGTCAGGAATGAATTCAAGCATTACTGAAAGAAAAGCATTTGGCTAGAAAAGGCTGATCACTTACTTATTTATATCAAATGGTTTGTTGAGATACTCCACAACCTTCTTTGATTTGGCAATCCTCAATTTTACTTCATTCTCAAAGTAATTGTTAGGTACAATGTGCATCTGAAAAAAAATGTAAAGATGTGTAAGATTAACTTGAAAACAAATCATTTTGCGAGTTTGTGGTGATGACCAACACCTTCTCTGCCAATTAGTGCTTTTTCACAACTATAAAAGGCTGGAAAATACGCTCGCTTCCTCCTTTTTTTGGGGTGGGGATCTAGTTCAGGAAAGAACCTGTCTTCTCTCCACTGTCTTCTTAATTTCAGGCCATCCATGTGGCATCCCACACACTACAAGTCAAGGTGTATCCAGTAAGAGTAACAATAATAGCCTTCATGACTGACTTCCATTCCTCCTTAGTGAAGCACTTGGAAAGTATTTAGTAGTAGTAGGCATCCATTTATCTTGCAAGTTGAAAGGAGCACACTGTTTGGTCAAAATTCAGTCCTTTGGTGGTTATGCTGGAGTGACCTCCCCAGGATGGGTACAGAACAACTCAACACCATCAGCTCAACATTGCCAACTGATTGTCGGGACAACTCAGGACCGAGACAACTCAGCACCAGAAAAGCATAACTGTTTCCATAACTGAATAAAAGTAATTTATTAAGGATTAAAAGCTTAATTAGTGAATATTTTTCTTCAAATAAGGCATTTGAAAAGGCATGTAAAACACAAACCAATTTTTTGTTTTTAATTAGTTTTTAATAAAGTAAATCGTAATGTAAAGTAAATAATTTCAATAATTCACAACATTAAATGTTATATTTTATAAAAATATTTTAGAATTTTGATTTACTTTATTAAAACATAAATTACATTACGATTTACTTCATTATAAAATAATTAAAAACAGCAGTGTTGAATTGTCCTTTCCTGCCCAGGGTTGTGTGCTGCCCAAACCTTAAGCCCTCATTTACTTCCACAGATTTTTCTGTGTTTGGATAGATTTACAAATATGCAAGAATTGATTCTGACGAGAAAAAAATTCATGTCATCAGAGCACCAGGGGAAAATGGCTTGTCAGAGCAGTTGCCATGAAAATATTTGTAGAAAAGACAAATGGAAACCACATTGGTAAGAAAGGGATTGAAATTGAGATGCTTAATCTGGATCAGTTACATCACAGATCATTCTTTGGATTTTGTTAAGAATCTCAAGATGTACACCTGGAGAATCCGACCAGACATGGCAACAGTATTCAATGCGTGGATGAATGGTAGATTTGTAAAAATGCAAGATGGATTCTGATGAGAAAGATTTTCTGGCACAACACTAAACCAACATCCCTAACATTAGACCTGGCAAATGATTCAGTATAGTTACTCTACTCTACGTCTGTAGAAAATTTGAGCCCAAGAAGATGCAGAGTCTATCTAGGGTAGTGATTCTCAACTACCATGCTGTGGCACACTAATGTGCTTCATGATCCTCTTAAGTATGCTTCAAAATATTGAAGAATCTGTCTATATTTCTGAGATGAGGTATTATGTACATTATTTGCATTATTCAGACTATTGTCCCCATCTTTGTCGCCATATTTATTACAATGTTTGGGAACCATTGTATGCTCCGGCCTTCTTCAGGTGGTTGGAATGTCAAACTAAAAACCCTTTATTTTGTTTACCGGGGTAGACTGTTCTAGTTCCACGTGCCATGTTTAATGGATGTCAGTTATCAGTTATCTCCAGTTAATTTCTCTCTGAAAGTTCTCCACTGCCTTATCTAACTAACACCTGTGTCATGTGTCCTCAAGGACACATGGCACTGTGTCATGTGTCCTCAAGGACACATGGCACAGTGGATAAAGACATTAGTTAGATCCAGTGACAGGACCCAAAGAGTGTGAGTTCAATACCTGGCTAAGGCAGTGGTTTTCTTTCATAACATTTAAATGTCTACCCTTTAAAAATTTTGCTAAGTGTGCCATGATATTTTCATTTGCTCCTGGGTGTGCTGTTGCTTAAAAAGGTTGAAAATTACTGATCTAGGGGATGGAAAATCATGATTTTAAAGCTCCACTGCCTTTCAGTCATTTTCAAACAAAGACTAGGAATGTTTTCCCACTTTTTTTCAGGGCTGTGTGGAGTCATGGAGTCAAATGCAATTAAAACGATACCAACTCTGAATCCAGTTGAATTTACTTTATGTAAAAAGTCTTACATTATAGAACTTTTATTTTTTATTGTTATTTCTTCCACTGTATATTGACTATTTCCTTTAGAGAAATTCATCACAACTTCTTTTTTAAAATCATTTTATTTTTTGTAGCAATGTTGTATTTGCAAAACTATTTATGTAAAAAAAAATACATTATAGAATTTTTATTTTTACATCCTATAAAAGATTATATTTCAACTTTTGTTATAAAGTAATTCTATTTTTCTTCTTTACTTACTTCTTATTTGCATAAAACACACACACACATATATATATATATATATATATATATATATATATATATATATATAAAATCTTACATTATAATATTTTTATTCTATATCTTTTTTAAAGATTTAATATCTAATTGTATCTAATTCTGTTAAAAAATATTGAAGAATGAATAGGTATGATATAAAAGCCACAATATCATTATTCTTTGATATAAACCAGTTCTAATGATATAGGCTGACTCAAGTTAGGAGTGTATGCATAGGCTTTATGAGTTTTGTAGGCCATCATCAATTAGAAAATATTGAAGAATGAATAGGTATGATATAAAAGCCACAATATCATTATTCTTTGATATAAACCAGTTCTAATGATATAGGCTGACTCAAGTTAGGAGTGTATGCATAGGCTTTATGAGTTTTGTAGGCCATCATCAATTAGAAAATATTGAAGAATGAATAGGTATGATATAAAAGCCACAATATCTTTATTCTTTGATATAAACCAGTTCTAATGATATAGGCTGACTCAAGTTAGGAGTGTATGCATAGGCTTTATGAGTTTTGTAGGCCATCATCAATTAGAAAATATTGAAGAATGAATAGGTATGATATAAAAGCCACAATATCTTTATTCTTTGATATAAACCAGTTCTAATGATATAGGCTGACTCAAGTTAGGAGTGTATGCATAGGCTTTATGAGTTTTGTAGGCCATCATCAATTAGAAAATATTGAAGAATGAATAGGTATGATATAAAAGCCACAATATCTTTATTCTTTGATATAAACTAGTTCTAATGATATAGGCTGACTCAAGTTAGGAGTGTATGCATAGGCTTTATGAGTTTTGTAGGCCATCATCAATTAGAAAATATTGAAGAATGAATAGGTATGATATAAAAGCCACAATATCTTTATTCTTTGATATAAACCAGTTCTAATGATATAGGCTGACTCAAGTTAGGAGTGTATGCATAGGCTTTATGAGTTTTGTAGGCCATCATCAATTAGAAAATATTGAAGAATGAATAGGTATGATATAAAAGCCACAATATCTTTATTCTTTGATATAAACCAGTTCTAATGATATAGGCTGACTCAAGTTAGGAGTGTATGCATAGGCTTTATGAGTTTTGTAGGCCATCATCAATTAGAAAATATTGAAGAATGAATAGGTATGATATAAAAGCCACAATATCATTATTCTTTGATATAAACCAGTTCTTATGATATAGGCTGACTCAAGTTAGGAGTGTATGCATAGACTTTATGAGATTTGTAGGCCATAATCACTTTATTACATAAAAAGGATTCAAAGTTGGAGGTGTCAAAAGTAGAGGATTTGAAGTCAAAGATTTTGTGTTCCAACTCGACAGACCCGTTTTTTTCAGCTGTCTGCATACACACAACTATATGTTTTCTATTCTTGAATTATGTTATTCTTTTTCAAAAGTATATATTGAATCCATTTATTTTGAAACCATTCAATACATTTGTTGGGATTGCTATGAAATGAGTGTGAAATCAGGTTTTTTGTTTGAGATGATAAGCGTGAAAAGCATGTTCTTCATATTAATCACAACAATGTTAAGCATAGACATACAAGTTGAATAAATCTCAAAGCAAAATTGAATAAAGAAACAACGGTAGTTGTGAATTCAATTAGAAAAACACTGAACATTTATATACAATTAATTATAATACAATTTGGAAAAGCTTGTGTTTCAGTTTTGGTTATATGGATGTTTGACAAAATGTGAATTAAGTATCTTAATGAATTTACAGTTCAGGAATGTTCCTTTGTTTAGAAAATGTTCACATGTAATATTAAGGAAAATTTATCGAGGGATAAATTTTAAAGTAATGTAATGCGAGATTGTTGTTGATTTTTGTTTGTTCTTGTTTTGACAGAGTTATTCACCCTGGACTGTATTTTTTTATCTTAATGCTTGAATTGCAGTTTCTGTTTAGTAGTGTAGATAACACTTTTTTTTAGAAATGTGCAATGAATTCAGAGAGCGACAGAAAGAGGTTGAAAGTTGAGTCAGGTGTTGACGCGCAGAAAGTCCTTTAGTCAAAATGTAGACACGCGTGGATCTCTGTGGAAATCTCTCTGAAGGCCAATCTATGACTGGTGAATTGGACTGAAAATTGTTCTTTTATTTACTTTGAGAAGTTGAAATAGGCTCCAGAAGTTTTTGGCGGTAAAACACATTCTGGGGTCGTCTCGACCAATAATAAGCCGAGTTTCGCAATGTGTGGTGTTGATTGGTCGAAACTAGCTCTTATGGAATAGTCCATTTTTTAACGGGGGTGAGTGGAAAAATATGGACGATTCCACACATTTACTTTGAAAGTTTTCCACTATGAATTTGTGACCAACAGTTGTCTCGTTCATATCAAATCTGTACCTCATTTCTGCTACTTCTCACCATTTATTTCTTTTTTAATATCATCATCCTTATATTTTACAAAAATGTCTTCATATTTTTTTATTAATGTTTTTTTTATCTTCTAAAAATTTTTTTAATATTTTGCAATTAATTTTCATAATTTATATAAATTTTTTAGCATTGAACCAAATACAATGCAATGTTTATTATTTACCATTTTATAAATAAGTATGAAAACAAGTTTTTGTAAGGAAAGACATGATAAAAAATTACAGACATTCTGTAATTAAACACAAGGAAATAAAAATTCTATTTCAAAAGAATGGTTATTCTCTTGACATTGAAATTGCTGTATATACTTTTGACTCCCTCAGCAATGTTTTTTGATTTAAAAAGCATTGATTAGAATTTAATAAAACCCTAACATATGAGGTTGCTGTTGATCACTTTTTACTAATCCCTTCTTTTGGAAAGGCAAGAACCTACATCTCCCTGCAAATTATTGTAGCAATTTTTTGCATTAAAACAAAATAGACAAACCAAGTTCAAATTTCAGTTGTGATAGTTTATATTTACTTAGAACTTTCAAATGCATGAATCCAACTCTCCCTGTATTCTATATATGTAATGAATAGAGGCATGAAGTAGCCTTTGTTCCGGCAAAAAACAGTGTCAAAGGTTATTCCCTTGACACCGCTATTACTGTATATACTTTTGACTCCCTCGGCAATGTTTATTTACAAGATTATAAAGATATGTGAACCATGTACAATGCGATATTTATTATTTACCTTTTTTAAAGAGATAAATTTGAAAATAGATCATTTATTCAAAAATTTATAAAAATTACAAAATTATCAAAATACAGTGTAACCCGGATATAAGAGAGTTGTCGGGACCGGAGAAGAAGTCTCTTATATCCGGGTTTGGTCTATTATATATACATTAACACAGGCTCTAATTTGGGACCAGATAAAATCTCTCTTATATCCGGGTTTCTCTTATATCCGAGTTACACTGTATGTGAACCAAATACAATGTAATGTTTATTATTTATCATTTTATAAGTATGAAAACAAATTTTTGTAAGGTAAGACTTGATAAAAATTACAGACATTCTTTAATGAAACAAAAGGAAAACTCTGTTCACCCACTGAATATGGAAATGTTCACTCAAAATTTTTTAGTGTTTGTGGTCTCCCCTAAAATCTAAAATTAAAAAAATGTTTGTTTCAAAGGAAGAGATACTCTCAATGTATTTTAGTGAATTTATGTGGCAAGAGTAAGTGAAAGAAATGTCCAGAAAATGTATTTGTTTCAAAATTTATAATTAGTTATGCATTTATTTAAATAAAGTATCGGCTGGGTTAGCATGGTGAGAGGGTATGATGTTGAAAGACCTGAAACACCTAATGATCCTTGGATAAAAACATCACTGATGTAGCAAAGTATCAAACTGATGTATTTCCCAAAAAAATATTACATTATGTGCCTATTTAAATTTTCTTGTTCACAAACATTTTTATAAATTTATGAATAAAAAATCTATTTCCATATTTATTTTTTCATGAAATTGGGAAAAAAATCTTAATAAAATGGTAAATAATAAATATTTCATCATGGTTGGTTGACGCATTTTTATAATTTTGTAAATTTTTATAAATTTATGAATAAAAAATTCATTTTCATATCTGTCTCTTAATTCTTAGAATGGTAAATAATAAATCTTTATAAATATTGCATCAGAGTTGGTTCATATAATTTTATAATCTTGTAATTATAAAATTAATCTTTTAAATGAAAAACCTTACAAGTAAATAGTGCGTAATATTTTTATTGTTATTAAAATTGTAAACATTATATGAACCAATTATAAGGAAATTCTTATAATTCCTCATTTTATAAAGTTCAAATTAATTGGCAATTAGCCAATGTTTTGCCAACCATCCCAATAAATAATATAATAAATAAATAGTATAAATAAACAATCTAATAAATAAATTTTATTTATTATTTTTGTTGTAAATTCTCAATAACAAAGAAAATGTATAAATTCACATTCAGATGTTCAGGTTTTATTACAATCAGGGCCAGATTTAAATAAAGAGAGGCCCTATACTATTGCACTTTTGAGGCCCCTGCAAATGCACATTTCCCTTGAGTGGAGGAAAATGGAAGAGTGTTAAATTAAATTATTTCAGTAAAGCCAAGGATGATGACAGGTGTTTAAAATTACTAAAAGGTTTTTTACAGTACACAATGCATTATGACAACATGTGTAAGAAAGACCTATGACAGTATCAAAATATTATACACCTTGGCTGGATGCACCTCCCTACATTTTATGCCACTAGCCTTCAGCCTGCTAAGCCTAAACATAAATCTAGCTCTGCTTAGATGGTCAGAATTACGATGAGAAAGAACTTGGGTTTCACTTACTTAAGACCGATTTTTATTATTTTCAGAGATATTATCTCCAATACGGCAAGTGAATTTGTAAACAGCCTGGCTTTTATTTCGAACATTTGATTTTTAACAAGATTTTATTAGTTGATTGTAAGTAGAACCGGATTTAGCTGAAGGGGGGCCCTAGGCTATTCCACTCTTGAGGCTCATCAAATCCCCTATTCTCACAAGTAGAGGAAAATGGAAGAGTGATAAATTAAACAATTTCAGTAAAGCCAAGGATGATGACAGGTGTTTAAAATTACTGAAAGGTTTTTTTTCAGTCTACAATGCATTATGACAACATGTGTAAGAAAAGCCTATGACAGTGTCAAAAATATTATACACCTTCGCTGGATACTCCCCCTAGATTATGAGGCCCTAGGCTTCAGCCTTCTAAGCCTATAGGTAAATCTGACACTGCTTAGATGGTTGGAATTACGATGAGAAAGAATTTGGGTTTCACTTACTTAAGACTGATTTTTATTATTTTCAGAGATATTATCTCTGATACGGCAAGTGAATTTGTAAACAGCTTGGCTTTTATTTTGAGCATATGATTTTTAACAAAGTTTTATTAGGTGATCATAAGCAGAGCCAAATTTAGATGAAGGGAGCCCCTAGGTTATTCCACTTTTGAGCCTCCTCCAAATCCCCCTATTCCCAGAGAAGAGGAAAATGGAAGAATGTTAAATTAAACAATTTAAGTAAAGTCGATGATGATTACGGATATTTAAAATTACTGAAAGTTTGTTTAGAGCCTACAATGCGTTATGACAGCATGTGTAAGAAAGGCCTATGACAATGTCAAAAATATTATACACCTTCGCTGGATACTCCCCCTAGATTATTAGGCCCTAGGCTTCAGCCTGCTAAGCCTATAGGTAAATCTGGGACTGATTACAATTTTAATCACTGCTTTTTAAAACAATAAACATTGCTAAGGGATTTGATGATTTGGTTGATTTCGTTTAGCGGCATATTAACACCTTTATGGGTTATTTAATGCTGACATCTAAATATTTTGAACATAGTTGCATAGCTTCAACTACAGATAAAGTGTATTGTCGGTTATTTTGGTAGAAAATTTACTGTTGGTAATTCTATTATAATTATGTATCATCAGTTATTTTTTTATATAAAAATTATTGCTGGTATTTTTACTATAAAAATGTATTTGTTTTTGTTTGGGGGTTCACTATTTGTCCATAGCTCGAACCTTAACTGATGCTACTACCCCAGGTCAGGGTGGAACAGAACAACAGCAATTAAGAGGTGACCCCCACATTTTCAAAACCTCCATTCTCCTGATCAAAGGCCTTGCTGTCAGATATAGTTTATCATCATACCCAGGACTACCAAGAAAGTACACACTAACAGCAGTGTCAAGAAAAAAAAATGTCCTTTTGAGACACCATTTTTTTGCAGGTCCAAAGAAAGAAACAGTGTCAAAGAGAAAAATAGTACCAGTAACAGAGTAACCTCCCTTAGATGACTTCTCCACCATTTGAATTCTGCATTGAAAATTGTATTGAGTAATGACTGTTTTGTCACTTCAGTGTAAAGTATCAACCACTTGCTAACCAACATTTTTTGCTGCTGCTCACACCTTCAAAAATCAAAATAGTTTTATACAGACTGAAAGGATAATGAGCAAAGAAGTAGAAATACTTCATATGTTAAGACTAAGTTTATTATAGTTATAACAGAGTAACCTCCCTTAGATGATGCTGTAAAATACAGCAACGGTGTGTTGAGGTTGGGGAAAAACACCTAACTGATTGCTCTCCCAAGAATTTTTTTTTTTTTTTTTTTTTGTTCATAAGCAATTCACCCCAAGCAAAGTGGGAGTGCCACTAGTACACAAGGGGCTACAGAGAGTAAAAGTAAGGGAAAAGACTGGATATATTGGGGGGGGGGGGTTTGAGGAACAAATAAAAAGAAAAATGGGGATCAAGGCATCAGAAGATGTTGATTGACATTATATTTAAATTTTTGAAGGTTATAGTTATCAGAGAAGCAAGCAAGAGGAAGGGAGTTCCACTGTCGGGAAGTGCAAGAGAAGAAGCTGTTGGAGTAGAAGAAGAGGTGGTTACATTTAACTGTTTCAACAGTAAAAGGGTAGGACCAAGATGCCAACCTAGAGGCACACTTAAATTCATGCAGTCACGGCACCTGTGAAAATAGCTTGTCAAAGAAGATGCCATGAAAATACTTATAGAAAAGACAGAGAGAAGTAACATTACGTCTGTAAGAAAGTCTCTAGAGTTGAGATCACCAAGTCAGGAATAATCATGTTGCATATCCATCTTTGGGTTTTGTCGAGAACCTCGAGATGAACACGGGGGGGGGGCACCAGACCATATATGGCGACAGTATTCTATGCATGGATGAATGGTAGATTTGTGAATGGGACTACTAGGTAACAGGCAGAGAAAAGAAAGCGACGGGAGGAAACAAAACGACACTGCCTCAGAAACCACAGCACAGTGCAGGAAATACAACTTTAAGGACAAAATGCCCAAGGGAACAATTTCACTAAACACAGACTCTTGTCAACTGCTAGTTTTCCTATCACTTTAATTACCATGAAGCAGCTGACAAAGATCCAGATCTGTGCATGTTGTAGAGAGGCCTGTATTTAGACATGCCAAGCTGTCCCACTGCCAACAGGGAAAACCCAGATGTAACTAGTTTTAACAAACATGTCCACATGCAACTCCAGGCCTCTTTTGTGTCTGAATTAAAGCACATTTGCCACAGCTTAATTCTTTGCCATTTGCATTCTTGATGTTCCAGTTATTGTTTGAATAGTTTAAACGTTTAGCAAGAATAACTCTCTACATCCCCAGACTATTAATTAATTGACACTCACCACAATAGTTTGGCCAATATGCTCTTCATCCTTCCTCATGTGTATAGCAGATGTTACACCTGGTTTTGCCAGACATGGATGTGTTGAAAACACTATTAGCAGCAGTAATCCTTTTTCAGCTTTAAGTGTTATCTCTTTAATAAATGACATAATACACAAGGGTTGTGGTACCAACATAACTGAATGAATATTGAATTGTTGCTAGATTCTAGGAATCAGCCTTGAAAAGTCTGAACGTACTAGGGAGTCACTGATAGGCAAACAACCAGGATAAATTTTCTGAAAAAAATGTATTGTGTTAATTGAAAATATTTCAGATTTTTTTTATTTACTATTACTGAAATAATAATGCAAACAGCTTTAAAATTGAGTCTGTAGGCAGACATTGGTTGGGTTTATATTTGAATCTATAGGTAAACATTGATTGGGTTGAAACTTGTGTCTATAGGGAAAAAATAGTTGGATTCATAAACATTGTTCAAATTTATATTTGAGTCTATAGTTAGACATTGGTCAAGTTAATACCTGAGTTTATAGGTAAACATTGTTCAAATTTATACTTGAGTCTATGGGTAAACATTGTTCAAATTTATACTTGAGTTTATAGGTAAACATTGTTCAAATTTATACTTATAGTCTATAGGTAAACATTGGTTGAGTTTATACTTGAGTCTATAGTTAGACATTGGTCAAGTTTATAATTGAGTCTATAGGTAAACATTGTTGGGTATATACTTGAGTCTATAAACATTGGTCAGTTTAACACTTGAGTCTAATTTATAATTTTTCTTTATACTTAAGTCTATAGGTAAATATTGGTTAGGTTTAAAATTGAGTCCATAGAAAAACATTGGTCAGGTTTACATGATAGGGAAACATGAGTTGATACTTGAATTTATTGGTAAATACTAGTCAGATTTATACTTGACACAAAAAGTATACATTGGTCAGGATTATACTTGAGTTTGTAAGTACATATTAGCAAAATTTATACTTAAGTCTATAGGTAAATATTATTTGCATTTGCACTTGAGTCTGTAGATAAACATTGGTCAGGTATATACTCAAGTCTATAAGTAGTGATTGGACTTATACTTGAATCTGCAAGCATGCACCCAAAAGGTGCCCCTTTTGGTAATATGTCATACCATTCTGCTGTTATCACAATCATTATATTCTATGTCTTATTAAAAGAAAATTATATTTTCAAAGCTTAGTCTGGCACAAGGCTACAAGAGAGGAGTATTTTCCTTGCTAATATCTAATCTATGCAAAGGTGCCCAAATATTATTGAAATTTAGTTAAGTTTGGTTTGGACTGGTTTAAGACATCAAGTGTATATGCATTTAGCTTATTATCCCTTCTCCACTGTAAAATAAGTAGGTGCTAGGGTAGTTTTGCCTAGGGTTGGTGCAAGGGTCTCGTGCCCACCTATCCAAATTTATAATAAGTCCCCTCCAACTCTACTGCATCTAAATTTTCCTTAGTAAAATTTTATTTTAACCTGATTATTAATTTAATTTGTAATTAATAAAAATGTAGGTAGAAAAAAAAGCAAATGTTGATAAGATAGCGAGGTTCACAATGCGCTGCTTCCAATCAAGCTTGAGTACCCCCACCACCCTGTTCAAGGAGTTCAGGGGTAGTACACACTGTCCCCAGTTTTGCCCCATCATTACAAGATGCTGCAAAACTAAAATATTAACCTAAGAACTTCAGTCCCATTCTTCAACAGTTTTGTCAGATTAAAACTCATGTGGATGTCATGGATAGTATCCAACTTATTCAGAAATGTTTAAACTATCAGCTACACAAGTTTTCTCAGATCAATGATTAAAATTGGCTCTTAACAAATGATAGTCCTGGGTATGATGATAAATTACATCTGGCAGCAAGGCCTCTGATCAGGTGAGTGGAGGTTTTGAGAAACATGGAACCATCTCTTAATTGCTGACTCAGGGTAGTAGTACCTGTTAGGGTCCCATCTATGGGAACCCCGCCAAACAAAAACAAACATTATGAAAGTATAAAAATACATATTTATAGCAAAATGACCAGCAATACATTTTATCTGTAGTTGAAAGCTTGCAGTTTTGTTCAAAATATTTGGATTTTGGCATTAAATAACCCATAGAGGTTAATATGTCACTAAACAAAATAAAACAACCAACCAAAAACATGAAAGAACTCTTTCATGATATTAGTCTATATAATATCTTACAATTTCTTAAATAAATCAAATTGTATTCCAAAATATAAAAGCAATAAAACTACAACAGAAAACACACATGTCACCATCTCTAGTAATTATGTCCATACAAACATGTTTATGCACAAAAGCTGAGTATCATCTACCATGTATTCAATTGTGAAAACAGAATAACAAATGAAACCTCTAGGTCTTAAAGAAGAAAATCAGATCTTATAGACTCACACATCTTCTATGTGCCATGTCCATTTTTGTTTTACAATGTTCAAATAGTACAAGGCGCAAGGGCCACTCGAGATAGAGGGTTATAAAAAGGCACAGATTATGCAGATATGTGGGAATGATAATTGTTAACTCTAGACATGAATAGATTAAGATTGTAGTTATCAGGGAAGCATCCACTTGGGAGTCAATTTTACAAAGCACTGGTTTGAAAGGAAGAAACTTCTTGAGGGGAACTTACATCTCAGCAATTGAATACGAAAGGAATGAGGGTGGTTAACTACAAAGTTTGCAGCATCTTGAGTCTTAGCCGCGAGGGTTAGAGCTGGCGGAACTACGAAATGTTGTTTGTCGGAACTCCTTCCATAGAAATAGCAATAGAGCAGCAAGAGCCTTGCAACATTTTGTCTGTGGGGAAAGAGGTTGTAGGGTGGAAAATAATTTGTCACCCACAAGGACATGGAGATGCTTTTGGACTTTTGGCAGTTATTGCTCTCCACAATTTCCTGCTCTTTGTAGCTCAGTGGTTTATTAAGAAAAAACCTTATTTGTACAAATGGAAAATATATCATTGAGAAAATAACATTATGTGTTCAAATTTAAACACAACCACAGTTTTGTTTCTGTGTGTTACAAGAGAGTTTAAAGAGTACAATACAAGAACACAAAAAGTATATTTCAGACATATTGGAAAAGGAAGAAATATGTTTAAGTCTTTGCCGTCAGGAAATGTGGAGGAGGGTGAGTTGTGTATGTGTGTGTGAGTTAAACTTTAGTCATCAAATGCCCAAGGAAAATAAATTTTCCCTAGTGGAAACACAGCTCATGCTGGTACTGCAACTGTTCGAAGCAAAATATTCTGCATATGTTTGCACAAGATCAAACAAACAACAAAGTACCATTGGTGAGGTGGAAAGAAAAGAAGACATGTTAATAAAAAATTCTCTGTGTTGCCAATATAAAGGATGAAGGTGGATTGTCTCTTTGTGGGCAAGGGAAGCGAACTGGATGATGGAGGAGTTGGTAGGGTCTGGCATTGAAGCTTGTATTGGGTTGGTTGACTCATGGCTGCTAGTAAATTATCTGCCTGTCTGTGATTATCTTGAGTGTCATGAACAGTTCCTTTTAAGCAGTCAAGGAGGATACATGCCTTTTTTATCACACTTCTGTTTTAGCAGTACCATTCGTGTTTGGTTCCTTTTAAACTGTTTTTTTTAATTTGAGGGGGAGGCGATTTGTTTTAGGGCTGGATGTCATACTCAGAGCCTCTACACAGAAAGTAAGATTTTTATTTTTAATTTTGCTTTTGAAGACTTCACAATCTAATGACCACCCTGTAGTGGTTCCTGTGGTTTCAAGGCCTTCATGATATGAGATTTAGCCTCAGCAGCAGTGTTCATGTTCAACTGACAGGTTTTGATGTGTGGTGAATCAAAAAGGGATCTAATTTGAAGCAGAGTATGGTAAGAGTAAAAGCGGTTTATTGTCCAGTCATTTTATTGACCTGAACCAGGCTACTCAGTGAGTGTTTTGGCAGACATGGTGGGGAGGGTAATCCCTACACTATCTTATCAACAGCAAATGCATATATTAATTTTTTAATATTTACATTAGTCGGACTATTGTCCTCATCTTTGTCACCATATTTGTCACAACGTTTCGGCCGTTGTACGCTCCGGCCTTCTTCAGGTGGTTGTGACAAATATGGCGACAAAGATGAGGGCAATAGTCCGACTAATGTAAATACTGTACATAATACCTCATCTCAGAAATATAGACAGACTCTAATTTTTTAATATTTTGACAATTCTTTCCCTCATTTACTGTAATACTACGGAAACCAACAAAGAGAGAAAAGAGGTGGTTTTATCTCAATCACAAGTGTTTCTGTTTCATAGACCATCAGATTGTTCCCCTTGAAGTTCAGTCTTCTAAGCAGCATCCACATTAACCAAAGGGGAACAGGAACTAAAGGAATTTTTGGAGATCAAGGGGTAAAAAAAACGGAAATAGGTTATATCCAGATGCTGGTCTATATTAACAGTCATGCTTGGGATCAAGGAGAGTTTTGGCCTGCTCTTGGCAGGAGGCAAACAGGTCTGTTGAGCAGATCAGGATCCTTCATTTCTTATTGCCAAGCCACAATGTCAGGATGAGTAGAGTTTTTCAGGACAGGTGGTGCTAACATAGCAGAAGTTGTCCCAAGTATCACCTGCCTACCCACTCGGATGAGCAGGCAAATCCCTAAATAAAACATCTACATATAATATGGGAAACACAGTTTGCATTCTTATTTCTCAATGTGATGTTTCTTTCATCATGTTACTTTGTGAGCATGCATTGTGCCTTTCCCAGACTTCAGTGAACACCGACAAGATCAAGGATTGAAATGCAATGTGGAGGGGGAGATCATTGGCTGGTCAGTGGAAAGATTCAGTGAGGGTCATGTTGTAGGTATACACTAACCTGGCTATGAAATTCGTCCAGTTGATCCCAATTGAGAATCCACTCAGGAAATCCAATCACAACTTTCATGGACTTGGCCTTTGCAATTGCTTGGGATTTCGTTGGATCATCCATCCAGTCCAACTTTGGGACACTGTCAATGAAGGCCTCACGAATTTCCGCAAACATTCTTTCAACCTGAAAGAGAGAAAGAAAGAAATACAAACAAGAAAATAAATTTCTTAGATGTATCTCTCTCTAGATGTTTACAATAAAGCATTCATTTTTATGTTTTTCTTTTGTCTTATTCTCTTGCTTTCTTGCAACTATTAGTAGTAGTGGATATAATAGTCTTAAGATCAAATTTCTTAGATAAACAATTGTGATTAATGTTATTGACTAGTTTATCTTTCATCTTATTTTTGTTACTTTCTTGCACTTATCTGTGCTGCTTGCTTATTCAATGGACTCTGAATGGAAAAACTGTGAGTTATACAAGGGAAGCATAAGAATAGAATATGAAAGTAATGAAAATCAAAAAATTAATAGTAATTGACAATGCTTCATCTAAGAAATTCAGACAACTTAAGACTATTACTACTTGGTGGGAAAGCAAGAGAAATAAAATGAAAGAAATACTAGTCAAAAATGAATAATAATTGACAAGGCTTCATCTAAGAAATTCAGACAACTTAAGACTATTACTACTTGGTGGGAAAGCAAGAGAAATAAAATGAAAGAAATACTAGTCAAAAATGAATAATAATTGCCAAGGCTTCATCTAAGAAATTCAGACAACTTAAGACTATTACTACTTGGTGGGAAAGCAAGAGAAATAAAATGAAAGAAATACTAGTCAAAAATGAATAATAATTGACAAGGCTTCATCTAAGAAATTCAGACAACTTAAGACTATTACTACTTGGTGGGAAAGCAAGAGAAATAAAATGAAAGAAATACTAGTCAAAAATGAATAATAATTGCCAAGGCTTCATCTAAGAAATTCAGACAACTTAAGACTATTACTACTTGGTGGGAAAGCAAGAGAAATAAGATGAAAGAAATACTAGTCAAAAATGAATAATTGCCAAGGCTTCATCTAAGAAACAACTTAACTCAACTGCATTAATTTCAATGGCAGTTACATGGAAAAGTAAGGTTGCAATGTAGAAAGTTTCATTTGTATTGTTAGCAAAAGGGACTTCCTAAGGAGTGAACTACATATTGGGAATGTCAAAATCAAGCAGATATAGACATTGAACTAACTGGTTTGTGTAGGAATTGATGATGGAAATTGTGACAGAAATCTGTAGGTACATAGGAATAGCAAAAGTCATTTACTTCAAAATATGCAAGATCTTATCTCCCATATGAATGTCATGCAATCGCTTCAAGCATATGAGCCCCTTTGGACTGAGGGAGGACTGTACTTTGTCATCTCTCGCAGACTGTTGATACAGAAATACAAATAAAGATCAGTGCCAAATAATAAAAGACAGTATCACTTGAAGACTTCCAAAAGCTGCACCATACCGTTTCCAAACACCTAGTATTTGACTCAAATGGACAGCTTTCTGCATTCAATTGAACTACTGAACAACAGTCAGCATCTGCCCCTGTGGTGCAGCCACATTAATAATGTGGAACTCAGGCTCTCTTTTATGCCTACAACATCAATCCTTTGCTGACTCCATAGATGCCTGGCCCTTCTGGTCTTGCCTGAATCACTTCTGAACAGCTGTTAGACACTGTTGAGCCAAACTTCAGAAAAGGGGATATACCACCAATGATGATCCCAATTGCCAATGTGGGCAATGGCAAACTATAGATCGTCTTTTTGTTTGTCCAAATCTTGAAGATCCATGCACATTTAACAACCTTGAAACTTTAACACCCCAGGCAAGGCTCTGTGTGCAACAGTGGATGGATGTGGTGGAGCAACTCAATAATAATAATAATACAGGGTGTCCATAAATTTTGTGTGCATTTAAAAAATTTATAACTTTATTTGTATTTGCGATAGAAATAATTTGTAAAAAGGATTAGAAAGAAGTAAATCTATATTTTTTAAGGTTTTATTGAAATTTTATTTAAGTTTCCACATGTCCTCCATCATTAGCAATACAAAGGGTAATACGATTTTGCAGTTCACGGAAAACATTTGCCAACTGATTTACAGTAATGCCTGAAATCACATTAGTTATTTTAGCTAGACTTAAAACAAGATACATTAAACTTTATAACATTTTTTAAAGATTATTTCTATCACAAATACAAATAAAGTTACAAATTTTTTAAAGTGCACACAAACTTTATGGACACCCTGTAAGAAGAAGAAGACTCAAATGGAAGTGCTCACTTCAACATGCAGAGCTTATATGATAAAAACAAACCTTAATTGTGTCTGGCCCCATATACCCACTTCTGGAATACCTCCCAAAAATATCAGGGTCATAAAACATCTTTTCTGACCAATTAGAAAGTGGACAAATAGGTTTTCATAGCAGACATTTCTGAGCCCCTGACTTACTATAAATCCTATGCCGTTTCTACTATGACTAGGCTAGATTTAGCAATGGATCCCCAAGAAATGGGAAACTACTACATGAATACCCAGTTCCTCACAACAGCAGCAACATCAAAGTGCTTCCATCAACAGTGGTGTCTTTGGCCAGTGACAAAACCTGCAGCAGCAAAAACTATCAACTACTAAAATGTGATAATTTGTGGAATATTTCTCCAACATGTCTATCTCGACTACTACCTTGCGTTACACCACAAATAAACTCTCAGTCTCTGACAAATGACATACAATATCCCAGAACAAGCAAACTATCGAACCTTTTAACCCACAGGGAATAAAAACTCTTCCACTTTCAACCATATATCATCTCCATTTGTTGTTTTGTCAATTCCATATTTTTCTCATTTACAGTAAGGTTATCGTTAGAGCAGAATCAATTAAATTAAATAGTACATATAACATAAAGAGAAAATAATGACATAATCAAGATGTTGACTTTCCATACTACCTTAAACAAAAGGTTAGGAAGGAAATTCCCATTGACACTAAAAAGAGCAGTAACAGTGAGTATGACTGACCTATTATAGATAGATAACTTAGCAGCTTATCTGCTGCAGATACTCTTTACCTCACTGTCGTGTTTCTTTCTTCAGGCAGTGCACAGAGTAATGTTGAGGCATGCCTGGTCGCAGGTGTTCCAACCCTGTGGCAGCACCTCTTACATTGCACTAAAGAAGGAGGGTCAGTGAAATACCAATACCAGTGAGACAGTGGTCATGAAGATGGAGTAATTTTTAGCCTCGGCCAGTATGTACAAGCATGGGCACACCACATTGAAAAGTTTATGTATCACATCATGGGGCGGTGAGATGTAAATACTTTCCTACCAGTAGCTGTTGGGAGAAGCTTGCAAGTGGATACAAACTATGATTTATGGATTGAGTACTTGCTATTTTTATGGTTTATCACACATTAGTGGGTTATTTATTGCTGGAACATATTTTGGGATTGTAAGAATAATTCATTTTGTTTTTGAAAGTGAATATTGCATTAACAATTTTTTTGGAAATAACAAAAATTATTCCAGATTAAAGTCCTACTATTTAACCCATAGCTGGGGAGGAGAAGAAGAGATTGATTCATAAATCTCCCCAAGGTAATGTAAAAGTGAATGTAACAAACTCAAATGGAATTTGAACCCAGCACTCTGGTTTCTCATTCCGAACATTACACTCATCTGCACATCAACCAACGATCTTTGTTGGACCATGCATTCCAAAATTTACAATGTTAGAGTGAATTATTTTTTGTTACTTGTGGGCAAACCAATTTTTAAGTCACTCTCTCTATGATTGGGTTAGAGAATTGTTCCACTCAGAGGAACTGTCAATGCCAAATATTTCCTCAATGGAAACAGCTAATCTTACCATTAACATAGAAATACATTGCAAATAATTTTACTATACGAATGCATTGCAAATGATTTTACTATAAGAATGCATTGCAAATGATTTTACTATACAAATGCATTGCAAATGATTTTACTATAAGAATACATTGCAAATGATTTTACTATAAGAATGCATTACAAATGATTTTACGATAAGAATGCATTGCAAATGATTTTACTATACGAATGCATTTCATATGATTTTACTATGATAATGTATTGCAAAGGATTTTACTATAAGAATGCATTGCAAATGATTTTACTATGGAACGTATTTCGAATGATTTTATTATAAGAATGCATTTCAAATGGTTTTTCTATAAGAATGCATTGCAAATGATTTTACTATAAGAATTCATTACAAATCTAAACACTTGGTCCATTAATACCAAATATTTCCTCTATGGAAATATTGCCATTATAATATTATAAGATTCAGTCATTAAATTAATTCAGTCAATGTTATATCCACAAACCTCTCTTTTGCTGGATATTGGGAAGTTCTTGAGCGCATAAAGTGCAGCTAAAGGCAATGGAAAAGCTGACTTAACAGCGGCTACACAATGTTTCCATCTGCTCTCAATGGTTTTCAAATCAGACCACGATTCAAAGATGTTTACGTAAGCGGTGACAAACTCATGAGGCATAAACATACTCATCACTTCAATTGTGTTGAGAACAATGTAGTTGGCAAGAACTCTGCAAAGAGACATCAGAAACATCAGTTACATGAAAAAGGCTTTAAAATAGGATTCAACATTTAGAATAAGCTTTCATGATAAATTTACAGCAAGGATCCTACAACATATCCCTTTTGCTTATAAAATGACTACTAAAACAATACTAGGATCTTTTACAAAAACAAGGATCTTTCCCAAATACGGTGTTTTATGGTCTGTAGTATAATTTTGAACTAAGAATGCAGATTTCATTAAAAGAGAGAATTCACCAATTTTGGAATTCTCCATGTTAAATCAACATCCAAAATCCTACAACACATCCCCTTTCCTCATAAAATTACTACTAATAAAATATCTTTCAGAAAATCAGGGATCTTTTTGAAGCCCAAAGTTGGCAGAAAGCATGGAGTCAGATGAAAGTTCCACAAGCAAGAAGTGCAAAAAAAAAAGAAACTGTTAGCATTTAGTTTCTTTTTTTTTTTTCGTTTATATTTTTATCACTTTATATATTGTATATGTTGTAACCTAGGGATGTTTACTGAATAGAATAATCACACGAAGGTCGGTAATGAATGAAATTACCTAGGACACAAATAACACATATAAGATTTGCCAGCAGTGCATAGAAGAAGTATTCAACAGCTAGAAGTGATTCAAATGAATTCCACAATGAATCTCCAACTGCAGACAAACATACAGTATTTACTACTGTATTTATGTGAATTATTATCCATAGGTATGCTATAACAGCATAAGTATAGCTTCTAGGGTTTTGAGTCTTTCCTTGCATTTTTAGTATTATCCAGTTATATTTTTCTTACACTGATAATTGTATTTTGGTCATTCATGATGTGCAGGTTAGTATACATCTCACAAGTTGACTTGTCACCTATCAAAACTCAGTACAATCCATGCACATATTAACTGGCACATCATGAACAGCTAAAAATACAATTATCAATGTAAAACAAATGTTAGTGGATAATACCAAAATACTCAACAGCACCCAATGTAAGGAAACACTCAAAAGCTTAGAAGTTTTTATTTGTACAAAATAAACAGTCTATGTATAGCTAAAATATAAATCTAAAGAATAACTTGGAAAGTTAAAATTTCACTGAAATATATTGGAAAATTTCCAAATCATCATCTGAAATCAAGAAAATATGAACTTGAAGCAAAATGCACAGGTTTCAGCCATATCCTCTTGATGTCAGTTTTAACTGACACATTTTTATATACATCTAAAGTATAATTAATTTTGTAAAGTGAAAATTTCAATGAAACCTGTTAAAAATGTTCAAGTTTTCATCTTAAACCAAGAAAATACAACCTTTAAGCAAAACATTCACAATATATAGAAAAAAAAAGAAGGTATCAGTTTAAAATGACACCAAGAAGACTTTAGGTTAGGAATGTAAAACAATTTACAAGTAAAATATAAGAAAAGACTGATAAGAAACATGATAAAATTCTTACTCTTCTGGAGTCACTTGCAGGAGAGATTTAAGACGTTTGAAATAATCGACAGAAGCAACAACAACATCCATGTCTTCAGTGAGAGCTTTTCCTTGTAGTCCTTCCACCAAGAGAGTGAAATTTATCTGTGAATTAGAGAAAAAGAAATCAGAACCAAGATAAATCTGTTAAAGAATCCCAAAGAAAAGAGACAAATTTTCATAAAAATGCATAATTACAAAGTTGGTGGAAAAGCAAGAGAAATAAGATGAAAGAAATTCTAGTCAAAAATGAATAAATAACAATGCTTCATCTCAGTAATTCAAGACAATTCAATAAATAAATTCAATTTATCTAACACCCTGATGAGAAGATAACATCTGCAAAACTTGAAGTTGAGAAGATAAGTTTTTAAACATTTTATTTTCTTGTTTACTAATAATCCATATTTTATATATATATATATATATATATATATATATATATATATATATAGTACAGGTAAAAAGTCCATTGGTATATAATCCAAGTGGGTCCTAATAATATAAAATATTAAAATTGATCAACAAAAAGAGCTCAGTGTATTTATTTTAACAGGGCATATAAATTACACAACAGAGAAATCCAAAATTACCTCATGGGTATAGTCTATTTCAACCAACACCAAGTAGGTCAATCTTATTCAACGGATATTTAGACGGATTAAATTAATAAATATATATATATATATATATATATATATATATATACAAACACATATACCTACGTTTGTAGTGCAACATAAAGTTTCATGGTTTCCCAAATTGTCAGGCATATATGGCAAATAGTCTGCTTATTACAGTTGTTTTTTTTTTAAATACTGGGTCTCAGGGGAAAATCATAAATTATACAGATTCAAAGCTCAACGTTAATATAAACTCAATATATTATTGGGGTGTAAATTCAAAATGTAGAGTGTATAGAGGGGGATATTGGGGAAAAACAAAGCAAAAAATGCAAGCTTGAAGTTTATATAGTACATGTTTTTCTGTTGGGGGAAAAAAAAGAAGCCAGATTTAAGTTAACAAATAAAGCCTAAAGAGCAAGCAAAATGAATAAAAAGGAATGGGCACACTCAGTGGATTGTATATTGTTTTTAAATAATCTCTATGTTTCAAGGAAATAACACTGCACAGTATATAAAGCTAACATTTAATAATATCAGGATATAAATTAAAAAATAAAAAGTGTAGACAGGCAGAGAAGGTAAAATGTGAAAAAAAATTAATGAAAAAAACTTAAAGTTTATTTGGTTTGGTTTATTTTGTTTTATGGCATATCAACCTCAATGGGTTATTTAATGCCGACAACATTTTTAGGATAGATTCGTATGAATAGAATATGAATTCTTTGGTTTAGATTGGTTTGGTTTTGTTTCATGGCATATTAACCTCAATGGGTTATTTAATGCCGACAACATTTTTAGGATAGATTCGTATGAATAGAATATGAATTCTTTGGTTTAGATTGGTTTGGTTTATTTTGTTTTATGGCATATTAACCTCAATAGGTTATTTAATGCCAACAACATTTTTAGGATATATTCCTATGAATAGAATATGAATTCTTTGGTTTAAATTGGTTTGGTTTATTTTGTTTTATGGCATATTAACCTCAATGGGTTATTTAATGCCGACAACATTTTTTATTGCTGGTAACATTTTGTTTTGTCAAATCTGTTTCTGATAATATTTTTCCTTCAAAATTGTATTGCTGGTAATAATTTTTTCAAAAAAGTATTGCTGGTAATAGTTAACTATTTGCCCATAGCTGGGACCCTAACAGGTGCTACCACCCTGGGTCAGGGTTGACCTGGGAATACCAGCAATTAAGAGGTGGTTAAAAAGCTCCTCAAAACCTCCTGATCAGAGGCCTTGCTGCTGGATGTAGTTTATCGTCTTACCCAGGACACAAAAAAAACTTAAAGAAAAGAGGAATGCTGTATAACCTATTACACATTAGTAAATGGTTAAAGTGGGATAATAAGTAAATATTGATATTATTTTTAGTTTAAAATATTACAGAAAAGCATTTGTTAACATGGAGGTGGACGTTTTTTATGAGGTTTTGACAACTATCTCAATAGATTTAGGTGTGGAACTTTTTTCATACGGCATATATCAGTAAAAATTACTTGATGAATATAATGTGAGAACCTTTCTTAGATAATTTTTTAACTAACCAGTAATCTTAAAAATTTAGGAAAATATTTCAATTAATTTAATGTTTTATTGAATTTTAGATACTTTGGCTTTAAATTTACTATAATTACCATTTATTTTCTGATAATGTGTATCAATGTCAGTATTTACAAAAATCAGCACGTTTATAGATGCACAAAAAACCTCAAAATTATTTTTAAAATACTGAGGGGGGCAGTCACTGAATTGTAGTAAGCCTTTCCATTTATGATTAGCAAATATAGTTTTTACTTCATAACAATATCACCTAACTGGTACAAATTAATACAGATTTTTAAATGATTGAAAATTTAATAAACTATTCTAATTAAAATTTTTGAAAAGTTAAAATAATTCTTGTAAAAATTCATTATTCATCGAAAAGAATTTTTAAGACAATAGTGTCCTTAATATATCTTATTCATAAAAGTAATTAAAACCTTTTTTAATTAAATAATGTTGTAGTTTTAATGCATTTTTATTTTATGATTCAGCACAGATTTATGGTAGCTGGAGGTCCTGTTTTAAAAAAATTGATGATTTAAATTCTTCAAGGACTTCTGCTTATAACTAATATAAACATTAAGCCCTATAAAAAGGAATTTCTCAAAATTTCATAAAATTAAATAAGGCAGTTGTTGAGGGTTAACAGATGTAAAAGAATATATATTT
This sequence comes from Acanthosepion esculentum, assembly GCA_964036315.1. Lineage (NCBI taxonomy): Eukaryota > Metazoa > Mollusca > Cephalopoda > Sepiida > Sepiidae > Acanthosepion > Acanthosepion esculentum. The sequence goes on along the minus strand of OZ038509.1, from coordinate 17,122,317 downwards.
TTACCTAGATTTTCTAAAAAGGAAATCTTTCTGAAACAATTTAATTCATTTGTGAACAAGTCCTGAAAGCTTCATTAAAACTCAACAAGTATTTGATTTTTGTAAGAATTACCAAATCAATATTGTTTTTCATTGCAAAAAGATGCTAAAATTTTCTATACTAATTTATGGTCACTTGTTGACACAAGAAAATTTTTTTTTTACTTAAATGGTTCTAAAAAGGATTAAAAAATATAATTTAATAATCAAAAAGATTCTTTGGTCTTTCCTTATAATAACAAAGATTTTGATGATAAAACTTTGTTTTTGTTTAGTTTTATTACATTTTGGGCATTTTTTCATCATGTATGCTCATTTTTTAGGGAATCTTTGGATATATATATAACACTTTAAACATTGTTTTTATTTGATATCCATATTTGAGTAGATGCTCTCTTTATTTTCAACAGTATTTTATTTAATTTTGTATTAATAAATAAAAATCCATTATTCCTTGATATATATATATATATATATATATATATATATATATATATATATATATATATACTGAAACCTAGGGAAGGTTACTGAATAGAATAATCACACAAAGGTTGGTAATGAACGATAATACTTAGGACCCGAACAACACACATAAGATTTGCCAGCAGTGCATAGAAGTAGTAGTCAACTGCTAGAAGTGAGTCAAGTGAATTCAACAATGAATCTCCAGCTGCAGACCAACATACAGTATTTACTACTGTAAATATGTGAATGGGGACATACCCACTATCGTCCGTAGGTATGCTGCAACAATATATTATAAATATACATCTTTTTCTCATTGGTAGCACAACTCTGAGTTTCATGCACCACACAATCTTCAGATACTGATTGAAAACAAAACTAACCCCTACGTAATTTAAATTTTGATATATATCAGACTATCATAATAGCGGAGCAGACCATATTATTTATGGGGATTGTTTTGTAAAAAATAAATTATATATTTAAAATAAACATAAATAAACAGAAAAAAGTGTAAAAACACACATCTACACAACTTATATACTTTAAGCTACAAAGGTAGAAATACAAGTTAATTATATATATATATATATATATATATATATCTTAGTAATAACAAAAATAATACAAAGGTGCACACAAATATCATGGTATGTCTACATAAATATGCCATGATATTATTAACATATAATTTATAGCTTTGTTATTTTACATTGAGCACTATTTTATGCCAGGGAAGACGGTTCTTGTTCCACTTCTCATGTCAAGGGATATTGTCTAGTTTTTATTTAATTTATCACTCTTCAGTTATTGGTCTGAGTGAAAGTACACACTGCCCAACCCAGGGATTGAACTCACAATCACTACGTTATCAAATTCACAAACCAATGCTTTTACTCACTAGACCATTGTTCTGTACAAAATAGGGTGAGCAACAACTGAGCAGTACTAAAAATAAGAACTAGACAATATTCCTAGCAGTGGAACAAGAACTGTCTAACCCTATAGATTAAATAAAGAGTTCAGTCCAGAATTCCCTGTAGATCAATATACACCTGAGAAAGGCCAGAGAGCACAACGGCCAAAACATTGTGATAAAAACAACAAAGAAATATAAATAGTGCAAATCATAATAACTCCTCTGTCTGGTCTCCCCTTGTTTTGTTACTCACCTCTTTGAGAGAGCTATTTCTGTTTACTGGGACTGTAAAAGAACACTATATGCAAACCTTGTATTCTAAGTTGAATAAAGCTTCCCTAAAGCCTACACCTGTGTACTTTTGTCATTACATATTCATCCCTGAAATTCAGACAAAAAAGAAAAAAGCTTGGATATATATTTACCTTGTTCCCCACCAAATTTTCCAGTTGTGAAAGCTTCATTCGATTACTTGTTTTTATTGGATCAATCAGTTCATCTTTGTTCATGTGAAACTGAAATAAGACCATAAGTAAGGTAAGTCTGAATCCTATACAAATAATAATTACTCAAAATATAGGAAAAATGTATTACGAATGACTTGCAAGATATTCAGTTTAGTACAGTTTTCGCCTTTATCTCATATGCAAGCATTTAATTTCTTCTTTGCTGATGATGATGATGACTAAATTCACTGCCAATGTGTAGGTTCAGGACTAGAGGCTTCCAGTTTCACCAAAACCTGCTCCCATCAACCATTTCCTATTGCCGTTTAGCTTTCCAAGAGTTGGTTGGAGGTGAAAGAAAGTCAGAGTAGAAGAAAGTGCTGATGGCATGAAATTGTTGAAGACAGTCCTCAACTTGCCAGGAAGTGACTCACGCACGTGATTTCATGAGCTTCCTCTGTGGTGCATATGGAAGGAGACACGCAGAATCCATTTATGAAACTGCAACAACATCCAGTGTAAAATATATATGTGTGTCTATGTGTGTATGTTTCTATGTGCGTACGTCTGATGGTCACTTCTTGTCATGGCTGGAGGGGTTTGCATGATCTCGTGACTCTGAGAGTGATACTGTCGGGAGTTCTAAACTCCTAGTAGCAACACCCTTGGCAGCAAGGTTGAAGACAAGGACTTACACTAAACATGGCCAACCGCCAAGCCAGCAACGATGAAACAAGCGGATGATAATTACAACAGATCTCAACGGTGGAACCAGTGGATAAAAAGGGCTATATATTATGGATATGCTATGGAAGGCACCCCTTGAAATTATAAGAGAGTCAGTGGCAGTACAGTACACTGTTACTATTCGTAAGATATCAAGTACAGCTAACACAAAACATATTTTGTTTGATAAATGCCATGTTGATAGCAGACATGGAAAGGAAACTACAAGAGATCCTACAGAATGTAGTGAAGGAAAGCAGGAAGAAGAGACTAAGTGGGGTTAACCCTAACCCTACAAGAAGACAGAATGCATGGTTATCAGCAAAAGGATGAGCCCAAGGGGCAAATTACAACTCAGGATACTAAAATCAATCAAGTACAAAAGTTTAAATATCTGGGAAGTGTTCTAATAAAGGACGGAAAGTGTGACATACAGATCCAAAGATGTATTCGTATGACCAAAGATGCATTCCAAAATCTAAGCACAGTATTAAGAGACAACAAAAGTTTGTTGGAAATAAAGAAAAAAGTATTGAACTGTTACATGATATCTGTCTTCTTGTATGGCAGCAAATGCCATAGATGAAGAAGATACTTGAAGCAACAGAAATGGGGTTCTACAGATAGGTCCCTATTCTTGACAGAAATGCAAAAAAAAAAAAAAGGCTGAACCTCCAAGACTATGGTTAAGAATCAAAAGTTCCAGAAGGTTCCCTGTTTTATTTGACCAACTGTTCAAAGGTGCTAAGAATATTATGGACCGAACATATGAGCAACAAGGTTTTGGGGAAAATGGAAACCAAAAGAAAACTTATACCTAACATCAGGAAGAGGCAGTAGAAATTTCTGGAGCACATAACGAGGAAAGAGGGCTTGGAGAATCTGATACTCAGAGGACATATTGAGGGAAAGAGGGACAGAGGAAAACAGTGTGTAACATATTTGATGAGCTTGAGTAAATGGATGGTAGAACAGGGTTTGGGAGAAATAACAAAAAGACAAAACTTATTAAGAGCTACAAGGGACAGGAAGATGTGGAGGGCCATGATTGCCTACATCCTGAAGGAACATGGCACATAAAAGAACACAAAACACTTTTAACATTGCCAGAATCAAAAAGTGCAAAAATTTAAATATGTGGGAATCACTTTAACAGAAGAAAGAAAGTGTGACACATGTTTTGAATTCAGAATTCTTCCAAAATGGCTGCCATCCAAACCCAATCTGCCCAGCTATTTAACTCTTGTCCTGGGAGAGGAGAAGTAGATGCATGTGTTTCCAAAGAGCTTTGTGCGAAAGTGAATGCAACAGATTGATTAACCTACCTAACGAGCTTGTGTAAATGGATGGTAGAACAGGGAGTGGAATGGATAGTAAAGAGACAAATATCTCAAAGAAATATAAAGAATAGGATGTTGTGGAGAGCCATGAGCAACCTACCTAACAAGCTTGTGTAAATGGATGGCAGAACAGGGATTGGGAGAGATAGTGAAAAGAAAAACATTGCTAAGAGCTACAATGGAAAGGAAGTAGTGGAGAGCCATGATCAGTGTACCTAACAAGCTTGTGCAAATGGATGTTAGAGCAGGGAATGGGATGAATAGTAAAAAGACAAACATTGCTAAGATATACAGAAGAATAGGAAGTAGTAGAGAGCCATGATCAACATAACGAACTTGAGTAAGTGGATGGCAGAACAGGGTGCGGAATGGATAGTAAAGAGACAAATATCTCAAAGAGGTATAAAGAATAGGATGTTGTGGAGAGCCATGAGCAACCTACATAATGAGCTTGTGTAAAAGGATGGCAGAACAGATTTGGAGAGATAGTGAAAAGACAAACATCGCCAAGAGCTACAAAGGAAAGGAAGCAGTGGAGAGCCATGATCAATGTACCTAACAAACTTGTGCAAATGGATGGTAGAACAGAGAATGGGATGAATAGTACAGAGACAAATATTGCAAAACCTAGTACTGACACAATTATTGCTTTCTGGAATAAAATCTAAGTCAGTCAAAATAATGAAGATACTTTTATTTTGCACTATTCTGCCAATCCTATATAGGATTATATGAAGTATTAAATCCTGGGCCTTGGGCTACTTGTCTGCATTAGGGCTATCTGGTTTTCAGTCAGTGGAAGCATCTTGGGAACTTTTTTTTAAAATAATTTCACATCAAGCAAGGCATAAAGCCACTAAGATACAAAGAGATATATAGTGTGAAAAAATAAGAAAGAGAAACATTATTAAAGAGCAAGAACATTAAGAGAGTAGTCAAGAAGACAGTAGATAATGATTGATATTGCATTTAACTTTTTCAAGTTCTGGAAAGCACAGAGCAAGAAGTGAGAGAAAAGAAACTGCTAGCATAGAAATTATGGTTGCATCTCGTTAGTTCAACTGTAAAATGATGAGACCTTGTTACCAATCTAGTACTGCCTTTAAATTCATAAGGTCTAGGTGCCATACAGCAAAGTTCATCAAAACAATTACCATGTAAGTATTCATAGAAAAGGCACAGGGAAACTACATTACAGTGATGGGAAAATGACTGAAGCTGAGATGCCAGGTCAGGACCAATAATATTGCTGATTCTTTGGATTTTATCAAGAATCTCTAAATATATAGTAGGAGCACCAGTGGCAGCAATATTCTAAGTATGGCTGAATGGTAGACTTATAGATATGTAAGATAGATTCTGGAGTTAAAAATTCTCTAGCACAACACAGTGAACCAACTTTCTTAGCATCTGACCTAGCAATTGATTCAATGTAATCTTTCCACTTCATGTTAGCAGAGAATGTTAACCCAAGATGGCTGAATGAATCTCTCTCCTGGAGGTTGGCCATGCTGATGGAAGGCAGAAAAGGTTCTCTTAGGTGATTAATAGTGAGAATTTTCATTTTGGAGGAATTAAAATTAACAGGCCATTCCTTGCTCCAGTTAACAACAGACTGTAGATCATTTTTGAGATCGGCTGAAAATCTGACCTTATCGAACTGATTAGACTTACTACTGAGACTGTAGTAAATAGTTGTGATGACATTAACTGATGAAAATAAAGAATAAAGTAGGTACAAGGATAGAGCAAGGAGGAATGGTGGAGTAATGGATAGCGGCTCAGATTGAGAAATTGGAGAGCTGAGTTCGAATTCCAGTCAGATCCATTACATTCACTTACATGCTAATACCCTTGAGAAAGGTATGAATCCTCTTCTTCTCTCCCCAGCTATGGGTAAATAGCAGGACAGACTAGGTTCTATAGCCTTAGATGGCAACCGGTCTACCACAGAAAGAAATGGCAACCTACTGCAGGAAAAAATCAGTCAGGTATCAAAAGATACATGATCTCCTAAGTGTGTATCACGCATGACAAATAACTGAAAGATAGAGCCTTGGGGGACACCTGCATTAGTACAAAAAGATCTAGATAATTGGCCATTCAGGATGACTTTCATTTCACGATTTAATAAGAAAGACATAATCAGTTCAAAAGAATCGTCCAGAAATATCATAACCTTTCAACTTGTGAAGAAAACCAGTATGCTAAACCTTGTTAAATGCTTTCAAGATGTCCAAAGCAACAGCCTCCAAAATTCTTACTTAAAGCTTGATAGACTCTTTCAGCAATAATCGTTAATACATCAGTAGTTGACTTAGAGAAGTGAAAGCCATATTGCAGATTAGAGCCTCTAGTAGTTTTTTAGATTAATTGCATGAAAGAAGTTATATATCAATGTCAAGATAAAGGCAAATTCTCTATATAAAGGACACATATGTGACATGATAAGAGATTAGTCTGTCCAAACCTTGAAAAATACCACACCATAAGAGAAGGCCACCTGATTTCTGAAAGTGAATCTTTGGAAGGTAAACTATAAATTCACATACAATCATTACACTCTAGCATTTTATTAGCATAAAATAATGTCATAAAACGTCACCCTTTTTTATGTGTTCGCTATTCCTATCCTTATAATAACTAAATATTGTAAAATGTTAAACAGGCATTGGATTGAACACTAGTTTAGCTAGAACACTAGTAAAACCAGTATAACTAAAAGTCACCCAATTCCCCCTCCCCACGCCAGACCACCTAGTCTTGTGTTGACACAATGTTTTCTTGTATAAAGGTCAATTTAATAAAGATATTTTCATTTTGTACTATTCAGCTTATTCGATATAGAATTATAGGAGGTGTCAAATCCTGTGCCTTGGGCTACTTGTCTGCATTAGCGCCATCTGGTTTTCAGACAATGGAAGAATCTTGGGAACTTGAGATTAATTATCAAAAAGCACGTGTACATCAATGTCAAGATAAAGGCCAAGATGCACACTTCGGATGATAAGAGGTTGGTCCATCTAACTGTGAAAAAAAGAATATACAGTGCTACTTTTGCTTGTTATCTAGAAGGAAAATTATCTACACCGTATAAATTTTATTCTGGAGTGATATCTACATAGTAAAACATATAACATAATGAAAATGTAATTAAAATATTAAAAAAATTTTCTTTTATTTATATTCTAACAATAAAAACATGTACATAGACTAGAATGTCTACACTGTACAAATTTTATTTTGGAATGATATCTACATAGTAAAACATAATAACATATATATATAACATAGAGAAAATGTAATTATAATATTAACAAAATTTTCTATTAATAATATTCAAGCAATAAACAGCAAATACATTGCAATATAAAGTGTAAATAGCAAACCAAAGTAGATTCATGACATAAAGCCAAAGTGGCACCAACTACACTGTAAGAAAAGGCCACCCAACTGCAAAAAAGTGTACAGCAATGTCAAGATAAAAGCAAATTGTCCAAGGGGTACACATGTGAGCTGATAGCTTAGTCAATCTGACTGCCAAAAAGAGACCACTTTGTAAGAAAAGGCCACCTAACTGTGATGTACTCACTATTCCTGTAAAATGGTAAACAGGTATTGGGTTTTTTATTATGTGCAGTATTTGAAGACATTACATTTGAGTCAGTGAAAAACAATCAGTCAAAGAATCATCTATGTCAACCCCCATGAAAACCATAGACATATAATGAATTAAATGATCTACCAATTTGTGAGCTCTTGAGATGATGAAAATCATCACTATCTTTCACAGTCATAGAAATCGTAAGCTGCAGTCTTCGGCAAGTTTTCTTTCTTTTCTTTTAAGTTAGATGGTAAAAGAAATACCTTTTGCATACTTACGTGGTGTTATAAATAGTGTCACTGCCGACACTTGAGTTTGAACATAGACCGCCAGTGAGCAAACACAGACAATCCCATTATTATAAAAAGCATGTGTACAGCAATGTCAAGATAAAAGCAAATTGTCTAAGGGGTACACATATGAGTTGATACCAAATATGATACTGAGTTGATACCAAATATGATACACATATGATACTGACTACCAAAAAGAGACCACACTGTAAGAAAAGGCCACCTAACAGCTGGAAGAGACTCTTTGTAAGGCAAACTATACATGAATGAGCATACAATCATTATACTGTAGCATTATATTAACATAAGATAATGTCACAAGCTTTCATCCATTTTGATGTGCTCACTATTCCTGTAAAATGGTAAACAGTTATTGGGTTTTTTATTATGTGCAGTATTTGAAGACATTACATTTGAGTCAGTGAAAAGCAAGCAGTCAAAAAATCATCTATGTCACCCCCACGAAAACCATGGACATATAATGAATTAAATGATCTACCAATTTGTGAGCTCTTGAGATGATGAAAATCATTGCTATCTTTCACAGCCATAGAAATCAAAAGCTGCAATCTCAGGCAAGTTTTTTTTTGTTTGTTTTTTTAAGTAGACGGTAAGAGAAATACCTTTTGCATACTTACATGGGCAATACGCTTTTCAAATTCATAAAGAGCACTGATTTTGTCGAGAGTTTTATGTTTGACACCAAGCAAAGCGGCAATTTTCTTCACATAATTTGTGAATAGTTTGGCAGATGCATTCTTGTTGTAGGCTTGTTTTGCTTTCAGAGTCAAGCCAGATTGCATGAACTGCAAAAAGAAAAGAACATAAATAATTTGGGCACTACTTAAGTTAACTGGTCCACTCATAAGAAGCAGGGGAAAATTCAGCAGGGAATAATTTTTGTAGATTAGAATTCATTAGACTTTCTTCAAGCAGCACCATTTGTAAGAATAAAAAATATTGATTTTTTTTACCATTTTAGAAGAAGAGTCCTATTCATAATACAAATCCAATGTCTTGATTCCTTAACGTATTATCTGTACTTTGTTATAATTTCGAATGTCAACTCTGAAAATGTTGTTATGCTATTGATAAATTTGTACAATTGATATTGTCCTTATCTCAATTTGTAATAAAATGTAGTTATCAATAACATAAGACCAGTTCCAAACTTGGTGAAAATAAAATCTGTGAGATGTTATTTAGCTTTTTTGGAGGATTGGGGTGGAGTGGAGTCACTTTTATGCCATTAAACACAGTAGATGATGAAAATCAGACCTGGGATATGCTGCTTAGTGTTTGGGGAGGGTAGAGTGGGAGAAGAGACTTTTATGCCATTAAACACAGTAGATGATGAAAATCAGACCTGGGATATACTGCTTAGTGTTTGTGGAGGGTAGAGCAGGAGAAGAGACTTTTATGCCATTAAACACAGTAGATGATGAAAATCAGACCTGGGATATGCTGCTTAGTGTTTGTGGAGGGTAGAGCAGGAGAAGAGACTTTTATGCCATTAAACACAGTAGATGATGAAAATCAGACCTGGGATATGCTGCTTAGTGCTTGGGGAGGGTAGAGTGGGAGAAGAGACTTTTATGCCATTAAACACAGTAGATGATGAAAATCAGACCTGGGATATGCTGCTTAGTGCTTGGGGAGGGTAGAGTGGGAGAAGAGACTTTTATGCCATTAAACACAGTAGATGATGAAAATCAGACCTGGGATATGCTGCTTAGTGTTTGGGGAGGGTAGAGTGGGAGAAGAGACTTTTATGCCATTAAACACAGTAGATGATGAAAATCAGACCTGGGATATGCTGCTTAGTGTTTGGGGAGGGTAGAGTGGGAGAAGAGACTTTTATGCCATTAAACACAGTAGATGATGAAAATCAGACCTGGGATATGCTGCTTAGTGTTTGGGGAGGGTAGAGTGGGAGAAGAGACTTTTATGCCATTAAACACAGTAGATGATGAAAATCAGACCTGGGATATGCTGCTTAGTGTTTGTGGAGGGTAGAGCGGGAGAAGAGACTTTTATGCCATTAAACACAGTAGATGAGGAAAATCAGACCTGGGATATGCTGCTTAGTGCTTGGGGAGGGTAGAGTGGGAGAAGAGACTTTTATGCCATTAAACACAGTAGATGAGGAAAATCAGACCTGGGATATGCTGCTTAGTGTTTGGGGAGGGTAGAGTGGGAGAAGAGACTTTTATGCCATTAAACACAGTAGATGAGGAAAATCAGACCTGGGATATGCTGCTTAGTGTTTGTGGAGGGTAGAGCAGGAGAAGAGACTTTTATGCCATTAAACACAGTAGATGATGAAAATCAGACCTGGGATATGCTGCTTAGTGCTTGGGGAGGGTAGAGTGGGAGAAGAGACTTTTATGCCATTAAACACAGTAGATGATGAAAATCAGACCTGGGATATGCTGCTTAGTGTTTGGGGAGGGTAGAGTGGGAGAAGAGACTTTTATGCCATTAAACACAGTAGATGATGAAAATCAGACCTGGGATATGCTGCTTAGTGTTTGGGGAGGGTAGAGTGGGAGAAGAGACTTTTATGCCATTAAACACAGTAGATGATGAAAATCAGACCTGGGATATGCTGCTTAGTGTTTGGGGAGGGTAGAGTGGGAGAAGAGACTTTTATGCCATTAAACACAGTAGATGATGAAAATCAGACCTGGGATATGCTGCTTAGTGTTTGGGGAGGGTAGAGTGGGAGAAGAGACTTTTATGCCATTAAACACAGTAGATGATGAAAATCAGACCTGGGATATGCTGCTTAGTGTTTGGGGAGGGTATAGTGGGAGAAGAGACTTTTATGCCATTAAACACAGTAGATGATGAAAATCAGACCTGGGATATGCTGCTTAGTGTTTGGGGAGGGTAGAGTGGGAGAAGAGACTTTTATGCCATTAAACACAGTAGATGATGAAAATCAGACCTGGGATATGCTGCTTAGTGTTTGGGGAGGGTAGAGTGGGAGAAGAGACTTTTATGCCATTAAACACAGTAGATGATGAAAATCAGACCTGGGATATGCTGCTTAGTGTTTGGGGAGAGTAGAGCGGGAGAAGAGACTTTTATGCCATTAAACACAGTAGATGATGAAAATCAGACCTGGGATATGCTGCTTAGTGTTTGGGGAGGGTAGAGTGGGAGAAGAGACTTTTATGCCATTAAACACAGTAGATGATGAAAATCAGACCTGGGATATGCTGCTTAGTGTTTGGGGAGGGTAGAGTGGGAGAAGAGACTTTTATGCCATTAAACACAGTAGATGATGAAAATCAGACCTGGGATATGCTGCTTAGTGTTTGGGGAGGGTAGAGTGGGAGAAGAGACTTTTATGCCATTAAACACAGTAGATGATGAAAATCAGACCTGGGATATGCTGCTTAGTGTTTGGGGAGGGTAGAGTGGGAGAAGAGACTTTTATGCCATTAAACACAGTAGATGATGAAAATCAGACCTGGGATATGCTGCTTAGTGTTTGGGGAGGGTAGAGTGGGAGAAGAGACTTTTATGCCATTAAACACAGTAGATGATGAAAATCAGACCTGGGATATGCTGCTTAGTGTTTGGGGAGGGTAGAGTGGGAGAAGAGACTTTTATGCCATTAAACACAGTAGATGATGAAAATCAGACCTGGGATATGCTGCTTAGTGTTTGTGGAGGGCCGGATGGAGGGAAGAGACTTTTATGCCATTAAACACGTTAGATGATGAAAATAAAACCTGCGAGATGTTACTTAACTTTTTTGGAGAGTGGTGTGGGTGAAGACACTTTTATGTTATTAAACACAATAGATGTTGAAAAACCGACCTGGGAGTTGTAGAGTCAGTTATGTGCCATGCGTGATACATGCTTAGGCGATCATGTATCTTTCAATACATGACTGACGAGACAGATTTTTTCCTGCAGTAGGTTGCTATTTCTTTCTGCAGTAGACCCGTGGCCATGGGTCTACCAGTCTGTCCTGCTATTTACCCATAGCTCAGGGAAGAAGAAGCGGATTCATACCTTTTCCAAGGATATTAGCATGTAAGTGAATGTAATGGGTTTCACTGGAATTTGAACTTGGCTCTCCGATTCCTCAATCTGAGCTGCTATCCATTACTCCACCGTGCCTCCAAGGTAACAACTCCTGCAGAGTGGGAGTTGTTACTTAGTGTTTTTTGGAGGGTGTGGTGGGAGAAGAGTCTTTTATGTCATTAAACACATTAGATGATTAAAATAAGACCTGCAAGATGTTACTTAGCTTTTTTGCAAGGTGGGGTGGGGGAAAATACTTTTATGCCATTAAACACAGTAGATGATGAAAATAAGACCTGGGAGTTGCTACTTAGCTTTTTGCATGTGCAGTGATGGAGGAAGACACTTTAATGCCATTAAACACAGTAGATAACAATAGATAAAAATACTTGAGCATTTTTAAACTTTCATTTTGAAATGAAAGTCACAAGAGGTAGCAAAAATACTGAAACTTCTTACAAACTTACCGTTAATACCGTTGAATTGGAATCCCAGTCACTATTCTCGACAGAAATGCTAAAAAAGGCTGAACCTCCGAGAAGTTGGTTGAGAATCAAAGGTTCCAGAAGGTTCCATGTTTTATTTGACCAACTGTTATTGCCTATACTCCAACCATGAAGGCTAGCTATCATCTGGAATTATAATGAAATCTATATGTAAAAAAAAGACATAAACCAGTATGTTTTCTTAAACATTGATATTTTTTGTATATAAGATGTCCCCAAAATTATACATATTTGACATGGATATTCTGGAAGTAAAAATTTGGCCTTGTAACAATACATTATTTTCTTGTGTATAATACAAGAAATTTTGTAAAATTAAAGGTAAAGGGGGCGGGGTGTATTATACACAAGTACACACTTTCAGAAATTTTTACTCAGCTTAAAAAATCTTTTATTTGAAAGAGTAATATTGCTAATACACTCAGCACAATAGATAATAAAATACAAAGTAGAAAGGTGTTAATAAGGTAATGCACATTATGTTTTCTCCAGAAGAGAAATATATCACATCTAGATGTCTAGTGGCAAAAATGGAGGATCATTTTATGTCTTAGTTGTAAAGGTAAAGTGATCCCCCACTTAATATTCATTTTTAAATCAAATAATAATGTACAAGAAAGGCTGTCACATTAGACTAGAAATAGTAAATTGAGCCACATTCGAAAAACCAGTACAGCTACCATACCTTTGTATAATATGAGAAATTTTGAATGAAAATTAAAGGTAAAAAAATTGTGGAGAGTTGTCTTATATGCAAGTACATGTTTTCAGAAATTTTTACTCTTATTTGAAACAGCAAGATTGCAGATCCACTCAGCACAAGAGATAATAAATCCCAAAGTAGTCAGGTAGTTGATAACAATTGCTTATAAAAGATATATGGACAATATTTATTTCTTTGTAAATCAGTGTAATTAAACATCTTTTGTCCCAGATACAGGAAATTCACCAAAATTGATTTAAAAATAATTAATAAAGCGAATACACAAGATCTGCCATGTTTTGAGAACATTAATGCACCTTTCCTGAAAATTCAAAAATGAGTTTTGAAATGGAAATTAGGAAAAGAAACATGAAATGTCTAAACATCCAGTTCATTTCTATTCTTTAATATCATGAAAAATTAAATATTATTATACATGTTTGACATTGATGTTTTAATGCACAATATGGTACAAAAATTTTCAAAAAAATATTTACATAGCGATGACTGTATTATACACAAGGATTTAATTTAATCTCTGTTTTTAGCTTCAGAATCACTGGGTTGTATTATACTGAAGTCATATTATACACAAGGAAATACAGTCATCATTATACAATGGAAAATACAGTAATCATACAAATTATATTCCAGTTATTACTAAACATATTGCTGTCACATGTCGGCCGGAGCAGCCCAATCTTCAATTTCCTGTGGCTTCAAACTTTTGAACTATAGTGTATGACATTATACTCAAGGATGTAATTTATTTGCTACTGGGTCGTATTATGCTCATGTCATATTATACACAAGGAAATAGTCATCATTATACACACAAAAATACAGTAATCATACAAATTATATTCCAGTTATTATTACTAAACATATTGCTGTCACATCTCGGCCAACACAACCCAATCCTTAATTTCCTGTGGCTTCAAACTTTTGAACTGTGGTGTACAACATTATACACAAGAATGTAATGTATTCCCTGTTTTTAGCTTCAGAATCCCAGGGTCATATTATGCTCATGTCGTATTATACACAAGGAAATAGTCATCATTATACACAGGAAAATATGGTAGTTTTTGTATGGAATGGAGTTGCTAGTTTCAATCCCAACAGGTTCTGAATTCATAATTGTCTTTCTCCTAGATTGGTTGCTAGCCAAAGCAACAAAATTACAAAATGCCATTTTGGCATTCGTTACAAAAGTTTCATAATTGATTCCATTCTTTTTTCAATGATTCTAAAAGCTATTTTCATTTTTTTTTTACTCTTCTGTCAAGTTCATCCTAGTTTGTGCCTTCAAACTTTTGAACTGTAGCAAACACAATTTTTCTTTATATTCCAGAAATAGTTGAATTATTTTACAAAAATGTCCTTTTTATTTTAGTTTACTTATGAAGATAGTTTTCATACAACAGGAAATAAATGAGACACAGGAAGATTTCTTGATGATGCCTCCTCTTACCGAGATTGCTGCTTGAATTCACATAGAATAGGACTACTTGATATGTTGTCCTTTATTTATATCTGGTGTGCGGACGTAGTAGCAGACACAAAATGCAAGCAAATAATTAACAGAGAAATGCTTGGCTCAATTTGAATGTGTGTTACTTAAAGAGTATTTAGAAAAATATGACAAACTGGAAAGGTTTTTTTGTACATATTTCATCCATTAGGATTTCATCGAACGAGGCTTTGTTGACATATGTGCACGAAATGAGAGATGCACGTAGTTTCAAAATTTTTGAAAGAATATTTTTTTCAATCTAGCCAAATTCATCTGTATTCTTTTTCTTTTTCTCTCAACTTTGTCCCTGACTATCCCACACTTTGACAATATAAAATCTACCAAAAATGGTGATATACTGTAAGAGTCTGGATGCAAATTTATCGTGGCTGAACTAGCGATCAAGGCACTTTCCAGATATTTTCATCTCAGTGCATTATTTTCTCTTTTAATCAAAATAGCATTCCCTATTTCAAAATTGTGGTCCATTTTGTTACGGTGAACAACCAATGCATTTTGTGTGTTGCTATTTAAAATGTCCCTTTTGCGTTCATATAGATTCTTTTTTACTTCATTTTTGTACTCCATTTTTGGCCTGATCTGGCTCTTATAAAGGTGTAGAGGATGGCAGGAGGAGTCAAGTACTTACTGGAGCAGTACAGGGAACTGACCATTTTTCCAGCATCTTTAGTGATGGATTATACAGTTTAACCCGGATATAAGAGACCCAGATATAAGATAAACCCGGATATAAGAGTGATTTTCTCTGGTCCCAAATTAGAGCCTGTGTTAATAAAACAAAATAGACCAAACCCGGATATAAGAGAAACCCGGATATAAGATACTTCTTCTCCTGTCCCAACAACTCTCTTATATCCGGGTTACACTGTATATATAAGTTCTACTTGATTAAAACAGACAAACCTAAAACTATATAAAAAAATATCTACCAAGAATGGTAATATATTGTAAGAGTCTGGATGCAAATTTATCGTGGCTGAACTAGCGATCAAGGCACTTTCCAGATATTTTCATCTCAGTGGATTATTTTCTCTTTTAATAAAGAGTATAACATTTCTAATAACGTAAAACCTGAGACTTTGCAGATTAATCATTTGATATGTTTTAAATGTCATGCAACTTTCATTTTTCTCTGTAAATTATAAGTTAATTAAATTTTATTTTAACTTCATATCAACTCCGCTAGGATATCATATTTCATTAATAATTTTCAATAAAATGAAATTTTCATTCTGTCTGAAATTTATTAATTCATAGAATATGTTCGAATAATGTGTCCGCTATAATTTGAATCTAATTTGTTCATTTCACTTAATTTTAATTTATACAGATTTTAAAGTTTTTGTTTACAATCCCTATAAAATAAAAATGGTACTCTTTTTTTTACTCATTTTTTTAAAACATAATCAATTTGTCCGGGTAGTGATTCTTGATTTGTCAGTGAGGTGACTTCTTGATGCTATTGAAAAGTGTCTGAAAATCATGAAATTAATTAAAAAAAAAAAAAATTTCCGACGAAAGATCGGGGCGATCTGAAATATCAAATATATATATATATATAAAATATAAATAAATACTTTCACAAAAAAAACATTCAATTTTTTTTCTTTTAATTTATCAAGAAAGTATACGTGGCTTCTCATTATGCTATATATATATATATATATATATATATATATATATTTAAAGACATTTATATTATGTTTAACGTTCTTTTTATAGATACAAGTATTTAAGCAAATGCTCTGTTTTATAATAAACAGTATTAAATAACATTTACCGGCCTGAATGTCCGAGAAATTTTCATACAAAATTTTCACTCTCCGACAGGAATCGAACCTGTATCCTATACGGAACCATCATTTCGCGTGATGTGCCTTAACCATTCGGCCACAGACGAGCGTCTGGTTAGCAAGGTCGATTTTACTATCTTTAAACTTAAATCTTCCATGAATCTCTTCTATTCATATCTGCTCTAGCGTATCAAATGTAAACAAATGACGTCATATATTTTTGAATTGGACATAGTCCGACAATTTATTTAAAGACATTTATATTATGTTTAACGTTCTTTCTCGGACATTCAGGCCGGTAAATGTTATTTAATACTGTTTATTATAAAACAGAGCATTTGCTTAAATACTTGTATCTATAAAAAGAACGTTAAACATAATATAAATGTCTTTAAATAAATTGTCGGACTATGTCCAATTCAAAAATATATATATATATATATATATATATGTGTGTGTGTGTGTGTGTGTGTGTGTGTGTGTGTATATATTGGCTTTGATGCCCACAGGACATATTGAAAACAGGAGGGACAGAGAAAAGCAGTGAATGACATACGTAACAAGCTTGTGTAAATGGTTGGCAGCACAGGGATTAGAGACATAGTAAAAAGACGAAGTTTAGTAAGTGCTACAAAGGACAGGAAATTGTGGAGAGCCATGATCGCCAACCTCCTGAAGGGACATGGTGCATAGAAAACAACCATCTAGCTTGAGTGGAACTTGAGCCTTGAATTGGAGGATATTTAGTACGAAAATAATAAAATTTGCTTCTTTTTTTTTTTTTAATTTAACCAAACTTGCCTTTTTGACAGGTGCAGCTCCTTGCAGTTCGATGTCACTTTCATTCTGACAATTTTTGAAGTACAATAAAGCTTTTTTAATAGATTTCACAGTTTTCCCATTTTGTTGTGAACTAGATTCAGTCAAAATCTGGAAACAAAGAAAAAAAAAAAAATTAAAAAAAAAAAAATTTTTTAAAAAAGAAAATTCAAAACTTGTTGATGTGGCTTTATTAAAATGTATCAAAAATATTTTCATTTCTTACAGACCATTACCTTATTTCATGTTCATATCTAAAGACTATTTACGACTCCACTATATTAATACCATTATTGTTATATATTAGACTGTATCAAATGTATTTTCGTTTTTTAGTCTTTTACTCGAGAGCTTATTTCATGTATACATTTAAAGACTATCTATGACTCCAGTATATCATTAATGTTATTGTATGTGAATATATATATATATATATATATATATATATATAATTTAGCTCTTCAAAATACATTTCAATTGAGCACTGTTGAGTGATAAGCTAATTCTATAAACAACAGCCACCTGCACTAATGCAAAGCTCTTCAGTAAAATGAATGGAGCACTTTGGCTGATTGGCATTTGTTTACATTCGTAAAAACAATATGCTTGATTTAGTTGTGTAACTCTACCGAGTGAAGATAGCTCTGGCTGACACCAAATTAGTTGAGTTTCAATCCTGGCTTGAGGCAATCGGATGTCTAGTCGCACTGAGGAGCTGTGATACAGCGAAACAGTACTGTCTGTGAATGACATTATATATATATATATATATATATATATATATATATATATATATATATATATGCTCCCAGGAAAACTGGTTGAGCTCTCTTGAGAAAAAGGTAATTTTAAAAACATTGGCTCCTACTGCTATTAATGCATTGCTCTTCAACTGAATTGAGCTCCCCGAGCCACTGGCATATTTCGTATAGAAAACTTAAAATTCCCCTTTCTTTCTGCCATGCAATGATAGCTTAAGGGTAGGCTCTCTGACTGATGCCAAACCAGTCAGGATTTGATCCCAGCTTGAAGCAATTCAGATGTCTAACCACACTAAGACCTG
This sequence comes from Acanthosepion esculentum, assembly GCA_964036315.1. Lineage (NCBI taxonomy): Eukaryota > Metazoa > Mollusca > Cephalopoda > Sepiida > Sepiidae > Acanthosepion > Acanthosepion esculentum. The sequence continues at coordinate 17,104,020 of OZ038509.1, read as the reverse complement.
TGATACAGCAAAACACTCCGTCTCTGGATGACTATATATATATTATTTTTATTATAATCTCTTATAATAAAAATAATATATATATTGCTCTACTTTGTATTGAGCACTTTTTAAAAGTACATGCTATGAACAGTACAATTTTACTCCATCTTTTCTTTTTCTCATTTGGATATGTATATATATATATATATATATATATATATTGTCATCCATAGACAGACTGTTTCGCTGTATCACAGCTCATCAGTGTGGCTAGACATCTGGTTGCCTCTAGCTAGGATCGAAACCCAACCGAATTGGCGTCAGTTGGGGATTCTACCACTAAGCCGTTGGCGCACGTCAGGGACGAAGGTGAATTTAAGTGTATTTATTTTTAGACAAACACAGTGACTGAGAGAACTCGATTCGATTTACCAAAGAGTCTTGCATTATTAGCCATAATAGTCACTGTCTACAGACCCACACTTCTTCCCCAGAGAGCTATATATAACAGGTGCTACAACCTGGGGTCAGAGTGGGCCTGGGAACAACAACAATTAAGCGTTAGTTTCACACTCCTCAAAACCTCTAATCTCCTGATCAGAGACCTTGCTGCCAGATGTAGTTTATCATCATACCCAGGACTAAGATTAATAAGTGTGTCTGTGTGTTCATAAATTAAAACATATAATAAGAAGTCAATTCTGATTCCATTGAACTACTGCCAATTAAAAGAAGTATTCAAATCAAACATACATTTCCAATCTCATCCTGGAGGTGGTGCTGCATATATTGAAGAACGGTGAGTTTGGAAGCCCTCAAGGTTGCATTGTTGGCTTGGATCCAACGATCACAGGAGAATGAATAGAGATCATCACAAGGGTCAATGCTTTGATTCATCATGTTCAAAATAAAGGCACTTGAACGAATACATTTGTCATCAATACAAACCTGGCAAAAAATATATATATAAAGATTAAAAACATTGTCAAGTAAATAAGAAAATTTCATGTGTTGAGGAAACTCAACCTCAAAAATTATGCTAAAACCAATAATAAAATAAAAGTTTAGCCCAAAAATTAGCATTAAAAAGCTTCAACTCATTTTCTTTGATTCATTTTTTTAAATGGTATAAATCTACATCAGTCTGCACTCTCAAGGGTCTTAATGGTGAAATAGTGGCTACGGTGGTTTCTCCTATAAGGGGATCCAGAAGGTAAATTTTCTTTATTAAGAATCTCAAATGTACAGGCCAATTTCCACAGTTTAAAAACCACAGATATCTACTCAAATACATATATCTAGGGATGGTGCAAGGATCTCATGTCCCTCCACCCCAATCTATGATATGGGGGCAGCCCCAAATCTACAATACAGGCCCCACCTGTTTACTACATCTCAATTTTCATAAGGTAGTATTCATATAACATACAATTTTTATTGTAACCTAATTATGTAGAACAATGGATCAAATGCAATATAGGTGAATAATTCAACTAGAAAATTTGAAAATAAATACAATGTATCCAAATACAAATTAGAGACATATCATAATATATTTGGTTTCCTTTTGAGAAAAAAAAAGAAATCTGATTTTAGTAGAAGCTATGTTTTACAGTTTTTATTTATGATACCGAATCTATATACTCCCCTCCCACACTCTACTACATCTCAATTTTCATAAGGTAGTATTCCTAAGAAATACAAATTTTATTGTAACCTAATTATCTACAATCATGGATCATATGCAATATAGGTGAACAATTCAATTAGAAAAATTGAAAAATAAATACAATGTAGCTAAATACAAATTAGAGACCTGTCATAAAAGATCATTCCATCTTAAATAAATCAACAATGTTTTGTGTCAATTTTTAACAACTGGAGATTTTTCTTGTTAAAAAGTTGAAGAATTTTAACACATTCAACATTATAGATAAAAAATAGTGAATTCTATATAGTGTTTTTTCAAGACTTAGCATGAGCAAAAAAATTCACGGATTCAAACAAAACAAAAAACAATGATGTCAAAATCAGAAAAAATTTTGCGTCCTTTAATAGCCAGTTGTGTTTAGTTTGATTTGTAACATGTATAAATGTAGGTAGAAAAAAAGTAAATGTTGATAAGTTAATGCCCAGGGTCCCCCAATCAGGTTTCAGGGGTTAGTATGCACCGGCCCTGCATACACTGACTAAATATATTTAAAGTAATAAAAAATAATGACAGGTCAGACTTATTATGATGAATGACCAATGCATTGACTGTATTTTTTGGTCAAAGTTGTTCATTGTAATAATTTCAACTTAAAGAATAAAACAGAAAAGTAATTTATTAAGGTAAAAAATATTGAAAGTGTACAAACTTCTGAGTTGTTCTCAGTAAATTTGCACCCAGTATCATAGAGCATATTATGTTTTTTACCAAAACTACTGCTATTACTATGTGGGATATCTTTCTTTTATAAGGCCAAAGAGCCGCTCAAGGTAGAGGGTTACAGAATAAAAAGCATAGGTTATATGGAAGAAGTTAACCCTAAGATTGTAGTGATCCAGAGAAGCATATTCATGGGAGTTGATGCCACAAGACTGTAGTGATCCAGAGAAGCATATTCATGGGAGTTGATGCCACAAGACTGTAGTGATCCAGAGAAGCATATTCATGGGAGTTGATGCCACAAGACTGTAGTGATCCAGAGAAGCATATTCATGGGAGTTGATGCCACAAGACTGTAGTGATCCAGAGAAGCATATTCATGGGAGTTGATGCCACAAGACTGTAGTGATCCAGAGAAGCATATTCATGGGAGTTGATGCCACAAGACTGTAGTGATCCAGAGAAGCATATTCATGGGAGTTGATGCCACAAGACTGTAGTGATCCAGAGAAGCATATTCATGGGAGTTGATGCCACAAGACTGTAGTGATCCAGAGAAGCATATTCATGGGAGTTGATGCCACAAGACTGTAGTGATCCAGAGAAGCATATTCATGGGAGTTGATGCCACAAGACTGTAGTGATCCAGAGAAGCATATTCATGGGAGTTGATGCCACAAGACTGTAGTGATCCAGAGAAGCATATTCATGGGAGTTGATGCCACAAGACTGTAGTGATCCAGAGAAGCATATTCATGGGAGTTGATGCCACAAGACTGTAGTGATCCAGAGAAGCATATTCATGGGAGTTGATGCCACAAGACTGTAGTGATCCAGAGAAGCATATTCATGGGAGTTGATGCCACAAGACTGTAGTGATCCAGAGAAGCATATTCATGGGAGTTGATGCCACAAGACTGTAGTGATCCAGAGAAGCATATTCATGGGAGTTGATGCCACAAGACTGTAGTGATCCAGAGAAGCATATTCATGGGAGTTGATGCCACAAGACTGTAGTGATCCAGAGAAGCATATTCATGGGAGTTGATGCCACAAGACTGTAGTGATCCAGAGAAGCATATTCATGGGAGTTGATGCCACAAGACTGTAGTGATCCAGAGAAGCATATTCATGGGAGTTGATGCCACAAGACTGTAGTGATCCAGAGAAGCATATTCATGGGAGTTGATGCCACAAGACTGTAGTGATCCAGAGAAGCATATTCATGGGAGTTGATGCCACAAGACTGTAGTGATCCAGAGAAGCATATTCATGGGAGTTGATGCCACAAGACTGTAGTGATCCAGAGAAGCATATTCATGGGAGTTGATGCCACAAGACTGTAGTGATCCAGAGAAGCATATTCATGGGAGTTGATGCCACAAGACTGTAGTGATCCAGAGAAGCATATTCATGGGAGTTGATGCCACAAGACTGTAGTGATCCAGAGAAGCATATTCATGGGAGTTGATGCCACAAGACTGTAGTGATCCAGAGAAGCATATTCATGGGAGTTGATGCCACAAGACTGTAGTGATCCAGAGAAGCATATTCATGGGAGTTGATGCCACAAGACTGTAGTGATCCAGAGAAGCATATTCATGGGAGTTGATGCCACAAGACTGTAGTGATCCAGAGAAGCATATTCATGGGAGTTGATGCCACAAGACTGTAGTGATCCAGAGAAGCATATTCATGGGAGTTGATGCCACAAGACTGTAGTGATCCAGAGAAGCATATTCATGGGAGTTGATGCCACAAGACTGTAGTGATCCAGAGAAGCATATTCATGGGAGTTGATGCCACAAGACTGTAGTGATCCAGAGAAGCATATTCATGGGAGTTGATGCCACAAGACTGTAGTGATCCAGAGAAGCATATTCATGGGAGTTGATGCCACAAGACTGTAGTGATCCAGAGAAGCATATTCATGGGAGTTGATGCCACAAGACTGTAGTGATCCAGAGAAGCATATTCATGGGAGTTGATGCCACAAGACTGTAGTGATCCAGAGAAGCATATTCATGGGAGTTGATGCCACAAGACTGTAGTGATCCAGAGAAGCATATTCATGGGAGTTGATGCCACAAGACTGTAGTGATCCAGAGAAGCATATTCATGGGAGTTGATGCCACAAGACTGTAGTGATCCAGAGAAGCATATTCATGGGAGTTGATTCCACAAGACTGTAGTGATCCAGAGAAGCATATTCATGGGTGTCGGTTCCACAAAGCAGTGAAACTTACATCTTACCAATGGGATTTAAAGGGAATGAGGGTGGTTTGCTATAATGTGTGTGTTGTGGTGGGTCTTAGCCATGAAGTTTAAAACTAACCAGTTTTTACCTTCATAGCTAAGGAATGTACCTCATCTAAACACTCTCCATGGAAATAGAAACAGTGTAGGGAGAGGCTTGCAATCTTTCATCTGTGAGAAAGGGGTTGTAGGGTGCAAAATAAACTTTTGGACTCTATTGAGACTAGAAAGTGAATATATAGCAGCGGTACTTCATTTTGGCCTGATCTGACTCTTGTAAAAATAGAGGATATTAGGAAGAGTTTTTTTTGTTTACCAGTTCACCACAAGCAAGGCAGTAAAGCCACTAAGATACAAAGGTTTACTGATTGTGAAAGAATTAGAAAAAAAAAGAAACATTATTAAGGAAGAAAAACAATAGAAGAGCAATCAAGAAGACAATAGATAATGATTGACATTGCATTTAAATTCTTGAAGATCAAAGTTGGCTGGAAAGCATGGCGCCAGAAGAGAGTTCCACAAAACTGATCATTGTTCCAGCATCTCTTTGCAAGTGAGCACTGCATTAACAATATTTTTTAGAATAACAATGATTTTTTGAGATGCAAGTTCTACTTTTTAACCCATAGTTGGGGGAGGATATGGATTCATACCTTACCCAAGTGTATGTAAGTGAATGTAACAAACCCTACTGGAATTTGAACCTAGTTATCCAATTTCTCATTCCAAGCCACAATTTATTACATCACCTGCATGTCCACGTGACGATGAATGAAGTGCGCAACATGAATGCAACAGAAGTTGGTATAAAGTTGAAATTATGAGGATAAGAAGGATAGATAACAACTGAGCCTTGTCTTGATGAGGTCAAGATTAAAGTGATCAGGGAAACACACATGTGAGAATCTGTTCCACATAGTGGCAGTTCTTTTTGTTTTCTTTTTTAATCAAATTCACCCCATGCAAGGTAGTAAAGACACTAAGACGCAAGGGGGTTACTGAATGTGAAAAAATAAGAAAAAAAGAGAAATATTATTAAGGAGCAAGAACAATAAAAGAAGAGTAGTCAGAAGACAACAGATAACGTTTGACATTGCATTGAAATTCTTGAAGATCAAAGTTGGCTGGAAAGCATGGTGCTGGAAGAGAGTTCCACAAAACTGGTCATTGTTCCAGCATCTTTAACAATGGGTCATATGTATGAGTTTCACTTGAGGTTTGGGTTAAGCTTAAGTCCCTATAGACACTCAAACTAGAAACCAACAACACCCTTGTCTAATTCAAATTTTATCACCCTTTGCTACAACTGCAAGTAGATTTTGACAGCAGATGTTGTGGTAAAAAAAGTGCGTTTGAAAAATATGGCAGTAATATATAGATGAGACTTCTCATGAAACTTGAGTTTGCATCTTATATCTTTGTTTTTTTATAGCTTATCACCCCTTTTTGGTTTATTTGACACCATAAGATTTTGGATTTTAAAAATAATACTTTTTTTGTTAAGAACAATTAGATTGAGACAACACAGCTCTTGAGCATGCAGAGAGGACCAGCATGCCAAACCCTTTTGAACACCTTCAAGATATCTAAATCCAGAGCCCAAGCTTTGTCTTTCTTATCTAAAGCCTGATAGAAAGATCCAATAATAAACATTAACACATTGGCAGTATCCCTGGAGAAATGAAAGCCATCCTGTTTATCTCAAAGAAGGCTGTATGAAATGAGATGCTTTGATTCAGCATTGGTTAGAGCCTCGAGTTCTTTGCCAAAGAGATAAAAGACTAATTGTGCAAGTGAATATTGCATTAAAACTGTTTTTTAGAATAACCATAATTTTTCCAGAGAGAAGTCATACTATTTAACCCATAGTTGGACAAAGGAGGTTTGCACGTAAGTGAATGTAATGAACCCAACTGGAATTAAAACTTGGCTTTTAATTTCTCAATTGCTATACATTACATCTGTTATATTCCAAGCTAAGGGAATAAATACTTAACACCAGGTGGATAATAGAAGAAAGGTTTATTGTACACAACCGGTACCAATATGAAATACGGTACAGTTATACACACAGATCAATCTAGTAGTGAGTGCCACTAGTTGGAAGGTCGGACATGCTTGTGTGTTCTCTCTCTCTCTCTCTCTTCCTGAAGTCTCTCGTAGACGGTTGACTTTATAGGTACTTACTACCTATAGTGTAATCATTCACGGGGGTGACTGGTTATCCCATTGCACCAACATCAAATGCACATCCACCGCTACAAAGACACACTCAGGAAGATCAACATAGACACTGACGTTTAGGAAGATCTTGCGTCTGAAAAATCTAGTTAGAAGTCACTGCTGATAAATGGTATTAACACCATCACCAAGACATCAACCTTATCTTCAGGGCTTACATCTACATCACATTGAAACACTGGTTCCTATACACTAACTGGTTAAGCAACATGAAGCTTGGTCAGTACCTAGTTGGGTGAATGCATAAGAATACCAGCTGCTGTAGGCTTTAGTATGCAGGGGGGTGTAATAGATAATGGCTCAGAATCGTTAATCAGAGAACCATGTTCCAATTCCAGCTGGGTTTGTAATATTCACTTATATGCAAATACACTTGGGAAAGGTATGAATCCACTTCTTCTCTCCCCAGTTATTGGTTAATTAGTAATCACTAAAATCATTATTATCTAAAAAAAAAAAAAAAAAAAAAAACTGCATGCAAAATATTTAAATTTCGGTATTAAATAACCTATAGAGACTGATAAACAAAACCAGCCAACCAACTTATCTTGGGAACTTGTCTTTAAGAATTTTACTAAAAGCGGATGAATTCCAAGGTTACATTAAGTTGAAAAAAAATCAAACTTTTAGCCAGAGATACCTGTTTGCTTTCATCGATGCTTGCCCGCCAAATGTAAAGACTGATGAAGACAATGAGAATGGTGGAAGTGAAAATAAGTGAAAAGATCAAAAACCGTTTCAGGATATCCATCTTGCCACAGCAACCTGAAGATGGCTCTTCTGAAAAATAAGAAAAGAAACTTTACAATAAAATAAAAGGAAATGAAAACTTTTAAAGGCTGTAAAAAAAAATGAATAACTGTCATTAACTATTTCACAATTAATTAGATGTATATCACATCTTTCTTGTTCTGATAAACATGTTTCAAGACCTTTCCTGGACTCCTTCAGTACTGTAGCCATTCAATAAACTATCATCAACTTTTTTATATTGATTACTATGTATTGATGCCTTGCTGGAACTGATTCAATACTGTAGTCATTCAATAAACTACCCCCTCACCTTTCTTTTTCTGATAACCATGTTTCAAGACCTTCCATGGACTACTTCAGTACTGTAGCTATTCAATAAACTATCCTCACCTTTCTTGTTTACTATGCTTTGATGCCTTTTGGAATTGCTTCAATAATGAGGTTATTTGATAAATTATCCTTATCTTTCTTGTTTTGATTAGTACATTTTAATACTTATCCTGTACAGCTCCAGTATTGCAGTTCTTCTATGAATTATCCTCATCTTTCTTGTTTCATTTACTCTGTTTCAAAGCCATTTTAACACCCTGTCCATTCAGGATCTAGGTGCTCATGACTTTCTACAAATGTTTCTTTTTATCCGTGAATACCAGGCATTATTCAGAAAGATGGCAGATTGCTTTTCTTTTGTTTTCTCCTGGTTTACAATTTGGAATTTTCCTTCTCTTTGAATGGTTGCCAAACAAAGATAGAGAACACAGTCTATACTGCTATTAAGCATTTAGCTATTTGGAGAAGAAATGGAGTCATGCTGTCAGGAAGGGCATTAGTGTGAAAGTAAATGCTACAGACTAGCCCAGAATTTGAACTCTGCTCACTGATTCAACTTTCTGTGTAAATAACCTATATCAGACAACAATTAAAAATAACCATTAAATGTTAACAGCCATTAAAATAACCATTATAAGACAGCCATTAAAATAAGCATTAAATATTAACAACCATTAAAATAATCATTTTTAATTACTTTTTTTATAGTTGTGCAGTGTAATTTTAATTATCATTTTGTGATTGATTATTATCACATCTTAAGTACGTCATTCTATCCTCAATTGATAAGATTTTTTATCATTAGCATTAATAAAGAACACACATTGTAAACTTATGTTAAGTTCTTGTTCATTGCTAACTGATACACCTCACACAGTCATCCATAACAGAGATTTAAACTGATTTATTTTTTATGGCTTGTCAACCCTTTGTGGGTTATTTCAAGCTGAGGCATATTTTGGATTATAAGAATACTTTTTATTTTTGTGAATGATTATTACATTAATATTTTTTTGAGAATAACAGTAATTTTTCCAGATACAAGTCTTATTATTTAACCCATACTTAGGGGAGGAGATAGATCCATACCTTCCCCAAGAATATTTGTGCATAGGTGAATGTAATGAACTCGAGTGAAATCTGAACTCAGCATTCTGATTACTCATTCCAAGCTGCTATCCATTACACCACCTGCACATCCACCACATAACAAAGAAGACAATCACATATAGAAATGAAAAGTGTGGGTTACATTTTTTTAGTTTCTCTTCATATAGCCTCTCCGTCATGGGTATGACGATAAACTACATCCGCGTCCAGGGTAAGATGATAAACTATGTCCAACAGCAAGGCCTCTGATCTAGAGGTTTCGTGGAGCGTGGAACCACCTCTTAATTGCTGGTGTTCCCAGGTCCACCCTGACCCGGGGTGGTAGCACCTGTTAGGGTCCCAGCTATGGGCAAATAGCTAACCCCGAAACTGAGGTAAAAAGCATTATGAAAGTATAAAAATAGGTTTTAATACCAGAAATATTTTTTTTTAAATTATTACCAGCAATAAATTTTTGAAGAAAAAAACTATTACCAGCAATATATTTTTGAAAAAAAAAATATTACCAGCAATACATTTTTGAAAATAATATTACCAGCTATACATTTTCCAGGAAAAAAATATTACCAGAAATAGATTTTTGACAAAAGAAAATATTACCAGGAAAAAAGTTGTCAGCATTAAATAACCCATTGGGGTTGATATACCGTAAAACAAAACAAACCAAACCAAACCAGTAGAAAACCTCTAAAGCAAACATATTCATAAAATTAACAAGTGATTCTTGTCCTGATTTGAACATCTAACAGAAGCGTGGAGAAAAATTTTGATCCTCAGTAGAGTGCACAGATACTACACTGATCCTAGGAAAAGAGCTGAAGAACAACATTATGATCCTCAGCTGAGTGCACAGATACTACACTGATCCTAGGCAAAGAACTGAAGAACAACATTATGATCCTCAGTTGAGGGCACAGATACTACGCTGATACTAGGCAAAGAGCCGAGGAACAAAATTATGATACACAGGAGAGTGCCCATATACTATACTAATCCAAGGCAAGGACCAAAGAAGCAACATTTTAGTCCTCAGTAGAGTGCCCAGATACTCCACTGATCCTAGGTAAATAGCTGAGAAGAAACATTTTGATTCTCAGCAATTTGCACAGATATTATTCTGATCTTAGACAGAGAGTTAAGGAGCAACATTTTAATCCTCAGCAGAGTGTACAGATCCTAGGGCAAATTGTCTCTTGAAGAGTATAAGTCATAACAAAGTTTTAAGGTAAAGAGTATATCCATGCAAAAAATGCTCCTTGACATTCTGCAAAGCTGACTATTGCCCCCAAAATGGTTTCAATGGCCCCAAATTAATGGTATGATTCACAGCTTCTGTAGATATTGAGCTAATAGAACATCATTAAAAGAGATGTTTATAAGAATGGAACACAATATTCAAGCAGAGTTCATTGGGAAGCAATGTAGAGTTATATTTGATCAGTGGGCAAAAGATTTTGAGTCGTTCATAGAAATATTTGCCCAGCATGACAGAAGACAACACAAGTGGAGAGTAATGTTTTGAACCATTATTATAAACTGTTAAATTAAAGACCTCTTCAAAGTTAATATCAAGATAAATGCAAAGAATTACTGTATGTTCCTGGACAAGATATTTTTAGACTGGTACAGAACACTGCCAATATATTTTAAGATAATATTTTCATGAAAGACAATATTCTCTCACATTTTACAATGCTCATCTTGACCTCCAAAACGATTTCAAAGATGCTTAACGATATGCCTCCAAGCTTCTCTAGATTTTAAGTTAATAGAACATTTTTATCCCCTCATTAAAAGAGATGTTTATAAGAATGGAACACAATATTCAAGCAGAGTTCATTGGGAAGCAATAAAAAGTGTTGCAAGTAATGTTCAAGTTGGAACAGTAGATAAGTTAACAAAAATCAATGGATAAAGAATTGATTAAGATTATAGAATGTCAAGAAGTCTATGTAAAATAATAATTTATTCGGGTTTATGGAATAAGGTGTTAATCAAAAATGTTTCTTTAGCATTTATGGATTTTTTAGGATAATTTTTGTTGCCCTTTTCATAATAAAACGATCATGAAGCAAACATGGCTCTCCACAGATTCCTTTCCTTTATTATTTATGAATTGCCATGACATCTTGGGAAAGATAGTAGAGTGATTTCCCCATTTCCTTCTTCTAAACTAGTTCCCCTTTTTTTAGAGGCTACATCCTTTCAGGGTAGAGGTGATCATGGCTCTCCACAGATTCCTTTCCTTAATTATCTGTGAATTGCCATGAATTCTTGGGAAAGATAATAGAGTGATTTCCCCATTTCCTTCTCCTAAACTAGTTCCCCCTTTTTTAGAGGTTACATCCTTTCAGGGTAGAGGTGATCATGGCTCTCCACAGCTTCCTTTCCTTAATTATCTGTGAATTGCCATGACATCTTGGGAAAGGTAGTAGAGTGATTTCCCCATTTCCTTCTTCTAAACTAGTTCCCTTTTTTAGATGACATGTTCCTTCAGGACGAAAACAATCATAGCTCTCCACAGATTCCTTTCCTTAATTATCTGTGAATTGCCATAAGTTCTTGGGAAAGATAATAGAGTGATTTCCCCATTTCCTTCTCCTAAACTAGCTCCCCTTTTTTTAGAGGCTACATCCTTTCAGGGTAGAGGTGATCATGGCTCTCCACAGATTCCTTTCCTTTATTATCTGTGAATTGGCATGGCTTCTTGGGAAAGATAGTAGAGTGATTTCCTCATTTCCTTCTCCTAAACTAGTTCCCTTTTTTTAGATGCCATGCCCCTTCAGGACGGAAACAATCATGGCTCTCCACAGATTCCTTTCCTTTATTATCTGTGAATTGGCATGGCTTCTTGGGAAAGATAGTAAAGTAGTTTTCTGTTCTCTTGCACATTGCAGAATAAAACCTGACATTCCCAAAATAAGTTTCATTTTTTATAACACTAGAACTATTATAACTTAAAACTCGCATGAGATATTGTTCATATAAAGAAATATATATACTGAATATTTTACAAACATTAGTTGGTCCGTACCAATTTTATTGTGAAAAAATAGACTCCCTTAATAAAATCTGACAATTTAGTAATTGTAAAGGGGATCAATTTCTTACTTAATAATAATAGAAAACTGATGCCCCATTTATATCCAATAGAAATTTATATTAATATTTAATATAAATATGTCTTGAAATTTTCCCTTCAAGAACTAGCAAGCACCAATTTTATTATAAAAACATTGACTCACATAATAAAATCTGACAGTGTAATAATTGTAAGGGAGATCTATTTATTACATAAAAACAATAGAAAACCAATCCCCCACTTTATATCCAGGAGAAATATATATGAATATTTAATAGAAATGCATCCTGAAAATTTTCACAACAAAAAACAGTGAAAACACTGACTTACATTATGAAATCTGAGATGGTGTAAGTTGGATAGAATGCACAGATACTACACTTCATGTTTACTTGCCACCCCATGCTGGCAGGATGTGACACAAGGTTTAATGTGGGGAATATGAGCACATGCACCTGGGCCAGGTCCAAAAATAGCCCAGCCCCCTCAATTGTCAGTTATGCTGACATCGATATTACTACCGATCCCTGGCCTCTTTAGTACAATGAGGGGAATATTATCATGGTAGCTCTCAAAAGACAAAAACACAAATGAGAGATAAAATGTAATTATTACTGCCTCAAAGCAAATGCTACAGTAGTATCTTAAGTAGGCTGGAAAGCCATACTTTGAACAAATGTAGATCACCCAGATATGCCACTGTTCCTAGCTAGAGTGCCAGGGAGCAATATTTTGAGCCTAGGCAGATTGCACAGATACTACACTGATCCTCGGCAGAAATGCTAATCCATATGCAAATCATTCTGCCATTTTTTACAATGGGTATTGTGCTAATTTTCAATGTAGTCGCAATTAGAATCAATATACAGTGCAACTCCTCTAAACCGAAAATCCAATATGTTCGGTATTGGGGGTACTGTTCGAATTCGAGGAAGAAATCACTGCTGTGGCAAGCTTAAAATTTTTATCAAGTTTTAGAGTTTAGGATACAAAAGGTAGTTTGTAATGTTGATTCGTTTTTATTTAAAGTGTAGATAGAGCACATAAATGTACAAAAAATAATTGACAACTCACAGTAATGAAAGAAATTGTGCTAAACAAATATTATAATTTGTGAAAAACTAAGACACTTTCTGAAATGATTAAAAATTTATGAAAGTTATAAATTTATCATTCAAAAATAATTACAATCTGTAAAGGAAGTCAAAAATAAGTATATACAATTCAACACTGCTAAACCGAACATCCGAGATGTTTGGTATTAAGGATACTGTTCTGATTCAAGAAAGAAAAGGCTTCAAATTTATGTGAATACAAAAGTTCAGATTTGAAGATGAGTCCTTATTCAAGGAAGTCGAGATTATGCTATGTTCAGGTTTGGGGAGTTTTACTCTCTCTATATATATGTTTGGTACTGAAATGTTTGGTATTGAGGGTACTGTTCTGATTCGAGGAAGAAAAGTCTTCATATTTATGTGAATACAAAAGTTTGGATTTGAAGACGAATCCTTATTCGAGGTAGTCAAGATTATGCTTATAATCATGTTATTATTTGGGGAAATCTACTGCATATATTATTCCTCAGCCTCTGTTACAGTCAGATGGAGAGAGAGAGAAGAGAGAAATATGTAAGGGAGAGAATGCTGTTGGTTACTTTGTACTCAAATCAATATTTGCTGTTCTGTGCCAACACTCCTCTTGTGAGTAACACATTGGAACCAATTGAAAAATACCTTGGGGATTAGGGGGGTGTATCATGACATGATTGTTCATTCAAAAGCTGAGTCATAGAAAATTGGACCAATAAGGAATCAATGTGTCCTAGTAGAAAGAAATGGAGCATATTAGTCTGGGAGTTGAGTAATAATATTTTCTTTTTTTAAATGTTATGTGCATTCAGGATGTAGGCAAGCATGGCTAGACATGGATTCCTTCTCTTTTATTATCTGTGAATTACCATACTTTCTTAGGAAAGATAGTGGAATGGTTTTGCGTTACCTTCTGCTTTCTTTGAAATTCAGTTTTCCTTATCTTAGATGGATTGCCACCCAAGGCTAGAGTGCCTAGTCTAACCTGTCATTTAAGCCATCTCTCATTAATTAAAAGTTATGTCCCTCCAGGATGTAGGTGATCATGGCTCTCTACAGATTCATTATTGTTTATTATGAATTGCAATAATAGTAGAGTAGTTTCCCCCATTACCATCCCAGTGGTTTTAAATTCACATTTTTCCATCTCCTAAATAAGTTAACTTTTTTAGAGGCCATGTCATTTCAGGACAAAAATGATCATGGTTCTCTACAGGTTCCTTTTCTTTATTATCTGTAAATTACCAGGACTTCTTGGTAAAGATAGCAGAAAAATTTCCTCTTCCCTTCTTCTAAACTAGTTACCTTTTCCTAACTTAGTTACCTTTTTTTTAGAGGCCATGTCCTTTCAGGACAGAAGCAATCATGGCTCTCCACAGATTCCTTTTCTTTATTATCTGTGAATTGTCATAACTTCTCAGGAAAGAGATAGGACAGTGGTTTCCTGATCCCTTCTCCTAAACTAGTTACCCCTTTTTTTAGAAGCCATATCTCTTCAGAGCAGAAGTGATCATGGCTCTCCACAGATTCCTTTTCTTTATTATCTGTGAATTGCTTATTTTCCACATTTTTATTCTCCACGTCCTTCTGTAGAACCCCATTTCTGTTACTTCAAGTCTTTTTTTCATATGCGTAGAGATGTTCCAGCATTCACAGCCATACAGGAGGAGTGATATTACCCAACAGTACAGTACTTTTTTTTTTATTGCTAATGAAACTTCCCTGTTCCTTAATAATTTTAATGTGAATTAAGTTTAAGCATTTAATGGTATTTTTCTTTTTCTTTGAGATTTCGCGTTTATTTGGGCAAATTATTTTTCACACATAATTGCCATGACTTAAATAACATGATCCAATAGAGAAATAAATAAATTTTCACCAATAAAACTGATTTATTTACTGCTGACTTTGATCCGTCTTAATGAAACACCCTGATATATAATCCATCCTTTACTTTGCTCAGATTTTTGGAAGGTGTATTACGCTATCTCAATGTACCTTTGGATCCTCTCTTGAAACACTTCTCAGATATTTAGATTATTGTCTTGTTTGATTTTGGCATCTCTAATTTGTAATTTGCATTTTAGGCTGTCCCTTTTGCTAATAACTATCTTCTTGCAATTAATGTTTAGTCCTTCTTTTTGCTTTCCTTCATTACCTTCTGTAGGAGTTCTTGTATTTTCCTTTCTATGTCTGCTATCAACATTGTGTCATCTGCATATTTTATGTTGTTAAGATTGTGGCTGCCAATAATGAATCCTGGTAGGACTTCTAATTCTCTCAGAATCCCCTCACTGTATAGATTGATTATGTCCTGTGTGCAACCCATTCAGTAGGAGTTCTTGTAGTTTCCTTTCTATGTCTGCTATCAACATTGTGTCATCTGCATATTTTATGTTGTTAAGATTGTGGCTGTTGATAATGAATCCTGGTAGGACTTCTAATTCTCTCAGAATCCCCTCACTGTATAGATTGATTAAGTCCCATGTGCAACCCATTCAGTAGGAGTTCTTGTATTTTCCTTTCTATGTCTGCTATCAACATTGTGTCATCTGCATATTTTATGTTGTTAAGATTGTGGCTGCCGATAATGAATCCTGTTAGGACTTCTAATTCTCTCAGAATCCCCTCACTGTATAGATTGATTAAGTCCCGTGTGCAACCCATTCAGTAGGAGTTCTTGTATTTTCCTTTCTATGTCTGCTATCAACATTGTGTCATCTGCATATTTTATGTTGTTAAGATTGTGGCTGCCGATAATGAATCCTGGTAGGACTTCTAATTCTCTCAGAATCCCCTCACTGTATAGATTGATTAAGTCCCGTGTGCAACCCATTCAGTAGGAGTTCTTGTATTTTCCTTTCTATGTCTGCTATCAACATTGTGTCATCTGCATTTTTTATTTTGTTTTGATTGTGGCTGCAATAATGATTCTCTCAGAATCCCCTCACTGTATACATTGAAAAGTCACCTCCTTGTTTTATACTCCTTTTTATTTTTGTATATATACTGAACTCATTTTCTATCTGAATGTAGGCAGTTTGTTGCCAGTATAGGTTGTGGATTATGTTAATATCCTTCCCAAATATGTCAAGATTACATAGCAGTTCTAACAGTTCTTTAAAACACCATAAAATATGAAACCAAGTGAGTGAATTTTATTTATTTATTTTTTTGTTTTAGAAAAAGACATTGGGTAATAGCTGTGTTTTTGTTAGAAATTTATAATTTATTTTGTGTTACTGTGTTTTCTTCAGAACAATATTTCTTTGTCATAAAAAGAAGAAAAATTCGTAAAAAAATAAAACTGTCTATATCTCTGAGATGAGGTATTATGATTACTTACATTATTTACATTATTTGAACTGTTATCCTCATCTTCATTGCCATATTCACAACGTTTCAGCCGTAAAATGCTCCAGCCTTCTTCACTGGGCCATGTTTCATCAAGGACACATGACCCAGTGGATAAAGGCGTTAGTTAGATCCAGTGACTAGACCCAAAGAGTTGTGAGTTCAATACCACGCTACATCGGTGGTAAACCAAAACTTGAAGAGTTGAGTTAAAGGGAAATAACTGAGATATCTGGAAAAGTCATGGCACGTGGAACTAGAACAATCTACCCTGGTGGATGAAATAAAGGATTCAGTTCAAAATTCCAGTAACCTGACCGGAACGTACAACAGCTGAAACATAGTGAATATGGTAATGAAGATGAGGATGGCAGCCCAAATGATGTAAATAATGTAAAAATAAAACTCTACAAGAAGAAATGAAAAAGGTCAGTTGTACTTAGGTTCAGAAAAAGACAGTTGACATTTCTGGGACACATAATGAGGAAAGAGGGCTTGGAAAATTTGACACTTACAGGACATATTGAAAGCAAGCTGGTAGAAGGAAATAGTGAGTAACTTAATTAATGAGCTTGTGTAAATGGATGGCAGAACAAAGTATAGAAGGATAGTAATGGGACAAACATTACTTTAAGCTACAAATGATGGGAAGTTGTGAAGAGCCATGATCTCCCACATCCTGAAAGTATTTGATTTAAAAAATTTTTACTATATCATAAAGTCAGTTTATGAACAAGTAACACAGCTACAAAGGACAGGAAATTGTGGAGAGCCATGATCACCTAAATCCTCAAGGAACACTGCACATAGAAGAAGAAGAGAAACATTTGTAAATGGTTGTCAGAACAGGGATTAGGAGAGATAACAAAATGACAAATTTTATTTAGAGCTACAAAGGACAGGAAATTGTGGAGAGCCATGATTGCCTAAATCCTCAAAGAACACCACACATAAAAGAAGAAGAAAGAAAAAGAAGAAGGAGAAACATTTGAAAATGGTTGTCAGAACAGGGATTAGAGGAGATAACAAAAAGACAAATTTTATTTAGAGCTACAAAGGACAGGAAATTGTGGAGAGCCATGATTGCCTAAATCCTCAAAGAACACCACACATAAAAGAAGAAGAAAGAAAAAGAAGAAGGAGAAACATTTGAAAATGGTTGTCAGAACAGGGATTAGGGGAGATAACAAAAAGACAAATTTTACTAGGAGCTACAAAGGACAGGAAATTGTGGAGAGCCATGATTGGCTATGTTCTAAAGGGACATGGCATGTAGAAGAAGAAATTACCAAACAATTTTGGTATGCTTTTGAATATTTATTATGGTGGAAAATTCATCCATGTGAAAGTAGGTGATGACGTAAAAAAGGTTGGGAACCCCTAGTGTAAACCATCAAAGACAAGAAAAAAAATGTAACCTTTAAAAAATAAACTACCAGAGACTGTTCTGACATCAAAGAGCCAAAACATGCGACAATTTCTGATTTTTAATTAAAGCAATCCTAGCCAAGACAAGATTGGGTTCAAGCATAACCACGCCTTGTTCTAAGAAAACTCAAAACAGATGTAAGACTTTAAGTGTAATCCAAATGAAAATATTAAGTACAAAACTGACTGAAAGAAAATATAGCATCATTCAAACTCATAAATACTCAAAGCATAATTTATTCAAAAAGTACTTTTTATACAAATAAATGTACTCTTTTGTCTATATTTCTGAGACACGGTATTATAACTATTTACACTGTGTATATTGTTTGGACTGTTGTCCTCATCTTTATTGTCATATTCACAATGTTTCAGCCACTGTACGCTTCTGCCTTCTTCAGGTGATATACATTGGAATTTCAAACCGAATCCTTTATTTCGTTCACCAGGGTAGATTGTTCTAGTTCCATGTGGCATGCCTTTTCTGGATATCTCAGTTTCAGTTATTTCCCTTTAGTAACTCAACACCGCAAGTTTTTGTTCACCTCTGCTGTGGCCAAAGACACATGGCCCAGTGAATTAAAGCCTTGGTTGAACTAATCCAGCAACTTAACCCAAAGAGTTATGAGTTCAATACCTGGCCACAGCAGAGGTAAACAAAAAAAAGTTTGTGAAGTTGAGTTACTTGAATCTGCCATCTGTAATATAAGCCTTCTTGATAATGTTGTTGTCATGAAATCAACATATATATTTATTTTTTTGTCGGAGATACAATCTCCCAAAGGACATTTAAATTGACATACAATGTTGGTCTATTGCAAAACATTAATTGACAGAGATGAGTTATTGGTTGAATTAAATTTAGTATAGTATATAATTAGTTCTATTTTTTTACTGGAATCAGTGCTGGATATATTAGTACCTTTTTGAGTGTTTTTAGAATTTTTTCATTTTGTTTGTAGTTAGATTGTATTTGATATTTTGAATTAAAGTACACTATTTACATTATTCGGACTACTGTCCTCATCTTTGTCACCATATTTATTACAACATTTCGGCTGTTATACACTCCGGCCTTCTTTTGGTTGTTGGAATGTCAAACTGAACCCTTTATTTCACTCACTGGGGTAGACTGTTTTAGTTCCACGTGCCATGTTTAATTTCTCTACTACCTCAAAGACACATGGGACAGTGGATAAAGGCATTGATTAGATCCAGTGACAGGACCCAAAGAGTGTGAGTTCAATACCTGGTTAAGGCGGTGGAGAACTTGGAGAGGGGAATTAACAGGAGATAACTGATAACTGACATCCATTAAACCGGGCACATGGAACTAGAACAGTCTACCCGAGTGACCGAAATAAAGGGTTCAGTTTGACATTCCAACCACCTGAAGAAGGCCGGAGTGTACAACGGCCAAAATGTTGTAATAAATATGGCGACAAAGATGAGGACAATAGTCCAAATAATGTAAATAGTGTACATAATACCTCATCTCAGAAATATAGTACTTACACATTGAATAAAGGAACTCAATTTTTAAAAAGAAAGCTAAATATAGTTTGAACAATGGTCTATATATGTTGAAGATAGGTCGATATATTTCAAATAAAATAACTTATGTTTTGAATAAAAATAAATAAATGTCTTTCAATACATCACATGTATACTGATTTGGTTTGATTTTGATTCATTTTACAGCATTTGAACCTCAATGGGTTATTTAATGCCGACAAGATTTTTATTGCCGGTAATATTTTTTTTCCCAAAAATGTATTACTGGTAATAATTATTTTCTTCAAAATTCATTGCTGGTAATAATTTTTTACAAAAAACCTATTTTTACAAAAAAACCTATTTTTACACTTTCATGGTGCTTTAACCCCAGTTTGGGGGTTAACTATTTGCTCATAGCTGGGACCCTAACATGTGCTACCACCCCGGGACAGAGTAGACCAGGGAATATCAGCATTTAATAGGTGGTTCCATGCTCCTCAAAACCTCCTGATCAGAGACCTTGCTGTTGGATGTAGTTTAGCATCTTACCCAGGACGCCCATGTATACTGAATAAATTTAAATATAAATTGAGACTTACAGCCACATCATGTTGAAACATTAGTTCCTATACAATCATCAAAGTTAAACAACCTTGACCCTGCTCAATACCTAGATGGGTGACTACTTGGGAATAAAAGTTGCTGTAACTTGGATGTGTGGGTGGTGTAATGGATAATGGCTTGGAATTGGTAATCAGAGAGCCAAGTTCTAATTTCCGTTTGGTTCCTTATATTCCCTTGCACACAAATGCCTTTGGAAAAGGTATGAATCCACATCTTCTTCCTCCAGCTATAGGTTAATTAGTAACCTTGTATCACTAAATCATTATTATCTCAAAAAAAATTCACACAATCTAAAAATACTTTCTGGCTTTAAATAACCTGCAAAGGGTTGATAAGCCGTAGAATACGAATTGATCAGTCATTGAAATACTGATTAGTGATGCAGTCATGTCTTTTAGATTTACATTCTCAGAAATATAAATGTATGAAAACTATTGTGGCCACAAAATGAGGGATCTGTTTATATATTGACTGTAATATAGAATTGATCTATTCACTTTATATTCACATTATAATTTCTTATTTATCAAATTCTGATTAAGCATGAACCCATCTCTTCTCCCCCAGCTATGGGTGAATTAGTGAGATGTGTATCTCTAAACCATTATTATCTCAAAAAAGTAAAATTCTTACAAACTAAAAAATATTTTCTGGCTTTAAATAACCTGCAAAGAGTTGATAAGCCATAGAAAATGAATAAATCAATAAATATTAAATTGCATAACATATTTTGAACAAAGGTAAATATATTATGAACAAAAGACCTTGTATAAGCATATATATATATATATATATATATATATATATATATATATATATATATATATATATATATATATATATGAAATGGACAAAGTCTGACAATTATTTTAAGATATTTTTTATGTTTATACATTCTTTTTATAGATACAAATATTTAAGTAAATGCTCTGTTTATAATAAACAGTATTAATGACATTTACTGGCCTGAATGTCTGAGAAATTTTCATAGAAAATATGCGTCCTCTGACAGGAATCAAACCTGTATCCTATAAGGAACCATTATATAGCTTGACATGCTTTACAGATTTAGCAACAGAGGATCATTTTGGTTAACAAGGTCGATTTTACTGTTTTTAAACTACAATTCTCCACAAAGGAGATATGAATGTACGAGAGAAAATATATACATTTTGAATAATGATAAACAGATTTTGGATAAAATGACTTATGTTTTAAATTTGGGTCCAATTTTTGAACAAAAGTAAATTTATTTTGAATAAAAGAACCAATGTTTTGAATAAGGCTCCATATATTTTCAATAAAGACAAATAATAAAAAAAAAATGTGATTCAGTAGCCAATTTAATACTGTGCTTAAATTCATGCAATCAACATACAAGGAGGAGAGCTCGTTAAAACAATTACCAGGAAAACATTTATAAAAAAAAACAGAGGAAAGCTATATCATGGTAGTGGAAAAGTGACTAAAGTCAAGGTGCCAGTATTTGGAATCTTTGTGCAATTATCTGAGGCTTTCAATTTATGTGAAATTAATTTTGGGAACTACTGAGTGAGTTTCGATCATCATCAAGTATGCCATCAGTAGCAGCTGTTTTGAATATGCCAGGAACAAGGTGTGGCTGCTTTTGAAATAGGACCAGCAAGTAGAGAAGGAAATTAAATATGAGTAAACATTTTTGTCCTCACCACTTAAATTTTCTGTTACATCAACAAAAGGATTTTGGTTTTGTAAAATAATTACTAAATATTACTAAATATTTCTTCTGATCCACCAAGATAAAAACTAAACTGAAAAACTAGTTTTAATGAAAACAGCTGATAATTTACACCAGTTTCATGCAGACTATTGTACTCATCTTTGCTGTTGTTATCACTGACCTTCATCAGATGTATATTGATCCATGTAACCTACAGGGAATTCCAAACAGAACCCTTAATTTAGTTCACAGCGGTCAACTGTTATCGTTCCACTACCCATGTCTGGGGATATCTCATCAGGATTTTTTTGTACTGCTCATTTATTTTCGCCATTTCCATTGAGGTCAAGTACACATACACATTGCCTGGACAATGAACCAACTACTGATGCTTGCTTTGTTTATATATATATATATTTATATATATGTTTTGTAAAAT
>OZ038509.1:16991766-17076766 GCA_964036315.1 Acanthosepion esculentum | reverse complement strand
TCTATGGATATCTCATCTTATTCTTAGGCAGGGTTAGGGGTTATTTAGTCTATAGTGGTAGACAGTACTTATTCCACCATCCATGTCTATGAATATCTCATCTCATTCTTAGGCAGGATTAGGGTTTATTTTGCTGACCATGTTCACCATAGAATCCAGCACAGTATGTAATCTGTTCAACGAATGAAACAACGTTAAAGATTAACACTCACGAGTCAGACACCCTACTGAATCTGACTATATCGCCAATACTACCAGCAGCTGTTCCATAATTCTTCAGTCTTCGATATCAGAGGTTGGCAATGAATATTCAGAAAAAAAACATGGCTGCCTTTATACACGTCGCATAGAATATTTTGAGCCTTCTGATTGGTTAACTCTCCGATTGGTGAACTATAAAATGAGTCAGCTCATTTTGGTTGGCTCACTAGTACATAAGGTACCCAAAAACTCCAACCCCCCCTCATTTTGGGTACATTAAGGAATCTTCTTTCAAAATATTAGTAAAGTCAATATTCATATGGACCAAATACTTTAGTATATTTTTTTTTTAAATTAATATCCACAAAAATTAGTTATATCATTTTGTCCACTGTTAATTATTTCAGGTCAATAAACATTAATAACAATATTATAAATTTGGGTTATTATCACAACAAAAAAGTGGAGTGAAGTTGTTATTTTACCCATAGCTGGGACCCATTAAAACAGGCACAATCACTCCGGGTCAGAGTGATTCTCAGAGTTATTCAGAGGAGGATTGGGCTAAAAGTAGGTCTATTTACGTTTATACCACAAAACTAAGGACTCGCATTCATACCAAAAACTGACGTCTCTTAAGACAATAACTAATGGATGCAGTTTTACGTCCTACACAGGACTAATAAGGACCTTATAGGTCAGTACCAAATCTGACAAGAATGAAAGCCCCTAATTTCAATTTTGTAATTGGCTTTGTAAACAAATCCGACACGTTATTTTCCGATTGAACATATTCAATTTGTACTGTTTTCTTTTGTACCTGATCCCTAACAAATTGATATTTAATATCAATATGCTTTGATCTTTGATGTAGTATTGGATTTTTAGCCAAAGCAATACTGGCCTGATTGTCACAGTAAATAGTTATAGGCTCACTTATTATTAGTGTTGTAATTGTTTTTATTAGTAATTTAAGAAAAATAGCTTCTTGTGTTGCTTGCGACAATGCAACATATTCCACCTCACATGTTGAAAGTGAAATCATTCCCTTTTTCTTAGATTTCCAGCTAATTATTGGATTATCTTTTGCCAATCAAAAGCAATAGCCTGTGATACTTTTACGATCTGGTGAATTTGCCCAATCAGCATCTCAAAATCCTTCCAGTTGTAGTGGGTTTTTTGATTGTCGAAATACTAGGCATTGATTCCCTTTAAATAACATAATATTTGCTTAGCTCTTGTTAAATGCACAGTCCTCGGTTTATTTAAGTTTTGAGACAACTTCATAACTGTATAGCAGATGTCTGGCCTTGTTGATGTCATGACGTAAATAAGACTTCCAATCAATATTCTGTATTCTTTCTCACACGCCGCTATACCATCTTCATTAGTCATAATTGTGTTTAAATCCATTTCACATGGAGTAGTTCGTGTTTTACACTTTTTCATGCTGAATTTTGATAAGAGTTTGTTGATGTATCTGGACTGATTCATTGTAATAGTGTTATCCTTAAATTCAAACTGTATACCAAGAAACAATGATAGTCGACCAAAGTCGGTCATTTTAAACCTTATATTTAAAGAATTTTTAATTTTTAATAGAGCAGCTTCACATTTTGAAACAATTAACATATCGTTTACCCAGATAATCAGAATTGCTAATATTTAATTTAATTATTAAATATTCTTGTGTACAGGCATGGGTCAACTGGGGAGGGTTCAAAATGTTGTTCAATTAAATAGGAATGTAGTAATTTATTCCATGTTCTTCGGCTTTGTTTGAGCCCATATAGTGACTTTTTGAGTTTCCATACATAATTATCACCTTTTTCAAAACCTTCTGGCGGTTCTATGTATATTTCATAGTCAATCGGAGAATTTAAATACACTGTTTTAACATCCATATTGTGTATATCCATACCATAATGTGCGGCCATTTGCATCAAAATTCTGATTGTTGTCATGTTTGTTGTTGGACTGAATGTTTCTATATAATCTTCCCCGTATATCTGCGAGAATCCTTTAGCTACAAAACGAGCCTTATACACTGGCGAGCCATCCTCAGTTCACTTTATAGTATAAACCCAACGGCTGCCGATAATATTTTTATCATCCGGAGCCTTTTTTCAATTCAAAAGTATCATTTGATACTAGGGATTCCATTTCTTTTTGCATGGCGGCTATCCATCTTTGGAATTATCAGAATTTATGACTTCTTGATAGTTCTTCAGGATACATTGCACCGAATAGCAACAGTCAATGTCACAGATATTACATTGACCCATTCCAAAATAGTCTGGCTTTCTTCTATTTCTGGGCGGATAACACGGAATTTGCCCCTCCTCTTCAGTTGTATATGCTTTTAACTCAAGGTTTTTAGAAATATTTCCTTTTAGTATCTCATAAATAAATACAGGCATCGCCTCTTTTTAAAACTAAAGTATTAGCTCTGGTACCATCAGCCAACTCAATAAAGTGGGAATCTGGCTCAAAATTGGGGTCAGAATTAATAAATTTTGTTTCATCTGTAATTACATGATTTGTCGCACCCGTGTCGACTAGGTAAGAACTATAACTATTGGGTATAGTATCCAACCCAAACGAAAACGCATATGTTCGCTCATTCAAAAAATCACTCCTTGTATGAAATTGACATTTCGCACATACATGCCCGGCTCTTCCACAACGAAAGCAGATGATATTTGATTTTCTATTATTATTGTTCCTGCTGCTGTTGTTGTCATTGTAATAGTTGTTTTTAAGCCCCTTATTTTTAATATCATAATTCCTAGTCTGGTAGGTTTGAGGCACTGGTTTTCTGAATTTTTTAAATGACATTCTCAGTTGCATTACGTTATTTCCTTGATTTGCGGGATTACACATTTTTCAGTTTCTTCATAACTACGTAACGCAATTTTAAACTCAGTGAAAGTTAATTTTTTATCTTTTTGAGTTACGACTGTCGTGAATGGTTTGAATGTTGCTGGTAATCCTTTTAAAACGATGGCTATTAGCAGCCCATCTATTATTATCATCATTATTATTATTATCACCATCATAATTATTATTATTATTATTGTCATCATTATTATTATCATCATCACCATCATAATTATTATTATTTTTGTCATCATTATTATTATTATCATCACCATCATAATTATTATTATTTTTGTCATCATTATTATTATTATCATCACCATCATAATGATTATTATTTTTGTCATCATTATTATTATCATCATCACCATCATAATTATTATTATTTTTGTCATCATTATTATTATCATCATCACCATCATAATTATTATTATTTTTGTCATCATTATTATCATCATCACCATCATAATTATTATTATTTTTGTCATCATTATTATTATCATCATCACCATCATAATTATTATTATTTTTGTCCTCATTATTATCATCATCACCATCATAATTATTATTATTTTTGTCATCATTATTATTATCATCATCACCATCCTAATTATTATTATTTTTGTCATCATTATTATTATTATCATCATCACCATCATAATTATTATTATTTTTGTCATCATTATTATTATCATCATCACCATCATAATTATTATTATTTTTGTCATCATTATTATTATCATCATCATCACCATCATAATTATTATTATTTTTGTCATCATTATTATTATCATCATCATAATCATCATTATTATTGTCTTTATTATTATCATTATTATTATCATCATTATAATTATTATCGTCAGTATTATTAATTATTTTCATTGTTATTATAATTATTATCATCATTATCATCATTATTATTATTATTATTATTATGGTTGTTGTTTTATTTCCTTTGGTTTCTGGTGTATACTCATTTCTTTCCGGGTCTCGACCAGCGACCTAAGCAATGAGCAGTTTTGAAAAAAAAGAATCGCACATATTTTACATAGATAAAGCCTTTTATAAGGTGTGAGCTGTACTTGTGAGTACAATGTTTTGTATTTCTTTAAGGCATGGGCTACCAGGGATTCCGTCAATGAGTCTACTGGAATCTTTTCCAATCATTCTGAGGGCTCCAACTACAACTGGAATTGTTATCATTATTATTAACACCAAAGATGAACTGAAGGCAAAGATTATGACAGAATTCACCAACTTAAACAAGGAGACCATCCAGAAGAGTTGCAGAAGATTCTGAAATCATCTGGAGGCTGTGGTTGAAGCCAATGGCAAATTTATTGAATAAATTTATTATTTCCAGATATTTTTGTGTAATTTTGGTAAACATATCTGTTAAAATGAGATGTCACTGTTAGTTTCATTTTTCCATCATTTAAACGACAATGTATCCATCTCACCCTACATATAAAATACTTAAAAATGAACAAATAAGCTAACCAATACTCAAAAAAAAAAATAAGAACATAAGAAACAAATAAAGTAACAAATTAATTAAATAACAAACAAATTAACAAACTACCAATATGCATATAAACACAAGTAAATTTAATAATAATAATCAATAACAAATAATTAATGTATAAATACAAAATATGCTAAGTAATCAATAATAAATAATATTAACAAACAACACTATACAGCATTTACAAATAATGTCTTTCTGATCCACAATTATTTCCACTCAATAGTCTTTAGAATAATTTGAAATATAATCATTGCTGCCAACCGAATAACCATTAGAATAATACAATAAACTGGAAATACCTGACTTTGCTGCCCATAATGCTCCATTGACCAGCATATATAAATAGTTAACACATGACACACAGCCTGAAGTTTGCATTCAAGCATGAAAATAATATCACTGCTGGGTGTTGACCTCTGTGTCCACTTTTATATTTATATATACTCTGTCTCTGATATTAAGTACTTTTACCCATAAATATAGCATACCTTAAAACTATATTTTTATTATATATATATATATATATATATATATATATATATATATATATATATATATTAGTGATGAGATGATTAATCAGACTTGAGAATCGGAATGTTTTGGAGTATTGGAATCAATCAGAGAATTTTCAACGTAATTTCTGTTTCCAAAAACAATTCCTTAAATTTTTTGTTTAAAACTTAATTTTCCATTCCTGGAACTAATTTGATTTTAAACTATCAGTAGAACTAAGATCTATAGATCATAATAACACCTAAGTATGATGCAAATATATTTTACTTGTGTAAAAAAAAAAAAAAATGAATTGTGCAAGTTTCTACTCAGTTCTCAAACTTTCCATGAAGTTTGCTGGTTTAAAGTTTTTAATTTCTTTTTAAACATTGTTAATTCACCCATTTAATATTATAAATTATTAATTTAATAATTATAATCAAAATTATGTAATATAAACAAAAAATGAATTCATGTTGTTCTGCCAGGCTCTCTTTTAAGACAATTTTTATTTTTTTTTTTAATTTATAAAAAAAAAAAAAAAAAGTGTTGTTTGCATTTAAAAACTTAGAAAAAATATAGAATCTTATTATATAAAATTTTATTTTAAAATTCAAATTTTCAGTTATTCTTAAATATAAATTAATAATAAAATTTCATATAAGGAGTTTCAATCAGCACTTAATCCAAAGAATCAGTGTTTATATTTCCTTTGGCAGGAATTCTATACATTCAAATTAATGTATGGAATTCCTGCCAAAGTTACATTTGATTTCTTCACACAGAATATTGACCTTGTGTCATAAATTGTCCCTGTGGTGAGGCAGTTAAATTACAACAACTTCTTATACTCTTTTCAATGTAAGTCTTACAAAAAAAAATTTTCACTGAAAATATTTTCACATAATTTGTTTTTATAATGGTTTTAATCCATATTTTTTAGTCTCAGTTATTGAAAAGATTTATTTTTCCAGTTCCTTCTAAAGTCTACTTCAACTCTAGTCTCCTGTCTATCTTTCCTGTTATATTGCGCTTTTTTATGCAAATACAACTACATATAGTAACCCTCTACCTTGAGTGGTCCTTGGGCC
The DNA here is from genome assembly GCA_964036315.1 of Acanthosepion esculentum. NCBI lineage: Eukaryota > Metazoa > Mollusca > Cephalopoda > Sepiida > Sepiidae > Acanthosepion > Acanthosepion esculentum. The sequence continues at coordinate 17,070,571 of OZ038509.1, read as the reverse complement.
TTGTATTGGGTAAAAATTAAAAGAAGTAAAATATTAAAAAAATATATTTAAAACTAAATAAATAATAAAATTTAAATAAAGTAATTAAAATTAAAATAAATACAGGGTGCGATGGATAAATTGTCATCTAAATTAAGCAAAAATGAAAATAACACTGACATCTCATTTTAATATATATATTGACTAAAATTGCACAAAAATATCTTGAAATACTAAAGAGTAAATTTGTTCAATAAAATTGCCATTGGCTTCTATCACGATCCCCTGACGACTTTGGAATCTTCTGCAACTCTTCTGGATGGTCTCCTTGTTTAAGTTGGTAAATACTGCCATAATCCCTACCTTTAGTTCATCTTTGGTGTTACAAGGAGTTGTGTTGGCATCTTGCTCAACCACGCCTCACACATAATAATCAGGGGGTTTGCAGTCTGGGGAGTTAGGTGGCCAGCTGAAAGGGGTGATGTGGTTGCAGAAATTGTCAGGCAGCCATGACTGGGTCCTCCTGCTTGTGTGGCATCGTGCAGAGTCCTGTCGCCAGACAGCCACCCTCTTGACCTAGGGCAGTACTACCTCCTCAAGGCACTTGATATAGGACCCTGTGTTGAGTCTGAGGCCCTCACCAACAAATTTGGGAGTTTTTCAAGCTGCCATAACTCTGTAATCACCATTAGACTCATCCAACTGTTTCCGAATCCTCTGCACCGTCCTCAGATTGACACCCAAACACTCTGAAATGTTCGTATTGGAGTTCTGGCGTGAATGACAAGCAGTACAGCATGCCGTTTCCAAATTTATGAAGATTTTTTTAGTATTTTAGATTGTTCTCTAATTCAAAATTTGAACACTCAACATTATTTTTTCTCCTCATTACTTCTGTGTATAAATACATGTGGCTTGATAAAGTTTCTCAAGAAATGAAACACAATGGCATCAAAAGTTTTCTTCTTGTCACTTCTTTAATATAAATTCCTTATTACTGCAGACATTATTTTTAGTGGGTAGACATATTTGAGTTGCTATCCCTATTTTTTTTTTTGTTATTTTCTTAAACAAGGAAATTATTCACAACCAGCCTAAATTGAGAAGTCCACTAAAAAAAGATTGTGCCTCTGACAGGAACCAACCTGTAACATCTTTTCCTATCGTCAAAACATGCCTTTACCAATTCAGCCATGCAGACTGTATTGATGGAGCAAGGTTTGAATTACTTATTAAAGGAAAGCACATCTCTCATTGGGACTTCTACAAATTGATATCTGCAATCTTCAGTTGCATACCCAAAATGTAAACAATAGTATTTTTGTTCTTTTTTGGTTTTTATCTGACAATATTTCTTATAACTTGTTATATTCCATACTAATAGGAATATATACTTGAACGACATGGTGGATAAAATAAGTAAAGGTTTATTGTAAAACCAGTACAATAGGAACAAAGGTAACATTTATGCACAAGGTCGTCGCAAGTCAATCTAGTAGTGAGTGCTACTATTGGAAGGTTGATAGTTCTCGCGTAAGTCTGAGTCGTACTCAACAGATCCCAGCTAGATTCCCTAGTCTGTTGCCTTACAGAGACTTATAGGTAGTTGTTGCCTTACAGAGACTTATAGGTAGTTACTACCTATAGTGTAGTCACTCATGAGGGTGACAGGCTATTCCATTACATCATTAGTATAAACATTATTTTGAGTTGGTACACATGTCTGAGTTGTTGTTCCTGTTTGTTTTGTTTTTTTTCTTAAACAGTGGAATTAATAATAACCAGATTTATAATAGATTGTTATTAATTTTACTTTCCTTTACTTTCTGTGGGAGTTCCTGTAGTTTCTTTTCTGTTTCTGCTATCAACACTCTGTCATCTGCATATCTAATGTTGTTGAAATTGTGGCTGCCAATAATGAATCCTGGTAGGACTTCTAATTCTCTCAGGATTGCTTCACTGTAACGGTTGAATAAGCCTGGTGAAAATTCACATTGTTTTTCCCCTTTCTATTTTTGTGTATTTACTATATTCATTTTCTATTCACATGCAGGTGGTTTGCTCCCAGTATAAGTTCTACATTATTCTAATATCTTTCCCAAATAAATCAAGCTTACCTAGCAGTTCAAATAGTACTTTGTGACTTTATCAAACGCTTTTGCATAATCTATAAAACATAGGTTTATATAATTCTGAACATAAATAATGAATAATGGTAGGACTTCTAATTCTCTCAGAAACTCTTCACTGTATAAGTTGATTAAGTCCCGTGTGCAACCCATTCAGTAGGAGTTCTTGTAGTTTCCTTTCTATGTCTGCTATCAACAATGTGTCATCTGCATATTTTATGTTGTTAAGATTGTGGCTGCCGATAATGAATCCTGGTAGAACTTCTAATTCTCTCAGAATCGCCTCACTGTATAGATTGATTAAGTCCCGTGTGCAGCCCATTCAGTAGGAGTTCTTGTAGTTTCCTTTCTGTGTCTGCTATCACCACTCTGTCATCTGCATATCTAATGTTGTTGAAATTGTGGCTGCCAATAATGAATCCTGGTAGGACTTCTAATTCTCTCAGAATCCCCTCACTGTATAGATTGATTAAGTCCCGTGTGCAGCCCATTCAGTAGGAATTCTTGTAGTTTCCTTTCTATGTCTGCTATCAACATTGTGTCATCTGCATATTTTATGTTGTTAAGATTGTGGCTGCCAATAATGAATCCTGGTAGGACTTCTAATTCTCTCAGGATCCCCTCACTATAAAGGTTGAATAAGTCCAGTGGAAAGCCACTTCCTTGTCATACTTCTATTTCTAGTTTTGTTCAGCACTCTTTAATTTGTTTCTGTTGCCTCAAGTCTCCCCTTCTTCATCTGTGAAGAAATTGTCCGGCATTCACAGCCTTATTGGAGGATTGATATTACGTTGTAGTTTAGTACTCTTATTTGCTTCTAAAAAAAATTTCCTGTTTCTTAATACTTTGTTTAGCTTTAAGAAAGCTTCTTTTACTATTCCAATGCACCTTCCAATTTTGGTGTCACAATCTTCCATTAATAAATTTTTATTAATTTCACTGTTTAAGAAATTAAAAAGCAGAGATAAAAACTCAAATACGTAAACCAAATAAAAATAATTTTTATAGTAATAAAAAATAATGTCAGATAAAACAGATGTTCAAAAATTACTACCTATGTTTTGCTTTTTTAATCATTTCACTGCAAGCAAGGCAATAAAGCCACTAAGACACAAGGGGATTGCTGAGTGTGAAAGAATAAGAGCCAGGAAAACATTATTCAAGAGCAATAGAAGAAGAGGAATTAAGAAGGCATATTCCAATAGCGACTGACATTACATTTAAATTTTTGAAGATTAAAGTTGGCTGGAAAGCAAGAAGCTGGAAAAGAGTTCCACAAGTGAGAAATCCAAGTAAAGAAACTTAGTGCAATTATATGTAAATGACTGCCTTATTAGCATAGCTAAAGCATAGACTATATAAATGTCCAAGCAGTAAAGGTAGGCTAGTTCTCAGTATACGCTAGAAACAACTATCATTTGACTCATAAAATACAAATAAGATACCACTTCTTAACAGTTAACAAAGAACTTACAGTTACATTTAGACCAGTGATTCTCAACCACCATGCCATAGCACACTAATGTGACATGTGATCATCTTAAGTGTACCATGGCATACCTATATATATGTGTGTGTGTGTGTGGAAGTAGTAATGGTACAGTGTTAGTATTTGAATCAATGAATAAGTATTAAACTTTTTTTCAAATAATTCTTTTCATTATTCTTCATGTTATTTTAAATACTATATATAAATATTCATTTTTTTTAAAAGTCTTTTTTATGTATTCATTTAAATTTTTAAAAGTTTTCCTTAAATTGAATATTGACATTTTTTTTATATAATACCAACATTTATTTTCATATTGAATTATATTCAACATTCTTTGTTTAATTCAAAATTTATGGTTTCAATTCATAGCATTTAAATGTATACCCTTTAAAAAGTGAGCTATGATATTTTCATTTGCTCCGAGGTGTGCCTTTGCTTAAAATAGTTGAGAAACACTGATCTAGTTATTTCAACTGTAAAATGATGAGACCTTGCTGCCAATCTAGTACTGCGCTTAAATTAATAAAGTCTAGGTACCATAGCGGAAAATAATCTGAACAATTACCCTGAAAGCATTTTTCAGGTTACCTCATCCTAATTTTTGAAACTGCTCCTAAGGGACACTCTCGGGACTATAAATAGGCAGTGACATTCTCTGTTGTCCTCTTTTTTTCTTTTTCCACTCAGATATGGCAAGATGCAGGTCGAACGAGAAAAACACTTTCCCACTGTGGAACGCATGCACGCATGCATCTTTTAGTTCGTTTTCTCTAGGACATTCTCCTACACCAAACTACACACACATAAACAATTCACTAGTTTAAAAGTTTTCTTCATTCATGTTCATTGTTCAGTAACACGCAACAATATTCTGTTGTTTATGTATAGCCTTATTAATACATAATCATTTGTTTGTACATATATATGTTTTTGTCATTTCTTTTCATTAATTTATGTGGACCCACATCCAGAGTCCTCCACGTTTCTTGTGGGCATTTCAGGAGACACACAGGTTTAGTTCTCAACACTGACACCGATGTTACTAAGGCCAACAATAAGTTAGGAAATGCATACACCAGCCTGCAACATATTTATAGAAAAGTCACAGGAAAGCCACATTATGGTGGTGGGAAAGTGACTGAAGCTGAGATGCCAAAAACATTGCAGATACTTTGGATTTTATTAAGAATCTCTAAATGTACAGCAGGAACACCAGATTATATGTGGCATCAATATCCAAAGCATGAACAAATGGTAGACTTATAAACATGTAAGATAGATTCTGGTGAGAAAAATTGTCTAGCATGAGACAGTCAACCAAATTTATACGTGTATGTATACCAAATGAAAATATGTGTATATATGTGTGTGTGTGTGTGTGTGTGTTTGTGTGTGTATATATATTTTTTTTTCGTTTCACCTTTTGGAAGTGAAGTCTGATGATCTAGCGTCCTTTAAAAGGGCTATGGCGAAATAAATTATTACATGGAGCCTTAAAGTGGTCTGTTTTTCTTTAAATTATTAGCTCTGAATTTACAGTGAGATCTCAGGATTTCATCCTCCTTGGGACTACCTATACGGATTACCAAGTTTTTTGTAACTTAAATATATATATATATAAATATATATAAAATTTGGTCAGTTTCATTTCCGAAATATAAACAAAGCCATTTCTAAAGAATTAATGGATTTCATATATATATATATATATATATATATATACACACACACACACACACACACACACACACACACACACACACACACACACACACACACACACACACGCACACAAGTATAGGATTGGTGTATACAGAATAAACTCCAATAACAAATAAATACTATTCTTAAAAGAGTACTCAGTACAGAGTTGAACAAATATAATTATTTATTCAAAAATTATAGCATAAAATCACTATAAAAATAGCCATTTTGTTTCAATACTTCTGGTGTGTTATTAAGTGATGGTGCTGAATGTAGAAGAAAGGGTTTTAAAAGGTTCAAATCAATCAAACATCCCTTGCAAGGGGAAACGCTGTTACATAAGGTGGAATGACCAATCAAAAATCAAGTATATGAGAATTCAAAAAACTTGACATGGACTAAGGTTATAATAATTATTTAATGCTTTAATGTTGGGGTTAGACTAAAGTAGAATTCATTCTAACTAATAAATATTAAATTATACTATAAAATTTAAAATTAAAAATTACCAATTTTAAATTTAATCTATATTAAGTTTAAAATTATAAAGTTATTTAAAGAAGAAACCGAGGAAAAAAAAAATACATATGTTTTTTTATTTATTTTGTTTTTATTGAAATTAATTTGGAATAAATGTTAAGATCCAATGCTGCTCTGAATTTCATGACAATGTAGATACATTTGAAGCAAGAACATGGGCAGGGGAGGATGAAATCTTGCAAAAGACAATACATACACAATCAGATTATAATACATAAACACACAGACGCATTTATATATATAAACACGCAAAGAAGTGACGAGACAGAAAATATCTCTACGACCCTAAAAAAAAAAGTGTGTGTATATATATATGCTGATCTGTACAATGCATGGATAATTTTATCACAAAATGACAACACAGAATAGTATCAGTTAAGCAATGTCGAGCCTGCTTAGTATCTAAATGGGTGACCATTTGACCTATCAGGTGCTGTAAGCTTGGATTTACAAATGGCGTAATGGATAATGGTTCAGAATTCTTAATCAGATCGCTGAGTTCCAATTCTCATTTGATTTGTTATATTCACTTACAAGCAAATACCTTTGGGAAAGTTATGCATTCACCTCTTCTCCTCCTAGCCATGGGTTAATTAGTAAAACTTGTATCAGTAAACTATAATTATCTCAAAAAAATAAAATAAAATAAAATTGGGTGCAAAATATTTAGATTTTGGCATTAAATAACCCAGAAAGAGTTTGATATGCCGTTAAACAAAAATAGCCAACCAACATGAATTTCTGGGATGAAGTTATCATTATTTACACTATTTAGATGTGGACTATTATCATTATCTGGGCACATGGCTGAGTGATTAGAATGTTTGCTCTGTGACCTGGGAACAAATCTCACCATGGTCGATTTGACAGGAAGGTCTTATCAGTCTGGGAGAGGTTTTTTGAGCCTTTGGAAAACGCTTGAAAACCATACTGTGCATTGACCCATGCCTTGTGAGTGAAATTTGGTAGAAAGAACTATTTGAGGGTTATCGATGGTTGTGCTAGCACATAGTCACAAGTCAACGTGACTGAGTGTTTGGGCATACTGATATTGTTGAAAGTGCTGATCATGACAGATGATTTGCTCTCTGCCAGAAACTGTAACTAAGGTCTGTCCAGCATAGTTGCAATATAAACCACAGGTGGGCTTGGTGGGTGTTGAACAAACACAAATGTGCCTGAGCAGGAATCTGCAACAGGAATTGGCTAACCACCTTAGTAGAGAGGCATACTCGAATGCGAGCAGCCAGCCACTATTGTTCTCATCTTTGCTGTTGTTATCACAGTGTTTCAACCATTGTACTCTCCAACCTTCATCAAGTCTACTAGGATCAGTAGTCAACAACATTAATTTTGCTAAAATTCCACTTACATCTTATTGTTTATTCAAAAACTAAATTATTGGTTCATGAATTTGGAGACATAGTAATTGTGAGTTCAATCCCTGGCCCAGGTATTACAAACTTAGACCCCGTGTAAACAGGGCAAGTAATAACTGAGACAGGATATATTAACTGCCTTCATCTCGAAGTGATATGGTTAAAAATAAATAAATAACTTTCTCCTTGTATTAAAGTGTTGATTCTTGAATTTTGAGTTCAATCTATAATGGAAGAAAGCTATGGAAGAAGTGTTTATTCTCCCATTTAATTTTCCCCTATTATGGGCATTATTATATCCATAAACACCATATTTCATGGATAGAATGGCTGAAAGGAAAAAGAATGACAAACATGCTTTCTTCTCAGAGAGACTTTTATACCACTAAGACATACATAAAACAATATATAAATATGTCCCACGCAGAGAACAATATATCATATACAGCAAGCAGAGTGTAAGGAAAAACAAAAAGAAAGGGTCTTACATATAATATGGAGATACTTCTGTATCTGGAGAAGCCATGTTTAGGTCTCCAGATTCAAATAGGCCAGATTCATCTACTATGTCCCAGGTGAGGACATATTTCATGAATAAGAAACAGTGAGTCTTGGGTTTTCCCAAATTGAGGCCTGCAAGCTCGAGTTTCTTTCTATATCTGGGAAAGGTATATATTCCGAAAATGAAACGGCACAATGGACTTGTAAGCTGCTGGGGAGGCAGATTTAACCTTACAGTTTGGCTGTTGTAAAAAAAAAAGCTGAATTTGACTGCCACTTGCATCTTAGTGGTTTTATTGCCTTGCTTGGGGTGAAATGAGTTAAATTTTTTTTTTTTAAATGTTGTGATAACAAAAATGGAGCCAGTGTAAATAATACATATACTCATACCAGAAATTTAGAACTGCAAGGTGGAGATTCTTTCTGTATCTGGGAAATATATATTCCCAAAAGGAAAATGATAACATGAACTTGTAACATGTAGCATTTACTAGAGGAGGCAGATTTAACCTCAGCCCGGGCCCCTTAGCTCAGGCAAAAAAAAAAAGGCCATTTGGCTGCTGTAAAAACTGAATGACTGGCAATTCCTATCACTGTATGATGTGGCATCACTAAATGGCCGTCACATGACCCATTTGACTAATCTTCACCAAAGGGAGATAATTACTTTCTGTATCAATACAAATCTTTAGGCCAAATAGTGTTGACTTAGACCCGATTTAGGGTTTTAAAATCATTCATTGTGCCAACAGCATACATATTTTTATACAAGTCAAGGTCAATATACCTGTTCTACAATATATTTTATATAGTAATATAGAGTATATATACTTTAGTAGATATTAAAATTGAAATAGCTACATCTTTTCTTTGCATTGTAGTAGTTATTGGTTCGGACTTTGTGATGTCATTTGCAGCTGCATGCCATTGGAAATTGCTCGGTGTGCTACATGTGGCACGCATGTTGAAGGTTGCTGACCCCTGGTCTAGACTGAATGAGAAGTAATGTCAGGTCTCTAATAAATCCAGAAACCCAATACAAGACCTCCATTCTTTTTTACGTCACTGTTTAACATCAGTGCTCAAAGATATAGTTTGCCTCAGTGATTTATAATGGCATAAGCAAGTTTTCTTCCCTTGCCTTGATTCATGTTTGATCACTGAAGTTAAACGGCATTGAGCCTGGTCAGAACTTAGATCGGGGAATGCCTGGGAAAACCAAGTTCTGTAAGTAATTCCCTACAATCCGAAATATGTTTCAGCTTTAAATGATCCACAAAGAATTGGTAAGCTGTAACAAAATCAAAGGAGGCATGGTGGAGTAATGGATAGCGGCTCAGTTTGAGGAATCGGCAAGCCGAGTTCAAATTCCAGTCAAATCCATCATATTCACTTACGTGCTAATACCCTTGGGAAAGTTATGAATCCTTCTCTTCTCCCCCCCAGCTATGGGTAAATAGCAGTACAGACTGGGTTCTATAGCCTTGGATGGCAACTAGTCTACCACAGAAAGAAATGGCAATCTACTGCTGGAAAAAAAATCTGCCTCGTCAGTCATGTATCGAAAGATACATGATCTCCTAAGCATGTATCATGTATGGTGCATAACTGACTGACTGACTTGCTAATACCTTTGGGAAAGGTATTAATCCTCTTCTTGCCCCAGCTATGGATAAATAGCAGGACAGACCAGGTTCTATAGCCTTGGATGGCAACTGGTCTACCGCAGAAACAAATGGCAACCTACTGCTGGAAAAAAATCTACCTCATCAGTCATGTATCTAAAGATACATGATCGCCTAAGTATGTATAACGCATGACACATAACTGACTGAACAAAAACAAATCAGAAAAGTTTACCCTTCATACCCACAAAAAATGGTGTGTAAAAAGGATGGTTATTCCTTTGACGCTGATATTATTGTGTTCACTTTTAAAACTCCTTTGGCAATGTTTATTTACAATGCTATAAAAATTTGTGAACCAAATACAATGCAATATTTTTTTAACTTTTATAAATATTTATTATTTACCATTTTATAAAGAAATAAACTTGAAAAGAAACCTTTTTCTTCAAAAATTTATAAAAAAATTACAAAATTCTCAAAATATGTAAACCATCTAAAATGCAATATTTTTTATTTACCATTTTATAAATAACTATGAAAACAAATTTTCCATTCATAATTTTATAAAAATATCAATGAACTATAAAATAAAAATATTTGAGCAAATATATGATATTATCTATTGGGCTTTTTAAGACAATAAATATTGCTGAGGGAGTCAAAAGTGTATACAGTAATAACGGTATCAAGGGGACTGTTGGTTCTTTTGACACACCTTTTTTTTATGCCCAAGAAAGTAAGACATTTGCCAACAAATCAATCATTCCCTCACCTAGAATGCCAAGGGCCTCTATGTTACATAAAATGATTTAGTTAAATTAGTAAGAATCATCAGAAGAGTTGATCAGAAAAAAAGTCTTTGAAATGGTAAAAAGATATTAGAACGAAAAGAGAAAATAAATAAAAAGGCTAGGTGCATTCCTGGGCATTTTGGCCAAATGCCAAGAATGACAACTGCCAGAGATTTGCAGAAAAGCAGAAAGTGTAAGAGTTGAAAGATTTTAGTAAGGTAAGCAAGTTTTTGGAATTTGCTAGTAAAATGTAGTAAAAGCAATTCTAATTTGTGATTCTTATGTGTGTAAAAAATAAAAATAAAAAATAAACATGTGGAGGGAGAATGGTGAAAATGAACAAGAGCAAGTGTTCCTTGATTTGTATTGAATTTGAGAAAACAACTCACCTCTTTTAGAAAGTCAGGCAATGCTTCCAGAAAGCAGTCTAAAATCATCAAAACTTGGAATGTTTTTTTTTTGTTTTCTTTTGTTTTCTTTTTCTTTTTCCGGTTGGTTGTTGAGTCAATTGATGTAGTACACTACAGACATAACTGGATTACAAACCAAATCACTTAAACAGATTTCCCAAAAGGGAAAACCTACAAATATTGGGTAGGGTATTTAGAAGAAAAAAAAATGTCTAACATATTGCTTAGAGATCTGAGCATAAATAAAAGTAAAAAAAAAAACAAAACAAAAAAAAAACTCTCATACAAATGTTACCAAACAGCACGATGCCGACAGGTAGCTGAAAACTAGGAGCCCATCACATCACTTAGACACCCAGCCAGATCTACTCTGGCAAAGAACAAAGGTCTAAGAGTTGGGTGAGTGGCTGATTATTTAGCCCTGGTGTACTAACTTTTTAGTTTCTCCCACCATCTTCACCTCAACTGGCCACACCTCTCATTTACTGATTCATTATTATTGGCAGCCTCGGGTTGGTCTAAGTCTGGTGTGAGCTTACTTCAAATACTACCTCCAATATTCACTGCAATGGCTGCAATTTAAACTTTAAAAAAAATATCAACCAGGGTTTTCCTCTCTCTCTCTATTTAATATTGCTTGGGCCATAACAATGAAAATAAAATTGATAGTAGGCCTGGATGTCACATTGATCGTGCCTACGAAACTTGGCGTACATCAGCTGATATATTTATAAAGAACCGAGGAGAAGCAGTTATAGTAGCAGATGCCATTATTAGTAGCAACAGCAGGGGAGAGGTACGAGAGGGAATAGGCGGGAAGTGAGGACGGTTGTGAGAGAGAAAGAGTAGGAAGGAGGAGGAGGAGGAGAGTAGGGTTTGGCACCATCACAAAAACTCTCTGTTTTTATTCCAGCATCATTATTAAACAATATATCCTTTCTCACTTCTGCTTTTTCTTCCTCTACTGCCTTTTCGTCGGCGTCCGGGGTTTTTTTTGGGGGGGGGGGGGGTTCTCCAATGGCTACATTAGTCTTTTCTTTCCCTTCTCCCTCATTTACAGAGTTCTTAATTTCTTGTTCGTCTTTAATCTCTTTGACTAGTGGTTACTTTACTTCTTTTTTTGTTGTCTTCTTTTATTTGTATCAAATTTAAGCTTTTCTTTTTCGTCGTCTTCTTTTTAGAGGTCGTCTTTTCTTTCGTCTTTTACACGTAAATTACGATCTCTTTTTCGTTTTTTTATTATTATTATTATTATTTTTATATATTCCTGTTACACAGATTCTTTTTCTTTCCCGTTTTTAACCGTTTTTTCCTAGTCTTCTATTCGTGTTAATTTCTTTTTCTTCTTTTATTCATTTTTTTTTTTTGTTACTGTTTTTTTTCTCTTCAACATCTTTTATATTCGTGTTTAGTGAGTGTTACTGTTTTACTTTTAGTTTTACGCGTATTTTTCATCACTTTCAAATTCGAGTTGCATGACTATTTTCCTTGTCTTATGTCTTCTTTTACTCGTGTGGCATTTTTTTTTTTTTTACTCCTACGTTTACTTTTTCTTCTTCTATCTTTTCTGTTCTTTTTAGAAAGAAGACCTGTATCACAATTATTAAAAGTAAAACAACTTTCTCTTCGTCAGAATCTCGATTATCCGAACGTGAAATAAAAAAAGAGAAACACAACACTAACAGTAACACTGAAATAAATCATTCCAACATTTTTCAATTATCCGAACTAAAACCAGTTTCTAATATTTCGTCTCCGACAAGCATTTTTATTTTTTGGGGAATTAAAAAAGCATCCTCAACGTTTGATAATAATTCTTGTTAATTTCCTCGTTGTTTTAATACAAAAAACATAGTTTTCTCATGCCAAAAATTAGAGGCAGAAAAACGCGAGATCAACCAGAAACATAAAAATTGAGGCATTTTTTTCATATTGGAATAAAAAAAAAAAACGGTAATGGTAATACAGTGTAAACCGGATATAAGAGATTTTTCGGGGCCGGAGAAGAAGTATCTTATATCCGGGTTTCTCTTATATCCGGGTTTGGTCTAACACCGGCTGTAATTTGGGACCAGAGAAAATCTCTCTTATATCCGGGCTTCTCTTATATCAGGGTCTCTTATATCCGGGTTACACTGTACCATATTAACCTTTCCTTACAAGAAATCTCTTCTCATTCATTGACCGAGCAGTCAGTACTGCGTTTGGTTGAAGTTTATAAAATAAAACCTTTCTCTTAAAGCGATTGTAGGAGGTTTCTATGGAAGAAAAAATTATGCTACCATCTGAATTTCCCCCTTTACGGGCATTATTATATCCGTGATATAGTAACCCCAATAACACCATACTTCACGGAAGGAACGGAATAGATAAATGGAAAAAGAATAACAAACATCCTATGTTCTCAGAGAGACTTTTATACTACTAAGACATGCACAAAACTACTACAAGTATTCACATGTCCCACACGGAGAATAATATATCACATATATCTACATGGCAAAGCGGAGTGTAAGGAGAAACAGAAAGGAAGAGTCTTACATATAATATGGAGATACTCCCGTGTCTGGAGAAGCCATATTTAGGACTCCAGATTCAAACGGGCCAGGTTAATCTACTATGTCCCAGGTAAGGACATATTCTACGAATGGGGAAACAGCAAGTCTTGTGTTTTCCCAAATTGAGGACTACAAACTGGAGTTTCTTTCTATATCTGGGAAAGATATATTCCCAAAATGAAACGGTACCATGACCTTGTAAGCTGCTGGGGAGGCAGATTTAACTTCTGCTCGGACTATGGGAAGGACCGGGCTAAAGAAAGCAACCTTACAATTTGGCTGCTGTAAAAAAGCCGGATTTGACTGCCGCTTTCATCACAGTATGAAGTGACGTCACTAAGCGGCCGTCACGTGACCCACGTTACTTATATTCACCAAAGGGAGATAATCGCCTTCTGTATCCCGACACATTTTTTTTTTTTCATGAAAACAGGTTTCTCTAGTCCAGTAGCTGTTATATCGCTCTTTCCAGTATTGATGGGAGTTTCCTTTCTGTTTATTTTTGATTGTGCAATTATTTTCTCTTTGAGTTACATGTGCTATCCATTTTAGTTGTTGCTGCTGTTGTTAGTCCTCAAGTGATGTGGTTTCTGTTATTTGGTACAGTTCTTTGCCTGTCGTACTGTAGCAGCAGTACATAATGTTCAAAGAAGGACGATCTTTGGTAATACCATCAGTCTTCACTCGCTCAAGGCCTTTATTTTACCATTGATCTTTGTAAGGTGCTGTATACAAATAACAGTTTATATATTTTTGAACGGATTTGGCGCGATATATTACAATTACATCTATATGAAAATGAAAGTCTCGATCTTGCGAGGCTATTTAAGAATATGATTCAAGTTATGTTGATCAGGTTGATCCATTGTTTTCGTATCTATTTCACCTTGAACGAAGAGTTTGAAAAATGTTATTTGATGATAAATTTAAAATTTTTCTCGGGAAATGACTTTTTTCCTAATTCCTTTTTGATAATTTAGGTATTCAATCGTCTGGAATTTTGAATTGCCGTAAATTGTGTCGTACAAGTCGACCTCAAAATTTTGACCGTAAATTGCGGCGTACAAGTCAACCTGAAGGTTTTTACCGTAAATTGCGACGTACAAGTCGACCTCAAGATTTTTACCGTAAATTGCGGCGTACAAGTCAACCTCAAGATCTTTACCATAAGTTGCGACGTACAAGCCGACTTCAAGATTTTTAGCTCAAAATTCTGAGTTAGAATTTCAATTTCAATGATAATATAAAAAAAATATTTTTACTACTTTTAAAGTGTGAGCCTTGAATAAATGTTTAATCGTCTGGTTTTGTTTTTGTTTTTTTTTTTTTTTTTTTTTAGAGAAGTGTATTTTTATAAAGGCCAGGCTGTTTGTGTAAAAAATGGTTATACTTGTATATCTTTTTCAGCTCAGCGGTTGAAAACCGCCAAAATTGTGAAGGATACATTCATGGAAAATTATTTTTCGTATATACTGACCAATGAGAGACGCTCTAGTAGGAACTTGAATCGAGGCCTTGTGAGCCTAAATTTCTGAATAAATAGAATTCAGATCAGTAGATGCAAGGAGAAAACATTTTAACAGCAAGGGGTCAAGGCAAATCAACATCAAGGAGCTAGAACGCTTTTGACATCAAGAAGGCACCAGTTACCAGCCAGCTGCAGAGAGACGAAAGAATTTTGAAGTTCAAGTAAAAATTCTCCTGCGGTTGGACAACAAAGAAGGAAAAGAATTCTTAGAAAATTTCCCAAACACGAACTGTGAATTTAAAAGGGTCTGTTCTAAAATTACTATGTCCTAGAGACGCTCATGGAGCAAGCAGTGGCGTAGCTTGGGGACGTTTTGCCCCAACAGCACTGAGTTTTCAGAAAAGAAAAAACAATAGTATAATTTCAATCATTTTTGCAAAAAAAGCAACGATAAGGAAGAAGATATGGTTTCAAATAAAGCCAATTTGTCTTTGATAGCCAGCCAGCAATGTCTCCAAAACACGCTGTCAGCTGGAGGGGATAAACCTCACTTGGAAGGCGTGAGCAAAAGGTGTGAAAAAAATTTGAACATTTTTAAAGGGCATGATGTGGGGTGGGATTAAGTGAATTTAGTGAATCCACAGTTTTTTCACACCTGCGTGAAAAGTCCAGATTTTGGCGTCAGTTCTTTGATTTTCATTTTTCATGTCTGTGAACTTTTAGTGAGAAAAAAAATTAAATAAATAAGTGAACCAATTGTTTTTTTTTTTGTTTTTTTTTTATCTTATCATAGGCCTAGATTTAATACGGATATAAAATCGTAACTTTTCATAAATTATAATATAGATAGATAAATAAATTGAAATAATTCCAATGCTTTAAGGACATCACATACATTCTAATTTTTCCCGGAAATATCGAACGGAAATTTAAAATAAAATTGATATATTTTTTTAAGTGCAGAAACTTTATTTAAAGTCCAAAAATGGGCATTTTTTCAATTTATAAGTTTTTACGGTAGTAAAACAATGCAATGTTTTCATTTTATTTATTTTTTTTTTTTAGATAATTGAATTTTTATTAAGCAAAACAGACTAAGAATTAAAAGTATGATAACATTTATTTCAGTTTTTAAAAGTGAAATTAATTTCATCGGACTTTTAATTCTTGGTCTACTACTTTGCAACTTTGCAATAATAACTTCAACTACGTAAAACAAAATAATTTTAAAAGACATTGCATTTTTTACATTGTTAAAACTTAAAAGAAAAACGAACTGTGATTCTGTTAACGTGGCATTTAATTTATAACTCCTCACTTGTTAGAATTGAAATAAATATAAAAAAAACTGATAAATTATGAATTAAAAGTACAATTTAAATAAAACAGAGGGTATATAAACAAAAACAAGTTATTGTAAGAAGTTTTTAAAGTTTACCCGATTTGGGAAAAAAGGGGTAACGTCTTCGTTTGTTTGTTTTTTTTTCCATATCCCCAGTTTTATTTCTTTTTAATAAATAAACAGAGTTGTACTTTTATTTCATAATTTATCAGTTAACAGAAACACGGGAAAAAAACTGGCATCACACGGGCATTAGATTCTGGGAAATGGATAAAAATATTAAAAATTGATGGATGTACGAATAATTTCGTCATTGACTGTATAATTCATTCAATTCTTTGTTTATATATATATATATATATATATATATATATATATATATATATATACGCGCGCTGGCGTATTTCGAATAAAATTCTCCTTTCTCTCTGCTGCGCGCCGATGGCTTAGGCGTAGGATCTCTGACTAATGCCAAATCGTTCGAGTTTTGATCACGGCTTGAAGTAATCGGGCGTCCAGCCTCATTGATTGTGTTACAGCGACACAGTCTGTCTGTGGATGACTACACACACACACACACACACACACACACACACACACACACACACATATATATATATAAAGAAATATAGTCTTAAAGTGTGCTATATTTATAGGATAAAGTGCTCAATATCAGAGATAGAGCGTGTGTAAATATAAAAGTGAACATAGAAGTCAACACTTAGAGGCGACAGTCTGTTTCATGCTAGTGCAATCGTCAGGCAAGAGTTGCCTGACGATTGCACTAGCATGAAACAGACTGTCGCCTCTAAGTGTTGACTTCTATTTATATATATATATATATATATATATATATATATATATATATATATATATATATATATATATATATATAATATAAAAGGCTCAAACACTAATATTCTATGGTTATAATTTATTACATTGGAATCGTAATCACGGTCCAAATCATCAGACCTACAAATTCAAAAAGAAATCGGAAAATTCTCCGATTTCTTTTTGAATTTGTAGGTCTGATGAATTGGATCGTAATTTTTTTACTGTGACTTTTTTCCTGTTATTTTTTTACTATAATTTTTTTCCAGTGATGTTTTTTTTTTACTGTGACTTTTTCTGGTGACTTTTTTACTGTGATTTTTTTATTGTAACTTTTCCCTGTAATGTTTTTTTTACTGTGACTTTTTTCCGGTGACTGTTTTTTACTGTGATTTTTTTTTTTACTGTGACTTTTTACCTGTGACTTTTTACCCGGTGACTTTATTACCTGGATTCCAATATTCAATGCATGGATGAATAGGAAACTTAAATGTGACACCAGAATCTGGTGTCATGCGTTTTCTTTTCCTTTTCCTTTTTTTTTCGTTCTCTTTTACTCTTGTTTCATGCCTTCCTGTTTGTTTTGATCCCTCTTTTTTTACTTTTTTACATTTCTTCTTTTTTCCGTTTTCCTCCATTGTGACATTTTCTTCGATCTATTTTTCTTCTCTTTTTTTTTTATTCGTAACCTTTGACTAAATCTAATAGCATTTTCTTCTTTTTCTCCATCATTACAGCTAAATTTCAAGAGCCGAGTTCAAATTCCAGTCGAGTTCTTCACATTCACACCTTGGGAAAGATTTGAATCTATCTCTTCTCTCTCCACACAAACTATGGGTTAAATAGTAGAATTTGTATCTATGAAAGTCATAGTTATCTTTTTTTTATTATTTCATCCCAAGCAAGGCAATAATGCCACTAAGACGTAAGGAGTTACTGAGTGTGAAAGAATATGAGATATAGTGACATCAAAGCAGAACAGAGGACGTATTTCTATCTGAATTTCTGGGATGAGGAGTTATCATTATTAATATTATTTACACTGTCCCTATTTTTGTTGTTATTTTCCCAATATTTTAGCTGCTATGCCCTTGAGGGTCTAAGTCAACACTATTTGGCCTCAAGATTTGTAGATACAGAAAGTAATTATCTCCCTTTGATGAAGATTAGTCAAATGGGTCATGTGACGGCCATTTAGTGATGCCACATCATACAGTGATAGGAATGGTCAGTCATTCAGTTTTTACAGCAGCCAAATTGCCGTTTTTTTGCCTGAGCTAAGGGGCCCGGGCTGAGGTTAAATCTGCCTCCTCCAGTAAATGCTACATGTTACGAGTCCATGTTATCGTTTCCTTTTGGGAATATATATTTCCCAGGTATAGAAAGAATCTCCAGCTTGCAGTCCTCAATTTATGGGATGAGGAGTTATCATTATTGACATTATTTACACTGTCACAATATCACAACTTTTAAAAAAATGAATCATTTCACCCCAAGCAAAGCAATAAAATTACTAAGACGCAAGGGGTTATTGAGTGATAAAGAATATGAGAAAAAGAAGTAGAGCAAATAAAAGAACACGAACTAAGAAGACATGAGATGACGACTGGCACTGCATTAAATTTTTGAAGGTCAAAGATGACTGGGAAGCAAAAAGCCGAAAGAGTGTTCCGCAAGCAAGAATTTTGAGAGAAGAAACTGTTAATGTTAGCATATCTCAAAAAATGGTACTGCAATATTCACTCACAAAAAGGCTTTCGGCTACATGACTAATATTCGGCTAATATTCGGTGATCGTACGGGATAACCGAAGTTAAGTAACGCCAAGCCTAGTCAGTACCTAGATGGGTGACCGCTTGGAAATGCAAGTTGCTGTAAGCTTGGATGCGTGGGTGGTGGAATAGATAATGGCTCAGAATTGTTAATCGGAGAATCGAGTTCCAACTCCAGCTGGGTTCCTTATATTCACTTACACGCAAATACCCTTGGGAAAAGTATAAATTCATTTCTTCCCCACCGGCCATGGGTTAATTAGTAACACTTGTATCACTAAATCATTATTATCTTGTATTTGACGGGGTAGTACAAGGAGCGAAAGTGAAAGAGAAAACTGAGAATAGGAAGGATTGAGGAAAGGACAAAAGATGAACGGGATTCAAGAAGACCGAAGATGGCGATTGACATTACATTTACATTTTTGAAGATTGCATTTATCAGGTTTGGTTTGATTTGTTTTATGGCATATCAACCTCAATGGGTTATTTAATGCTGACAAGAATAATAATACCACTATCCCAGGTGTCGCTATCTTTTTCTCTCACAAATTTGCCCCGTCACATTATCCTAGCAATCGCCGTCTTTTACTCTCACACCTTTACCCTATCCCATTATCCCTGTTATCGCTGTCTTTTTCTCTCACATCCTTTGCCCCGTCCCCTCATCTCAAAAATTGCCGTCTTTTTCTCTCACACATTTACCCTGTCCCACTATCTCCGTTTAACCAACCAAATAGAAAACTTTCACAACCAGGATATAAGAAAAAGAAACAAACAAATAATAATGAGGTCAAAAGTTCACCATTTCTAAAAATAGTTTGACCAACCAATCAGATAAAGATTTCACAACCAGGATATAGACCACAAGTCAATGAAACGCAGAGCGCCCTTTTTAAACAAATCTATGGCGGTGTATATAATTAGTTGGAAAATCTACCAAAATCAGAGTTGATAAATTAATTTTGTCCATTCTCCAATGCCGTGGTCATCGTAACATAACAGAAACGAACTACGACATTTCCACGACTAGCTGGTGACCTTAGATGGTTAAACCGTCCTTGCTACAATGAAAATAAACATACATCCCTTCACCACACTGTCAAGCAGCGGCTACTACATTTGCATACACACAACATAAAATTTCTACTCAACAGACGACGTTTTATAATTCACTCGCCTTTCACACATTTAACCTGTCTCACTATCCCAGATAGTACCATCTTTTTCTCTCAAATATTTGCCCCATCCGACTATCCCAGCTAACGCCATCTTTTTCTCTCACAACTTTGCCCCGTCCCATTATCCCAGCTATTTTTAGAAATGGTGAAATTTCACCAAAAAAAAAAAAAAGTTTGACCAACCAATCAGAAAGATTTCACAACCAGGATATGGACCACAAGTCAATGAAACGCAGAGCGCCCTTTTTAAACAAATCTATGGCTGTGTATATAACCAGTTAAAAAATCAATCAAAATCAGTTGATAAATTAATTTAGTCCATTCTCTAATGCCGCGGTCATCGTAACATAACCAGAGACGAAATACGACTAGCTGGTTAAACCGTCCTTGCTACATTGAAAACAAACACACTTCCCTTCACCACATTGTCAAGCAGCAGTTACTACATTTGCATACATACATACATGTATATATTTGCTTCCACTTTTTCCCTATCTCTCTTTTGTGCCAGGATTTCCATATTTGGAGTCTTGAAAATTTAAATTTCACCTTATCCATCTATATTATTATATTGTTATATAAAGATTTATTTTGTATTTATCAACATTGTGCATTATCTTTTAATCATTACACTAGCCCAATATATACCTAAATCAAATATACTGATATATGGCGGATTTTATCGTAAGATAAACAACTCTACCATAACTGATAACCTTATATCGCTCATAAACATGCACTTACAGAATCATTAAGAACTGTACCAAGTGACAGAAACCAGATCACTTGAGGAATTTCAACAATAGCAACAACTAAAATGAGTAGCACATGTAAATAAAAGAAGAAATAATGACATAATCATGTTGTTGACATTCCACCCTACTTCTAACAAAAGGTTAGGAAGGAAACCTGCATCAGTACTAGAAAGAGCAATAACAGTTACTGAACTTAAGAAATCGATTTTCCTGAAAAAATTGTTTTAATAGAAAGGTTTTATAAATTTCAAATGAAAGTAGCACTGGCTGCTCGGTTAATGAATGCCGAACGTTTCCTTATAAGCAAACGACGAACATTACCATTACCATTAGAGATATCAAGTACTGATATTACATTTTGATCTCAGTGTGATGGCAATGGAGTGAAGAAAGTAGCACTAGCTATTCAGTCAATGAGTGCTGAACGTTTCCTCATATATATATATATATATATATATATATATATATAATTTTTCCTCCTCCTCCTCCTCCTCCCCCTCCTCGTTACTGATATTAAACTACACTCAAGAATATAAAGTCACAGCCTGTCTACACTATGGCCATCGCCTCACTACCCCAGGTTTTGCTGCTGTGGTTTCCTTAACAAATAGGTTTTCACAGGATGAAATTGCTAGCCCCACATCTAACCAGTTTTGAATACAGTTATCTCTCTCCTAGACTGTTTGCCAATCAAGGTTAGAGAACCAAGTCTGTCCTGCTATTTAACCCATAGCTGGAGGGAGAACAGATAGGTTCATCCCTTTCCCGAGGGAGTTTATGAGAAAGTGAATGCAACAAACTTGGCAGGAATTGAACTCAGCAATTCAATATCACTTTTGCACTGTAAACACAGCATATAATCGACATCTCCAGTTGCCTTGATCTATCCACTTCCCTTCTCCACATCCTTTCATTTTTCATTCCTATCTGCTCTCGCTCCGGATCTTTTGTGGCCCCCTTGCCTTGATCGACTCACTGTCTTTCTCTTTCTCCACATCCCCTCCCTTGCCACTCCTATCTGCTCTTCCTCCAACCCTTCTTTAACCCCTTGCGTGATAGTGGCCTCTGGCCTTGCTTGGGTTGATATGATTAAAAAAAAAATATATATATATATAGGGTGCGATGGGTAAATTGTCGCCATTTTATATTTTTAATTTCCTGAATTGTTTGTTGTTTATTTTTGATTGTCAACTGCACAGTATAGTAGGATCAGTTGGGCACCATGTGTGAAAAAAGAGCACCATGATGCCAGAAATTTGGAAACAGCATGCTGTACTGTTTGGCATTCGCACCAGAAGCTCCAATACAAAATTTCAGAGTGTTTAGATGTCATTCTGAGGACAGTGCAGAGAATTCAGAAAGAGTTGGATGAGTCTAATGGCGATTATGAAGGTGTTTGGAGTGAACACTTGTGGTGGCAACATTATGCCTCCAGTCATCTTCCCACAGGATCGCAGACTCAAAACAGAGGCCTACATCAAGTGCCTTGAGGAGGTAGTGCTGCCCTAGGTCAAGAGGGTGTCTGCTGGAAGACCCTATGTCTCACAACAAGACTCTGCACCATGCCACACAAATAGGAGAACCCAGTCATCATTGTCAGACAATTTCTGCAACCACATCACCCATTACATCTGGCAACATAACTCCCCAAACTGCAACCCCCTTGATTATTATATATGGAGCACAGTTGAGGGAGAGACCAACAAAACTCCTTTTAACACCAAAGATGAACTGAAGGCAGGGATTATGGCAGTATTTACCAAATAACAAGGAGACTGTCCAGAAGAGTTGCAGGAGATTCTGAAGTCGTCAGGAAGTCATGGTTGAAGCCAATGGTGATTTTATTGAATAAATTTTACTCTTTAGTATTTAAAGATATTTTTGTGTCATTTTGGTAAATATATCTGTTAACATGAGATTCCGGTGTTATTTTCATCTTTGCATAATTTAGATGACAATTTATCCATCGCAGCCTGTATATCCCTATGTTAAAATTATTATAAATTAGTTACTGTTTTTAAATGGATGTGTGGGTGGTCTAATAGATAGTGCCTCAGAATGAAAAATCGAAGAGCCGAGTTCAAATCCCAGTTGGGTTTGTTACATTCACTTATGTGTGAACACCCTTGGGATAGGCATGAACCCATTGACCTCCCCAAAGATAGGTCAAATAGTAGGACTTGTATTTGGAAAAATTATTGTTACTAGCAAAATCCCCATATTACAAACATTTCTCTAAATAATAATTTAAAAATAATTCAGCAGACAATGTTATTTTATTTATGGTAACTGGTTTTTGGACATTGCCTTATTCAGTTTCTGTAGTTCAATCCCATGAGTCTGAAAAATGGTGTTTTTATCATGGTCGCCTTTACATCTCAGACTTTCGGCTAAAAACAAAATGTAGTATCTGTTCTTATCAGCTTAATTTGATTCTCTATCTTCTCTTTCTTTCTTTCATTTTCTCACTGATACCATGCAGTGTCTTTTCCCCTCTTTCCATGTGATCAAAATGGAATAGTCTATTATTTATGAGGTATTGGCAGGGCGTAACGGTCGTGCAAACTAAGAAAGAGAGGAACAAGCACAATTATATATAACAGGATTCTAAAAATTGTTAATGCTATATTCACTCACAAAAAAAATGAATTATTCTTACAATCCAAAATACATTTCATCTTTAAATAACCCACAAAGGGTTTAAATCAACACTGCGCCCTTGCATGGAATTCTGCTGCCATATATGGTCTGGTGACCTCGCTGTTCCCCTTAAGGTCCTCGACAAGATCCAAAGATGGATAATCAATGTGGTTGGTCCTGATCTGGCATCTCGTCTACAGTCACTCTCTCACAGATGTGCTGTTGCCTCCCTCTGTCTTTTCTACAAATACTTTCATGGTAACTGCTTCGACGAGATACTTTCGCTAGTTACCAGACTGCATGAATTTAAGCATGCTACTAGGCTGGCATCACAGTCCCACCCATTCACTGTCGAAACGGTTAAATGTAGCCGTCTCTTCTACTCCAATAGCTTCGTGTCTCGCACCTCCCATCTGTGGAATTCCCTTCCTATTACTTGTTTCCCTGATAGCTATAATCTCCAACTATTCAAATGTAATGTCAATCGACATCTCCAGATGCCCTGACCTATTCCCTTTCCTTCTCTTCATCCTTTCCCCCATCACGTCTGTTTACTCTCACTCCTACTCTGTAACCCTTTGTGTACTAGTGGCATCTCGCCTTGCTTGGGGTGAAATGCTTAAAAAAATTTTTTTAAAAAAACAAAAAAAAAACAATCAATGCAAATAGTATTTTACATTTTGAACTTTAATTTATATAAACAAGAAACTAATTTATCAAAACCATAATTCTATTTTACAGTGAAAATGAATGTCTTTTTGTTTTTGTTTTTTTGATGCCAGCTTTACTTCTGGAAGTAGACAATCATGACTCACTTTTCTTTATCTTTTTTTAACACAATTGAATTGTCATGACTTCTTATCAAAGATCATGGAGTGTTTTGTCTTGCTTTCTCCACAGTTTTGGAAATCAGATATTTTTCCTTCTCTGGCTACTATCCAATGCTAGAGATCCCAGTCTAACCTGCTATTTAAGAGATGGATTCATACCAACAGCATTAATGCAAAGTAAATCCAACTGGTTCTGCTGGAACTTGAACTTGGCTTTCCAGTTCCATATTCAGTGTCATCTATCATTACCGTATTCTGCATTTATTTATTAAATGGATAATTTATGAACAGGACTTTTCAAAAAGTTTTTCCTCTACAGCAGGAAATCCCCAAAATCTGATTTTTAAAAAATATAAGATCTCATGCAGTATTACATCATGGACACCAAATCACTACTAGAATCAACCAACCAACAATATTCCACACATTTAAAGGAAAAGGATTGAATCTCAACAAGGCAATATTTTCACTATTTACATTATTCGGACTATTGTCCTCATCTTTGTCGCCATATTTATTACAACGTTTCAGCCGTTGTATGCTCCAGCCTTCTTCAGGTGGTTGGAATGTTGAACTGAACCCTTTATTTCACTCATTGAGGTAGACTGTTCTAGTTCCACGTGCCATGTTTAATGGATGTCAGTTATTAGTTATCTCCTGTTAATTCCCCTCTCCAAGTTTTCCACCGCCTTAATCAGGTATTGAACTCACACTCTTTTGGGTCCTGTCACTGGTTCTAACTAACGCCTTTATCCACTGTGCCATGTGTCCTTGCGGAAGTAGAACAATCTACACCAGTGAGCGAAATAAAGGGTTCAGTTTCACATTCCAAGCATCTGAAGAAGGCCGGTGCGTACAATGGCCAAAACGTTGTAATAAATATGGCGACAAAGATCAGGACAATAGTCCGAATAATGTAAATAGTGTACATAATACCTCATCTTAGAAATATAGACAAGGCAATATTTTATATTTTTGTTTTTATATAACTGAGTAACAAAAGAGAGACAATATACGGAATATATGCAAAAGAAAGGAGACATTGCAAATTAAGAATTATGTGGATGAGACATGTGTGTAAAAAAGTTCAGTTACTAAAGGGAATAATGTTCCCATGACTGGAGAGGTTCTAGTTGGCATTGTCACTCCAGCATGCTGGGAAGAAAAGAGAGAAAGAGGATGAAGACTGGAAGTGTCCCATTTTCATAGTTACTTGACAGTATCCTCCTACAACTTCTTTTTAAAACTGACAATGAGATCTGTCTACAAAATTAAGTTATGAAATGGATACATTCTGAAAAAAAAAATGTTTAACTTTTTTCAATTCTGCACCTGTGTTTTTTATAATGTCTATCTACAATCTATCTATCTATCTATTTATAATAAAGTGAAATGTTAGAATTGAAAGTAAAAAATTAGAAGTGAAAGTAGATATGAAAAGCAGCATGTGGATATGAAAGTAGAAAGTTAGAAGTGAAAGTGAAAGGGAAAAATCAAAAGTGAAAGCAGATGTGAAAAATTAGAAATGAAAGTGAAAGTTTAAATGAAAAACAGGAAGTGAAACTAAAAAGTTTGAAGTGATGGTAAAAAATTGGATGTGGAAATGAAAAGATAGAAATGAAAATAAAAATAGCTGAAATACTGGAAATGAAAATGAAAGTAAAAAACTGAAAGTGGAAGTGAAAGTGAAATGTTTGCAGTGAAAGTGGACATGAAAAAATGAATGGATAGAACATTAAGTGAAAACTTGAAATAAAGACAAGGATACCATATATTAGTAATAATACTGTATCTTAGAAATTCATAGAGAAAGAATACCTGAAGTGATAGCATCCGAAATATTGTCAAAAGCTGGTCAAAATGAATCAACATATACGTCAAAAAACACTTCATCTCAGAAGATTAGACAAGAAGAATGTTGATTGGAATGATGTGATAAATAAAGCAAAAAAATTTACAGTTAGGTTGGTTAATTTGATTATATATAAAAACTTGTTATTTAATGTTGAATATAAGCCTAAGAGTTTAAAAAAAGGCAACCATAGGTCTGGTTTTGTGCCAAAGTAAAAAAAAAAGTAGATATAGGCCCAGTTTTAAAAAAGAATCCAAATAGAAGGAATAGCTTCAGTTTTACAATAGAGTAAAAAAGTAGACAGAGGTTCAGTTTTACGATAGAGTCAAATTAGTAGGAGAGGTTTAATTTTACAATAAAGTGAAAAAAGTACACATAGGACAGTATTACAATAAAGTCAAAATAGTAGGCATAGGTTCAGTTTTACTATAGAGTAAAAAAGTACACATTGTCCCAGTTTTACAGTAGAGTCAAAATAGTAGGCATTTGTTTGGTTTTACAATAGAGTCAAAAGAGTAGGTAAGGGTTCAGTTTTACAGTAGAGTCAAAAAGTAGACATAGGCCCAAGTCATGCTAGTAGTAGGTATAAGCCCAGTTTTACAATAGAGTCAAAAAAGTAAACATAGGCCTAGTTATACAATAAGGTCAAAATAGTAGGCATAGGTTCAGTTTTACAACCGAGTCAAAATTGGTATAGATTAGTTTTACAACCGAGTCAAAATAGTAGGCATACAATCTGTTTTACAATAGAGTCAAAATAGCAGTGTTAAATAATAGTCTAGCAGACTATTATTTTTTAGAGAATTGTATTTCTCTACTGACTTCCTTATTTTGACCTTTGAGGTTATATACAGGAAAACAAAGGAAATCATTTTTGATTGGTTAAAACTAGTATGGGAATGTTGGCTTTCAATAAGTTAAGTTTTACATGTTGATGAATGTAGACATGTTATTTCAAGGCTGAGAACTTGCTCCCTGCTGGAGGTGAGAAAATACCCCCACTGGCTAGTTCGAAGATGTACCCATCGACATTGTAGATAAAATTATAGTTAAGTTAAAATTCCTTTGTCGAAATTCTCATTTATCTCTGAACAAAACAACTGGCGATCAGCAGCCAAGAAAAAAGAAGGCAACATTATTATTATCAAATTGACCCTGTCAACCAAGACCTCCCCAGAAGAGGGGGCCATACAACGTTTGCTCAATTTGGTGCCGTGACCAGGATCTCCCATCATGAGGGAGTGCACAATGAGGGTTGCAACACAACATGGAAAAGTTTGAAGAGGATTTTCAACTGAGGACTTAAAAAATGGAATAGGAAAAGAAAGAAAAAGTAATCTAGACATATTGGGTATGATGATATTACTTTGTTCTACTACCACACACATGCACACATCTTCTTATCTAGGAATGTGACTCAATTATTCTCATTTAGCTTCGATGTCTTCGTTTATTTTTGGTGGGGGGAGTTTTTTTATACAGGTTCTTTGCAAATTTCCTTTGAATATTATTTGGGAGTAGCATATGTTAAAATACCTTTTTAATATTCAAAATCCTATATATAGGCCAATTAAAAATTTTCAATTCCCCACCATTGGTTGCTTATCACCTACCGAACAGTTGATGACACCTTACTGGTCGGCGATATCACCCAGGTCAGGAAACCATATTCTAAACACTGCTGACAGAGTGAACAAGGAAAATGTTGAAAAAAGAATCATTGTTATAATACTAACATTTTGTCTCATAGTTTAAAATTGAAAGAACAGCAGAGTGACTCATGTTGGGATAATGAAAACAAAGAGAACGAAACATGAGTGAAAATATCAATAAAAGGCTCACAATTCTGATTAATCAAAGCCAGTCTGTATTGTTTACATTAGGCCTGCACAAAATAGGGTCCGTGGGCAGCATGTGACCCATACGTGAGGTGTTTTTAAAATAGGGAATTTTTTGTATTCACTAGAAAAAAAAAATTGGGACAATGATCAGTTTTGGAGAAGCATGATTTTTATTCAATCAGAATTTCACTTTCCTTTGAATATTAATTAATCCATTTCAATCTCTGTTGAAAAAGATAAACAAAGAATCTTTCTCACTGCTCCCTCTCTCTTTATATCTGTTTCTATCTCTCTCTATATATAGTGATTTTCCAAGCATAGCTTAGATGTGGCAGAAGGCCAAAAGCATGGGGCACCTAGTGAGGATCGAACTCATTACTTAGTCATAACTGTTCTAGCCAGACAAGCTTGCTAACGATTACACCGCCTCAAGGTGCCCCAAGTAATACATTATAGTGATTTTCCAAGCGTAGCTTAGATGTGGCACAAAACTGAAAGCATGGGGCACCCAGTGAGGATCGAACTCACTACTCAGTGGTAATTTTTCTAGCGAGACTAGCTTGCTAACCATTACACCACCTCAAGGTGCCCCCTCTTTCTATATATTTATCTGTTTCTACCTACCTCTCTCTTTATATCTGTTTCTATCTTCTCTCTCTATATATATGCTTCTATCTCTTTCTCTTTTCATACATTTCTATCTACCTCTCTGTTTCCATCTCCCTCTCTCTATATATCTGTTCCTATCTCCCTGTCTTTTTATGTTTCCATCTCCCTCTCTCTATACATCTGTTTCTATCTTCCTTTTTCTTCATATATGTTTCTATCTCCCTCACTATATAACTGTTTCTATCTACCTCTCTGTTTTTATCCCACTCTTTCTATATATACATTTCTATCTGCGTATCTCTGTATATTTATTTCTCTATTCATCTCGCTTGCTATCGCTTTCTATCTTCCCTTATCTTTGTATATGTTTCTCTCTCTATGCATATATATATATATATATATATATATATATATATATATATATTTGTGTATTTAGGCAGCAAACCTTCTTTCATGCACATTTCATTAAAAACGACTGACAAGGTGCTTTTATTTAGTTTTTTATATAATTTCTCGTGTGATCTAATAATGTTTTTCTTTTCAGATGATAAATTATATAAAAACTGTCCGAATGTTCTTTTTATCCGAGCGCTTTCGGCTATACATTTAGCCATTTTCAAGGATTATATTTCAACTGTTAGAATTAGAAATAGTTTGTTATATTGTTTTTATATAGTTTATCATCTGAAAAGAAAAACATTATTAGATTGCACGAGTAATTATATAAAAAACTAAATAAAAGCACCTTGTCATTCGTTTTTAATGAAATGTGCATATATATATATATATATATATATATATATATATGTATATGTTTCGATTTCACTCACACTGAAAATCCGATTCAATGATTTTCATCAAGGCTAGATTCGTATCAAATTCAAGATTGCAACAATGCAGCAAAATGAAGAACGCCTTTTAAAATTCTCACATAAATAATAGAGATGAGTGAATAGAACACATAGAGAAGCAAAATTTCATACTCCTCCATATTGATAAAAATGTGACAGCTGCATTTGTTTAGTGACATGTTTTATGCTGGATATTGACAGAATAAAATGACTTCCCACAATTCAATAACTCACATAAATTTTCTTTTCAAATTGATTATCTGATAATGTTCAAATTAAATTATCTGATAATGTTCAAAATAGATTATCTGATAATGTTTAAATTATTTAATAATATTCAAAATAAGTTGTCTAATAATTTCAAAAAAGATTATCTGATAATGTTCAAATTATATTATTTAATAATGTTCTAAACAGATTATCCAATAATGTTCAAATTAAATTATCTGATAATGTTCAAAATAGATTATCTAATAAGGTTCAAAATAGATTATCTAATAAAGTTCAAATTAGATTATTGGTAATGTTCAAGATAGTTTAACTTATAATATATGCAATATAGCAACAACTCTGAATAGAAGCTTATGAAGATTTATTTGACTAATTTAACTTTAGCACAGAAAAAGTTTATTTTTTTATAGTGGATAATTACAAACAAGAGGGGAGATGGCATGTGCTTATTTTATTACCACAACATACAAGATAGATTATCTGATAATGTTCAAACTAGATTATTTAATAATATTCAAAGTCTGTCTGATAATTTTCAAAATCGATTATCTTATAATGTTCAAATTAGATTATTTGATAATGTTCCAAACAGATTATCTAATAATGTTCATATTATATTATCCAATTATGTTTAAAATAGATTATATGATGATGTTTAAATTATTTAAGATTATGTATCTCTTTGAATTTTACTCATAATTTTATTTACCTATTCCTTTTTTTTTGTTGGTATTAATTCTTTTTTTCAATATTCTTTCTTTTTTTTCTCTCTTTTTTAAGTGAAGTGGATATAGTCTTCCCCCGTTTTGAATATTAGTTCATCAATTTTTTTTTTCTGACTCATGCAAGTATTGGATGATTATTCCTGGCTCACAGATGTGAAGTGTTCATCTTCAACAAGAAGTGCTTGTTGACAGCAATCCAGCTAAGTTGAAACTTTATTTTTTAATTTCAACTTTGAGTGCGACACACGTTGGTCATGGACTTCTTGTATGTTGCTTGTTTGTATTTTTGTTTTTGTTTGTTGTTGTGTTTTTTCTTTCTTTTTTTTTTTGTTCTTTGTTTTCATGTGTGATGTGTAATAAGAGTCGATAGGCTTTCCTATTGCCCGGTCAGTACTTCTCCCACATCCTTTGAACAGGAGTTGAGACTCGTCCATTGTTTTCTGTTTAGGAAGGGATTCCCAGATCTTTTCCTTTTCTCTGGCCTCTGTAGTAGTGTTGTTGTGAGTCTCTTGTGATGTGTGCAGTTTATGGCAATATCTCTTCATATTGATGGTACTGGTTTGACAGTTTTCTGGTTGCTGTTCCTGACTGGTAGTTAGGATTCTGAACTCTTCGAATAGTGTCTTGAGAGGCTGCTCAGATCAATAGTTGCATAATATCGGGGTTCTTGCTGTGCCATGTTGTGTATGGAAGGGTGTCACTGCATGCACTTCCAGTGGGCCACCCCGAGGCCACATTACATTGCAGTCTGTGTCAGCTCCTTTCTGTCAATGTCGCATACAATGACCGTCTGCTATTATTACTTTAGACCTTTTCATTACCAACATAACTCAACATGACCACAATCAATCAAAAGATAAACCTAAACCCTTTAAACATTTCTTTTTCCAACATCTGTGGCATTCACACCAGCTTCTGCAGTATGGAATCGTTCCTCTATGAAAAGTCTCCTGATATACAAGCTCTCTGCGAGACCAACCTTAACTCCTCAATGCCCTCTTCTGATTTCTCGATTCCCGGTTACATTCCTCTCCTTAGAAAGGACTCTAAAATTCACATGCCTAGCCTGAGAGTTTATGTCCGAGATCATCTCCTGCTGGCTTGAACGTCAATCGACATCTCCAGCTGCCTTGATCTATCCACTTCCCTTCTCCACATCCTTTCACCTTTCATTCCTATCTGCTCTCGCTCCAAATCTTCTGTAACCCCCTTGCCTTGATCGATCCACTATCTTTCTCCACATCCTCTCCTTTACCACTCCTATCTGCTCTTCCTCCAAACCTTCTGTAACCCCTTGCGTGCTAGTGGCTTCTAGCCTTGCTTGGGGTCATAAGCTTAAAAAGAAAAAAAAAAAAAATGTGTGTCCGTCTATCTCTCCTCAATTCAGTAATCTATCTCTTCTTTCTCTGTCATTCCCCTTCCTCCCAAGACAGTGGTGTATTCGATAGCATTTCTGATAATATATACAAGGCTATCTCTCTACATCCGTTTGCACACATATTCATGTTTAGTGACTTTAGCACCCACCATGCCATGTGGCTTAAACACTCTGTAACTGACCCTCACTGGCATACAAACCCTTAACGTTTCAATCACTCAGTGCCTCACACAAGTGGTTAACTTTCCTACACATTTCTCCAGTAACCCTGACGGTAATGCTTCCCTTCTCGATCTCTGTTTTACCTCCGTCATTTGCCAATCATTCCAATAAACAATCTAATAAATAAACAGTGTTTATTATTTTTGTCAATTCTCAAGAACAAAGAAAATGAATAAATTTACTTTAATATGTTTAGGTTTCATTAAAATTCTAATCATTGTTTTTTAAAACAAACATTGCCAAAGAGTGAAGATTACATTCACTCACACACAAATACTCTTGGGAAAGGTATGAATCCATCTCTTCTCCCTCCAGCTATGGGTTAAATAATAATATAAATTGGGTTCTTTCAACTTGGGTAGCAACCAGTTGACTGCAGAAAGAAATGGCAACCTACCACATCAAAATCTTCTCCTTAGTCATTGATTTCCCAAATGTGTATCACATATGGCACATAACTGACTGAATGAAACTAACAAAGTAATGTGTTGCAAAATAATCATAATTTTTAAAACGCTTGTCATGCTATGCAGTTCTGCCCTCTTGGCAACTCTGATCATGCCGTAATGCCTATTAGCATCTCTTTCTACTAAAGCAAAGAAACCTCTTACTAACAGAATATCTGTCTGTTATCAATGAACAGACTGAGACTCATTCCAGGTGATTTCCTTTGTGAAATCCCCTGGGATGTGGTTTTAACCATCCCATTCAAAAATGTACGTCAGAGGTCTCCTCCTAGGTAAAAGCTGGCATCAAGGCTTTCATCCCTGCAAGAAAGTATAAAGTTAAATCATGCTTATCTCCTTGGTTCTCAGCTGCTATTGCCCATAGGAATCACTTCTTCCATCTGTACCAAAGTAACATGTCTGATTGCAACAGACATATCTTTGTCTCTACTCATAATGACTGCAAGCGTGTCCTCCACAAAGCAAAGTTACTATTTGCTGAAAGAATGAAACAATGTATTGCATCTTGCAAGTTTGGTTCTAAAGATTATTGGCAGCTCTGCAAGAGTGTGCTGAACAACAGCAAGTCCACATTACCTCCTCTATTCAATCAAATTGAGCTCCTGACTTCCTCAGCTGATAAGGTTGAATGCTTTGCTTGGAAATTCTCATCCAATTCTACGCTCGACACATCCAGAGTGCTCACACCTGATTTTCCCCCTAGAACTGAGGCTCTATTGATTGAAATGACCATAACCCCATCGATAGTATTGGATATCACCTCTAAATTAGACTCTCATAAGGCAAGTGGTGAGGACAGGATACCAGCCATAGTCCTGAAGAAATGTACTCCTGAGCTGACTCCAGTTCTCTCCAAACTATATAACTATTTGCTTCAATGACTCTTGCTTTCCAGCCTGTTGGAAGTCCTCATCTATTATCCCTGTTTTTAAGAACTCTGGAAACCCTTTTGACCCATCTAACTACCATCCTATCAATCTCCTACCACTTTTCGACAAAGTCTTCAAGGCTTTAATCAACGCTGAAGTGGTTAAGCACCTTACATCCCATGATCTACTGTCTGGCAAACAATATGGTTTCCACTTTGCTCAGTCTACCACTGACATGCTCACAGCCATAACTGAATTTGTATACTGAGCACTTGAGAATAACGGAAAAGCTCAAGCTATGGCTCTAGATATTTTAAAGGCATTTGATAGGGTTTGACATGCTGGCCTTCTTTGTAAGCTTCAAGGATACTGTATTACAGGGTGATTATTTGACTTAATAAAATCATTCCTGTCAAACCGTAAAATGAAGGTTGTCCTAAACAGGTTTTCTTCCAGTTCCTTCCATACAAACACTGGTGTTCCCCCATGCTCTATCCTACACGGTTTCTGATCTTCATCAACAATGTTCCTGATGTCATCAATTCCCAAGTAAGCATCTATGCAGACGACACTACTATTTACTCCTGTCTCAATAGTAAATCCAGCATTGATGACAAAACTAACATGGCCATTGGTCTCAAAAAAGATCTCCAATCTGTGGTTGACTAGGGCAGGAAATGGCTTGTAAACTTTAATGCCTCCAAAATGAAACTGCTCTCATTTATCTACCATAAAGAAACCCTTTGCCTTCTGTCAAAATGGCTGATGCCCAACTCCACAAGAGCATCTCTCTGCACCTGCTTGGTCTCACACTGTCCACTAACCTGTGATGGAACAACTACATTGAATCAATAGCTTCATCTACTGCAAAAAAGTTGGTTCTCTGTGTTGCGCCAGAAGATTTTTTCTCCCCTGTGTCCATCCTTCAAATCTACCATTCATCCATGCATTGAATACTGTTGCCATGTATGGTCTGGTGCCCCAACTGTTCATCTCGAGGTCCTCGACAAAATCTAGAGAGAGATATGCAATGGGATATGTCCTGATCTGGCATCTTGTCTACAGTCATTTTCTCACAGACGTGCTGTGGCTTCTCTCTGTCTTTTCTACAAATATTTTCATGGCAACTGCTCAGATGTGCTACTTTCACTGGTACCCCAACTGCATGAATTTAAGCATGCTACTAGGTTGGCATCTTGGTCCCACCCTTTCACTGTTGAAACAGTTAAATGTAACCACCTCTTCTACCCCAACAGCTTCTTCTCTCCCACTTCCCTATAGCAGAACTCCCTTCCTCTTACTTGCTTCTCTAATAGCTTCAAATATTAAAATGTAATGTCAATCAACATTTTCTTATGCCTTGATACCGATTCCCATCCTTCTCTATATCCTTTCTTCAAACAACCCACTTTACTTTTGCTCTCACTCTCAGTAACTCCTTCTGTGCTGGTGGCACTCCCACCTTGCTTGGGGTGAAATGCTTAAAAAAAAAGTTAATTCAAAATACATTGTCTAATAATTTTCAAAATAGAATATCTGATAATGTTCAATTTAGATTATCTAATAATGTTCAAAATAGATTATCTGATAAAGTTCAAATTAGATTACTGGTACTGTTTAAATAGTTTAACTTATAATGTATGTAATATAGCAACAACTCTGAGTAGAAGCTTATGAAGATTCATTTGACTAATTTAGCTTTAATAAGGGAGATGAGATGTGCTTATTTTGTTACCACAATGTTCAAATTAGAATATCTGATAATGTTCAAATTAGAATATCTGATAATGCTCAAATTAAAATATCTGATAATGTTCAAATTAAAATATCTGATAAGGTTCAAATTAAAATATCTGATAAGGTTCAAATTAGAATATCTGATAATGTTCAAATTAAAATATCTGATAATGTTCAAATTAGAATATCTGATAAGGTTCAAATTAGAATATCTGATAAGGTTCAAATTAAAATATCTGATAATGTTCAAATTAAAATATCTGATAATGTTCAAATTAGAATATCTGATAATGTTCAAATTAGAATATCTGATAAGGTTCAAATTAAAATATCTAATAATGTTCAAATTAAAATATCTGATAATGTTCAAATTAGAATATCTGATAATGTTCAAATTAGAATATCTGATAATGTTCAAAACATTGATGTTGCACATTAGATGCTTTTGATAAATGAAGATTGAGCCCAAAATATGTCACCAAAAAATCAATTATTTTCATTATTCAAATGATCACAAATTTTCATAAACTGAGTCATATTTTCTCTAACCTACTTTCAAACAGATCATTAATTTATATCACTGTGTTTGTTAAAAGATTTAATATATGTTTTCTAAAACATTAATTGTTGGCTGGTTGTTTGATTTTATGACATGTCAAAACTTATTTAATGTTAAATTTTGTATGAAGCACTCATTGCAGATCACCCTCACTAAATAATAATGGTCAACCAGATTAGCCTCGTTAACCATTACCCTTTACTATAACATTACATTGGAAATTATTTTACTATGAAAATTCACTGAGAATCGTTTTACTATGAAAATTCATTGGGAATAATTTGGCCATAAAATGCATTGGAATTAACTTTACTAAGGAAAATGCATTCAAAATGATTTTACTACAAAAATGCATTGCAACTTATTTTACTATGAAAATGCATTGCAAGTGATTTTAGTATGAAAATGCATTGCAAGCAATTTTAGTATGGAAATTCATTAGAAATGATATTACTATGAAAATGCATTTTAAATGATTTTACTACAAGAATGCATTGCAAATTATCTTACTATGAAAATGCATTAGCCAATGATTTTTACTATGAAAATGCATTGGAAATTATTTTACTATGAAAATGCATTGCTTTTTTTTTTACTATGAAAATGCATTGAAAATGATTTTTACTATGAAAATGCATTGCAAATGATTTTTACCATGTAAATGCATTGAAAATGATTTTTACTATAAAAATGCATTGGCCAATGATTTTTACTATGAAAATGCATTGCAAATTATTTTTACTATGAAAATGCATTGGAAATGGTTTTGCTATGAAAATGCATTGGAAATGGTTTCACTATGAAAATGCATTAGCCAATGACTTTTACTATGAAAATGCATTGGATATGATTTTACGATGAAAATCTATTGGGAATAATGTTACTACGACAATACATAGGAGATAATTTTACTATAAAAATTGTAATCATTTTACAAGCATGTTATTGAATATTTTAACTATCAATGCCTATGAAAATTTCACAGTTTTCCCATTTGAATTTTCTGATGAATCTTAATTCTTAAGTTGATGATTGAATATGCTCCTTTTGAGTTCCACGACTATGAAGAAATACCAATGGAGAACATGCAAATCCATTGCACATAAAGTGACTCAAATTGTAAAGCATAACAAGTAGATTGCTTTAAAAACTGCCACAAGTTAATAGTAAATTGAACTTGGGTGACTAAGATCGAGTGAAACAAACATTGAGAAATTCATTTTGTCCTTTTACAAGCTATTTTGACAACCTTTAAGATATGACAAACATGTTGATTTGATCTCTGAATTCAACAGCACACTAACGAGTACACACATGCTTGAATAGCTTGAAAACTTTCTCATTAATCACATGTTCAATCCATGGTATTCTCAGCATCATCCCTCTGTGGAACTACATTTCTGTTGCCTCAAGTCTTTTCTTCATCTGTAATGAGATTGTCCAGCATTCATTGCTATATAGGACAAAGATGGCAAAACTTTGTAGTTGCTGGATTTTCATAGTCAAATTTTTCATAAACATCAATGGGTCACTCACTCACTGATATTTATTTGTAATGAGAAACTTGTTGCTGCATCTCAGTTGCTAAGGTTTTAATTTTAGATTCATACCTTGTGTTGTCTTCACCTTAACGTATACAGCGCTCACACCTAGGCAATTCCTGGGGATTGCTTTTATATAGTTCATGGCGAGCTGTATTTCATGACGTCATTTCTTGTGGGTCAGTTTATAACCCCCATTCGCTATTTCTGATATAGCAGGACTGATATTACATAATAGGTCAGTACTTTTTTTCTTAATAATTTTTTATAGATTGAGAAAATACAAAAAAAAAAATTATTAACAAGGGACATAATTTACCATTAGAAGTACGGAGTTACGTTTCTTGGATTTCTATCAATATAAAGTTGGATGAAACCGTGAAAACGCGAAAGAGAAAACATTAACTCTTAATTGCTTCCCGTCCAAATTTTGTTGCGCATGCAAGAAACCGGGGTCGGTACTACCCGCGAACTTCCCGTCCCGAGGGCGCAGGGAATAGTCTGATTGGGGAACTCGTGCAGTCCTTTGTAACACTAGCTATTATTTTCTCAACATTTGCTTCTTTATGACCCACATTTATATACGTTAAATATTAAATTAAAACTAAGCATAATTGACTAAAAAAGGAATTTTTTTGTCGTTCTAGGTCTTCTTTATACCCCCACAAACGCCCCCATCCCAAATCCGTGAATTTCTTTTTCCAATGATAAGTCTCAATAACCACTATATAAAATTCATTATTGTTTTCACGGTAATTGCTCCGATGAGCTGCTTTCGCTGGTTCCTAGGCCTCATGAATTTAAACTTCCTACGAGGCTGGCATCCCGTTCCCACCCCTTCACCATTGAAACTGTTAAATGTAGACGTCTCTTCTACTCCAATAGCTTCATGTCTCGCACATCTCGCCTGTGGAACTCCCTTCCTTATTCCTGTTTCCCTGACAAATACAATCTCCAACTATTTAAGTGTAACGTAAATCGACATCTCCAGTTGCCTTGATCTATCCACTTCCCTTCTCCACATCCTTTCACCTTTCATTCCTATCTGCTCTCGCTCCAAATCTTCTGTAACCCCCTTGCCTTGATCGATCCACTATCTTTCTCCACATCCTCTCCTTTACCACTCCTATCTGCTCTTCCTCCAAACCTTCTGTAACCCCTTGCGTGCTAGTGCCTTCCAGGCTTGCTTGGGGTGATAAGCTTAAAAAAAAATCTACAATTAATGTGTTAAAATTATTCAACTTTTTAATAAGAAAAATCTAAAATTGATGTTAAAAATTGCTAAAACATTGTTGATTTATTTAAGATAGAATTATCTATTATAACATCTCTCTAATTTGTATTTAGATACATTGCATTTACAAGGTAACCACAAAAGTTCTGTCTGTTTATTGATTAGTTTTTTGATTAGTCATTGAATGAAGTTGAAATATATGCAAAATGCATCAAGTCGCCGCATATGTCAAGCGTTTGGGATAGTGCTGTGAATGAACGTACTGCAAGGCGTTGGTTTCAAAAATTCAAGTCGGCAGATTTGTCTCTCCATTATGAGCCTCGCAGTGGACGACCACAGGTCTTGAATGACGGAGTCCTGAAGGCGGCCATTGAAGAGGACAGTAGTCTAACGTGTGGTGAACTTGCAAGACAGTTCAACGTTTCCAATGAAACAGTTAGACTTCACCTGCACCGCCTAGGTAAGACGTAAAAACTGAGCAAGTGGGTTCCGCAAACGCTTTTGGAGGTCCACAAGGGACAACGAATGGCAGCCTGCGTATCGCTGCTTTCTCGCCACCGTACCGCATCCTTATTCAATCGAGTGCTTACCAGTGATGAAAAGTGGGTTCTGTACGAAACTCCCAAGCGTTCCAGACATTGGTTGTCTCCTCACACCGCAAGACCGCCTATGCACCCACGCAAGATTATGCTTTGTGTATGGTGGACAGGTCGTCAAGTGGTAAATTATGAACTGCTACCAACAGGCCAAACGGTCACTGGAGACCTATACTCGCAGCAATTGCAACGTGTGCAACAGGCATTACGCCAGAAGGAGCCAGCACTGGTGAATCGCAAAGGTGTGCTTTTCCTCCATGACAACGCCAGGTCGCATGTCGCTCGAGTGGTCAGGGATACCATACATCAACGGGTGGGAGACTCTGTGCCATCCACCTTATTCACCTGACCTTGCGCCATCCGATAACCACCTCTTCCACTCCCTGGATAATCATCTTCGTGGGAAATCCTTCACCAATGAAGCAGACTTGCGCAAAGCCCTCACGGGCTTCTTTGCGTCAACCCCCCCCCCCCGGAGTTCTACCGCAAGGACATTGAACAGTTGGAGACACGTTGGCAGAAGATGCTGGATGCCGATGGCGATTACTTCAAAGACTAAATATAAGTTACACATACTGTGAAGCATTTTCTTTTTTTCCTTTAAAAATGAACAGAACTATTTTGGTTACCTTGTATTTTCAATTTTTCTAGTTGACTTGTTCATCTATATTGCATATGATCCATTATTGTACATAATTAGGTTACAATAAAATTTGTATTTTATATGAATACTACCATGAGAGGTAGTAGAGTAGAGGGCTTCGTATCATAGATTTGGTGGGGGCCCACAAGACCCTTGCACCAGCCCTGTTAGAAACCAATATTTAATATTAGATTTTTATAAAGTTTTTTTTCTTTTAAATAAACTTCTAATTAATAACTGAGAAAAAAAGTACTAACTAAACACAAGACAAGATATCTATAAACATGGACAGTAAAATGAGAACAATCTACCCCCATAGATTAAATAAAGAGTTCAGTTTGAAATTCCTTGATGGTTACGTGGGTTGGAAAGCACCTGATTTAAGGCTGGAGGGCACTTTGACAGAAACAATGTGATAACAACAACAAAGATGAGGACAATGATTTGTAGTGAGTGTGAAATAATAATAACTCCCTTCACCCACTCCCCTCAACTTCAGAGAATTGAGGAAGAAGAAAGAAAGGAATTTGTGAGCCTATGTGAAATTGTTTTTGGACCAATGAAAATCTTGCCTTCACAGAAATTAGCTGATCAGCTAAGAAGAAGGAAATAAATTTACAAGTGTATCCTTTTGATATAAAATCAGGAGAAAAATCAAATTAATCAGAGAAGTATGTCTGAATGTGAACGGTTTCATTTCTGTTCATCGCGACCAGCATTGAAGTTCGGGTCAGTGTAAAAATTACTTACTAATTATATTATCGGCCTCTAACCAGCATGTGAGACTTCAAAGAAATTTCTATCAACAATCCAAGAAAGCTAAATATTTCAAACAACCTCTCTTCGTCTACTTTTGAAAGCATTCAACTATATAACCCTTTGGTGAACAATAATCTTTGTTTTAAACATTTTTGAATATTATTTTGTGTCAGATCATTTAATCTGTTGTATGAACATGTCCTCTTCATAACAATTTATTGAAACTACAAACTTTAAGAATTCCGATTTATTTTCCTGAAACAAACTGCTGACATTACTTCAATCATGTATATTCATAAATAAATTCCTCATCTTGTTTTGTTAAAATGACCCGTGTGTTTCCTCGTCATTACCATCTTCGTGGCGTGGGTAAATCAATTGTTCATTGTAACTCCGAAGCCTCACGCTATTATAAGTCCAATAATGTTGCTTTTCCGACTTTTCACTCAAAACTTGACAAAAATATATTGGTACAAGTCATTATTTTAGTGTTTATTTATGACTAATCCCTTTTCTATTTCGTCTTCAGGTGGTGTTACAGAATGAGAAGGCCAGGGCCAGAATGGTCAACGATTGGCCAGAGTGAGTCGTGAGTATTCTGACATTGATGGATTACCTTTGTCAGGGCTTTGAATATAAGTCCAAAACGGTGTAAATTCTACAGAGGGTCTCAAGAATTCTGACGCGTCGATATGCATCCCACACCCAGGTTTACGCTGGGTTAAAATCACCTGTGTAGGGATGCTAATTCAACATGCGACATGCGTTCCTGACAGTCTACTGCTGCCTTTTAGAATCCAAGCTGCCAGGGTTAATAAAACGAATATCAAAACTACGGACTTTCTGATTTATTTTCCTGAAACGA
Source organism: Acanthosepion esculentum (assembly GCA_964036315.1). Lineage (NCBI taxonomy): Eukaryota > Metazoa > Mollusca > Cephalopoda > Sepiida > Sepiidae > Acanthosepion > Acanthosepion esculentum. The sequence goes on along the minus strand of OZ038509.1, from coordinate 17,029,659 downwards.
GCTACTGACATTACTTCAATCATGTAAATTCATAAATAAATTCTTTATCTTGTTTTTGTAAAAATGACCCGTGTGTTTCCTTGTCATTACCATCCTTCATTAATCTTCTTGGCGTGAGTAAATCAATTGTTCATTTTAACCTCTAAACCACACACCACTGTATATTGTCTCAATGCTGAATAATGGTTTTATAAAAAATGGAATCCATTCATTGGATTTTAACATAACCATGACCATTTTTTTTTATAAGTAAATAACAGTATACCTAGATATCCCAGTGCACATCTGTATTCAAACTATTAAAGACTATGGCCCAAACTTAGAAGCCAGGTAAAAGAAGTTCGCTTTCTCAAAGCAGTAGGAAGACATTGCCGATTAAGGGAGACATCGTTTTTTTTTTTTTTTTTTTTTTTACTTACTAATTATATTATCGGTCTTTAACGAGCATGTGAGACTTCAAAGAAATTTCTATCAACAATCCAAGAAAGCTAAATATTTCAAACAACCTCTCTTCGTCTACTTTTGAAATCTACTTTATATAACGCTTTGGTGAGCAATAACCTTTGTTTTAAACATTTTTTAATATTATTTTGTGTCAGATCATTTAATCTGTTGTATGAACATGTCCTCTTCATGACAATTTATTGGAACTACAAACTTTAAGAATTCTGATTTATTTTCCTGAAACAAACTGCTGACATTACTTCAATCATGTATATTCATAAATAAATTCCTCATCTTGTTTTGTTAATATGACCCGTGTGTTTCCTCGTCATCCTTCATTAATCTTCTTGGCGTGGGTAAATCAATTGTTCATTTTAAGCCCGTAAGCCCCACGCTACTATAGGTCAACATGTAAATATGATAACTTCTCATCTCAGAAATTCAGATAGAAAATATTTTTTCCTTTCACCACAAGTAAGGTGATAAAGCCACTAAGATGCAAGAGATTAATAAAACTGAAACAATATCAGAAAAACATTTTAGAGGAGAAGGACAATATAAGAATAAGATTCAAGGAGACAGAGGATGAATGATGTTTACTTGGGAAGGCAGTTGAGAATCATTGCAGTCAGGAGCTTGATTATTGTTTGAGTGATTTTGTTTTTTACGGTTTATCAATCTTTTGAAGGTTATTTAAAGAGAGAAAATATTTTTAGGTGGAAGATTTTTTTGCGGAGGGGAGGGGTGCCGATAATGTTTTACCGATACAAGTTGTACTAATTAACCCATAGCTGGGGGAGAAGAGGTGGATTAATACCTTTGCCAAAGGTATTTACGCGTGTGAATATAATGAACCTGAATGGAATTGGAATTTGGAGAGTCGAGTTCCAATTTCAAGCCGTTACCCATTACACCACCAGCAGATCCAAACTTACAACACCTGGTATTCTCTTTGCAAGCAGTTACCCATCTAGGTACTGACCAGGTTCAATGTTGCTTAACTTTTGTAATCAGGTGAGTACCAATGTTTCCAACATGATATGGGTTAGGAGCTGAGAGCTTTGGCTTTGTTGATAATTGTCTGATCCAGTTGCAGGGTTATTTGACTCAACAGAGAGTTACAGTAATTGATAAACATATTTTTCCATTCATGTCCTCATTTTGCTCTCTCCAGGTTTTTGTACACTTCGCTTCAGCCATTAAATGCTATAAATAAAAGGTCTGTCTAACAGAGAAATAAGCACTAGACATTTTTTATATAGATGACTTTACCTTGTGTCCTCATCACTGCTTCCACAATGTAGATGTTCTTCCTTTCATAGCTGTTCATTTCAGCCACAACTGAATTCCTCAGGAGCAGCAACCCCCTATAGATACAACAGGGTGTCCCAACAGATTAACCATGACAAAACCAACAATGGCTGCCAGGCAACAACGAGAAAATTTAGATTAGCTTTCTTCAGCTTACTGTAGCATGTCACTATACCTGGGACCATCACATAAGAGATGAGGGTAAAAAATGATTTTATTTCAGTTTTAAATGTTTTGTGCTTTTATGACCAGCAATAAAGTCTGTGAAATGAGGTCTTCAAAAGTAGCCACCCACTTGACCAAAAGGGAATAAAATAATAAAATAAAGTAATAACTGAAAAATTTTGGGAGCAAGTGGCAACAAACCAGATGTTGGAGATTTCCAGTTACAGGATTTTATTAACAGTTGGGATTGTGGGGAATTCATACCTATGCATTGGAAGGACCAAGCTGAGGATTGAGAAAGTTCCGCTGTCACCCAGTAAATAAATAAACAATGAAATATATTGGAAACAGGGTTTTTTTTCATCTATCGTTTCCTTGTGAGCATGAAATGAGATATTTCCTGATTTTGTGCATCCTGACACAAACAAGAAGAGAAAAATTATAGGGTTATTTGTTGGTGGGTGAAAAGTCAAGAGATTACATAAATCCTTTGAATATTATTAAAATTATTCTTTCTCTGGTTCTCTTTTTCATTATTTTTTATTTTTAACTAAAGTATTTTTGCCAAATATGACTAAACGTGGCTACAAAAAATTGGTGTCAAAAGGACAGATTTTCCATTGACACCACTATTATTTTAACTACCTTCACTCCTCAGCAGTATTTATTATTTTAAAAAGTGATGATTAGAATTAGAATAAAATCCAAACGTATGAAAGTGAATTTATACATTTTCTTTATTCTTGAGAATTGACAACATAAATATTAAACGTTATTTATTTATTGCCTTTGATCTTCAAAAATTTAAATGCAACTCAATTGTTATCTTGTCTTCTTAATTCTTATTGTTTTACTGTCCTCTCTCCTTAATAGTAGTTTTCTCATATTCTCTAACACTCAGTAACCCCTTGCATCCTAGTGGCTTTATTGCCTTTGATCTTCAAAAATTTAAATGCATTGTCAATCGTTATCTTCTGTCTTCTTAATTCTTGTTCTCTCTCCTTAATAGTACTTTTTCTCATATTCTTTAACACTCAGCATCCTAGTGGCTTTATTGCCTTTGATTTTCAAAAATGTAAATACAATATCAATTGTTATCTTCTGCCTTCTTAATTCCTGTTCTTTTATTATCCTCTCTTCTTAATAGTAGTAGTTCTCATATTCTCTAACATTCAGTAACCCCTTGTGTCTCAGTGGCTTTATTGCCTTTGATCTTCAAAAATTTAAATGTAATGTCAATCATTATCTTCTCAATTCCCATTATTCTTTTGTTCTTGCTCCTTAATAATGTTTTTCTTTTATCTTTTCAAACTCAGTAACCCCTCTGCATCTTAGTGGCTTTATTACCTTGCTTGCTGTGAAATGATTCCAAAATACTGATCTATACACCAAGGTATTTGAAGTGTTTAGTATTTATTAAATCCACATCCAGTATTTTTATATTGTCCAAGATATTTGAACTCAATTCAGTTTTGTTTAAATTAAGTAAATAATCATTTCGTTTTTTTAACAAGGACACTTGTGTAATTAGAAATGTTTTTTAGCCTGCTTTTCCAGAAAGCACCACCTTAAATGAATGAAGTTTGGCTGCCTGGCATTTATCCTGATTTCTAACCCAGAAAAATGTCAAAGAAGCCATTAATTTTTTTTATTGGCTGATCTAATTAGACATTTCACATCCATTTAGGAGTCACAACCATCTGGATGTTTGCTCACCATGGTTGGAACAGAGAATAATAAATGCAAATTATCTATTCACAGCCCCTCTTGCCTCCAATGTCTATCAGGACAAAATTTCTCTTTCAATATAGAAATAAAAAAAAACAGAATTCATTTTCTCTTCTCTATATGCCATGTCCTTTTAGGACATAGGTGATGATGGATATCCATTTTTCTCCTGTCCTTTCTAGCATTTAGTCGGTTGGTTGGTTGATTTTGTTTAACAGCATATCAACCTCTATGGGTTATTTAATGTTAAAATCTAAATATTTTTAAAAACATTTTATGGCTTTAACTAAATATATATTTTGAACACAATTGTATACCTTCAACTATGGATAAAATGAATTGTTGGTAATTTTACTATAAAATGTATTGTTCACAATTTTACTATAAAATGTATTGTTGATAATTTTACTATGAAATCTATTGTTAGCAATTTTACTATAAAATGTATTGTTGATAATTTTACTATAAATATGTATTGTTGGTACTTTTACTATAAAATGTATTGTTGATAATTTTTCTATAAATATATATTGTTGGTACTTTTACTATAAAATGTATTGTTGATAATTTTTCTATAAATATGTATTGTTTGTTAATTTTACTATAAAATGCATTGTTGGTAATTTTACTATAAATATGTATTGTTAGCAATTTTACTATAAAATGTATTGTTGATAAATTTAATATAAATATGTATTGTTGGTACTTTTACTATAAAATGTATTGTTGATAATTTTACTATAATTATGTATTGTTGGTAATTTTACTATAAAATGCATTGTTGGTAATTTTACTATAAAATGTATTGTTGCCAATTTTACTATAAAATGTATTGTTAGCAATTTTACTATAAAATTTATTGTTGATAATTTTACTATAAAATGCATTGTTGACAATTTGCTATAAATATATATTGTTGGTAATTTTACTATAAAATGTATTGTTGATAATCTCTCTATAAATATGTATTGTTGGTAATTTTACTATAAAATGTATTGTTGATAAATTTAATATAAATATGTATTGTTGGTACTTTTACTATAAAATATACTGTTGATAATTTTCTATAAATATGTATTGTTGGTAATTTTACTATAAAATGCATTGTTGGTAATTTTACTATAAAATGTATTGTTGGCAATTTTACTATAAAATGTATAGTTAGCAATTTTACTATAAAATTTATTGTTGATAATTTTACTATAAAATGCATTGTTGACAATTTCCTATAAATATGTATTGTTGGTAATTTTGCAATAAAATGTATTCTTGAGAATTTTACTATAAAATGTATTGTTGGTAATTTTGCTATATATATGTATTGTTGGAAATTTTATTATAAAATGTATTGTTGATAATTTTTTATATAAAAATGTATTGCTGTTATTTTTACTACAAAAATGTATTTGCATACTTTCATAGTGATTTGTTTTTGTTTGGGGTTCAATAATTGCTCATAGCTGGAACCCTGACACGTGCTACCATTGTGGGTTAGGGTGGACCTGAAAACAAATGCATGAGGTGGTTCCAGAAGCATTTAGTAAATTTTGGCTTTTTGTTATCTCTCCTAAACCCTTATATAACAACCATATACACAAGCTTGTTAGGTACATGATGTGCAGTTTTCTTCTGTCTCTCTTGCCTTCAATAATTCCTGTGAGTATCAAATTTTCCAAGTCATTTTTCCTCATTATAATCTGTTACAACTGTTCTTCACAATACAGTAGGAAAACTTGCAGAAACTTAAGAAAACCTATCTATGAACACAAAAAAGGATCTTATACACAACAATTCATCAAATGCCTTAGTTATACATAGAAATAAATTCAAACACAACTTTGATCTAAAGAATGCCACATTTATTAAAAGAGAAAGTGACTTACTTAAATAGAATATTCTCAAGAGTGCCGCTATCAAATCTTATCAAACTATAAAACTGCTACTCAGATTTTTCCAAATATCTCCATTCCTGAAAGAATTACTCCCTTCTTAAGCCAACACACATGATTATAACAATGTTAAAAAATTAAAAGAAAATAGTTAAATTTTATAACCTCATATAAATATATATAATACATGAATTTATCCCATACTAAAATAATTTAAATATTAATTTCATAAAAAATGAATATCGGCATCATTTACTCATTTTGGTTGATAAGACAATAAATTATGTCACTTAGCATCATCCATACTTTACCTTGACTTTTCAGTTAACCTGATGAATATTTATGAGTGCTTCTTAACTTTAAACATTTTGAAAACTAACAAAATTTTAATTTTGTTCATAAATACTTGTTATAAAATCAAATCCTCGCATTTGCCTTGATAATATCCATCAGAGGAGGAAACACCTCGGTTAAGTAAAGTTTTCCTTTTGTATTCATATATATATATATATATATATATATATATATGTATATATGTATGCAGGTATGCAGTGAAATAGGAGAACTCTTATGTAGCGGAGGAATCATATTTTTAAAAACTAAAAATATTATTATAATATATATATATATATATATATATATATATATATATATATATATATATATATATATATATTATATTAAAAAAAGTGAAAAGCAAACAGTTAAATTCAAAGGTGATTAGAATTTTGAACCAAAACCTTTAGTTTGTCCACCGGAATAGATTGTTCTAGTTCCACATGCCATACCTCCTCTGGATGTCCCAGTTATTCCCCTTTAACTTAACATTTGTTCACCTCTGCTGTGGCCAGGTATTGAACTCGTAACCCGTTGGCTCAAGTCACTGGATTACTCCAACCAACGCTTTTATCCACTGAGCCATATGTCCATGAAGAAATAAAGGATTCGGTTTGAAATTCCACTCACCTTTATTTATTATATTTATTTATTTATTATTTATCAGACAATAAATTATGTCAGTTAGCATCATCCATAATTTACCCAGACTTTTCAGTTAAAACTGATGAATATTTATGAGCGCCTCTTAAATTAAAACGTTTTGAAAAACTAACAACATTTTTATTTTTGTTTATAAATATTTATTACAAAATAAAATCCTCAGATTTGCCTTGATAAAGTCAGTCGAAGAATGAAACATCTCAGCTAAGTTTCCTTTTGTCTTTATTCATCTACATTATACATGAATAAGACTTGATGAAATTTAGAAAAAAAAATAACGCAAGGCCTCCTCATTGATTCAAAGAAAAATAAAAACACCATTAAATTATTCTATCATGACCAAATTCACCAATGAACAAGACGAAAAAGCAATTAAAAATATAATTCACTGAAAGATATAAATCAGTGATCCCAACAAGCACCCAAGATTTGACATTTGTGATAAAAAGTTTAAAACATCTCATTTTATTGTTACCAATAACACCTGACCTCAAAATTAACCGCTATGTAAAAATAAGGTTTGATTGGATCTCCAACAGTAATAATAAAAAACAGCATTAAATACTTACATCAGACACACATGAACCACATTGATAGATAGATAAATAGATAGATAGATAGATAGATAGATAGATAGATAAAGAATAGTCATAAAGAGATAGATAAGAACAGACATACATAGGCAAACAAATAAAGATAGAAAGATAAGAACAGACATATAGATAGATAGATAGATAGATAGATAGATAGATAGATAGATAGATAAAGAATAGTCATAAAGAGATAGATAAGAACAGACATACATAGGCAAACAAATAAAGATAGAAAGATAAGAACAGACATATAGATAGATAGATAGATAGATAGATAGATAGATAGATAGATAAAGAATAGTCATAAAGAGATAGGTAAGAACAGACATACATAGGCAAATAAATAAAGATAGAAAGATAAGAACAGACATATAGATAGATAGATATATAGATAAAGAATAGTCATAAAGAGATAGGTAAGAACAGACATACATAGGCTAATAAATAAAGATAGAAAGATAAGAACAGACATATAGATAGATAGATAGACTGAGGCAAATGAACAGAGTGAGATAGATAAAGAACAGACATACATAAACAAATAAATAAATAAAAATAGATAGAAAGATAAGAACAGACATAGATAGATAAATAGATAGATAGATACATACATACATACATATATACATACATACATACATACATACATACATATGAAAATGTCTATTCCCATCAAATGTTATAAGGTTTAATTTTGAAGTTGGAAAACAATGAATTAGTGAACCGAGTTCAATCTCTGTCCAAGATAATTTGTCTGCATTTCGCATTAATGCCCAAAGGAAACATGAATGCACTTCTGTTTGAAAAAAAAAAAAAAAATTGAATTTAAAATCATCGAGAAAGCAATGGAAAACCACACCAATAATCATGGCAATGCACACTTTACAAATATTAAAAAGAAAAGAGAGCTGTGGAGAGCCATGACCACTCCTGTTAAGAGACATAGCACTTAAGCTGAAGGTAATTAATGGTCAAACTGTAATTGAAGTGACATATTTTTTAAACATATATCTATCTATCTATCCATCTATCTATCCATATATATATATATATATATATATATATATATATATATATATATATATATATATATATATATATATATATATTATTTTTATTTGATGAGTGAATAGGAAGAACTGATAAGTACACAATTACTAGATAAAATTTACTTACCCTTTGATTGCTCAGAGGAATTTTCTAATGACTTATATCCAAATTGGTTCCCTGCAGCAGTCGAATAAGTTGTACTCATCCCGTTGGCAGGAGACGGGCTAGGCTGAATTGGTTGCAGCTCCTCATCCTTGGCATCCATGATTAGCAATTACACACACCCAGATTTTTCTCTGCAAAAAATAATTAAGGGCAGAATTTTTAAACAAATAAATACCCATTAATGTTTCCATAGACCGTCATATTCTCAGCACGTCTCAGAAAATATTAACATTCTTTATAAACAACAGTGCCATATCTACTTATTGCAAGGGCATCTCAATGTGGTGTGATGGTTAACAAGCCTGTCTTGCTGGATCAATTATGACTGAATAGTGAGTTTGATATTCACTGGGTGCTCCATATTTTTGGCCTTGTACCACATCTATGCTATACTTAGAAATTTTTTGGGCAGTTTGAGGTGGTGTAATAATTACCAAGCTTGTCTCACTAGTTCAATTACAATTGAGTTATGAGTTTGATCCTCACTGGGTGCCCCATGCTTTCAACCTTATGCTACATCTAAGCTATGCTTAAAAAATCAGCAGGGCACTTTGATATGGTGTAATGGTTAGCAAGCTGGTCTCATTAGATTAATTATGACTGAGTTGTGAGTTTGATCCTCATTGTGTACTTCATATTTTTGGCCTTGTGCCACCTCTGTGCTATGCTTAGAAAATTACCACAACTACTTTTTGTCATGCAATTGACAGAAAGATTACAAAAGAAATAAAATTGTGTATATATATATATATATATATATATATATATATATATATATATATATATATTTATGTAAATAATAGAATAGTTTTATATATATATTTATGTATATAATAGAATAGTTTTAGAATTGTTATTTCAGACAGTTCTTTGTCATCTCAAGAAAGTAATCCATTGTACAAAAGATATTAGAGAAACATCTTAATTACATTTAATATCAATATTACTGTATTTAAATATAAGCAAAACAGCTCATAAACTAAACAGATTGATGCAAATATTCATTGGTTATATTCAAACAAAACTTATTTTCAATGAAGACAAATTCAATAACATTACACAGTCTGTCAAAAATATATGGATTTATTTCTGGTACTTGTTGTGTTCCTGTAGATATCTTGCAAAGAATGGGGAAGGTGGCAACCACACCAAATAATGGTGTCCAGTTTCAGCATTGATCACTTTTTTTGAGAGGAGCTAACATTATACCCAAAATAGAAAGCATTCCAGACAGAAATACTTGTTGATTAATAATTAAGAATGCTTCATGTAAGAAATTTTGATAAATTAAGGCTATTACTACTAATAAATAAGATGAAAGAAATACTAGTCAAAAATGAATAATAATTGCCAAGGCTTCATCTAAGAAATTCAGACAACTTATTACTATTACTACTTGGTGGAAAAGCAAGAGAAATAAGATGAAAGAAATACTAGTCAAAAATGAATAATAATTGCCAAGGCTTCATCTAAGAAATTCAGACAACTTATTACTATTACTACTTGGTGGAAAAGCAAGAGAAATAAGATGAAAGAAATACTAGTCAAAAATGAATAATAATTGCCAAGGCTTCATCTAAGAAATTCAGACAACTTATTACTATTACTACTTGGTGGAAAAGCAAGAGAAATAAGATGAAAGAAATACTAGTCAAAAATGAATAATAATTGCCAAGGCTTCATCTAAGAAATTCAGACAACTTATTACTATTACTACTTGGTGGAAAAGCAAGAGAAATAAGATGAAAGAAATACTAGTCAAAAATGAATAATAATTGCCAAGGCTTCATCTAAGAAATTCAGACAACTTATTACTATTACTACTTGGTGGAAAAGCAAGAGAAATAAGATGAAAGAAATACTAGTCAAAAATGAATAATAATTGCCAAGGCTTCATCTAAGAAATTCAGACAACTTATTACTATTACTACTTGGTGGAAAAGCAAGAGAAATAAGATGAAAGAAATACTAGTCAAAAATGAATAATAATTGCCAAGGCTTCATCTAAGAAATTCAGACAACTTAAGACTATTACTACTTGGTGGAAAAGCAAGAGAAATAAGATGAAAGAAATACTAGTCAAAAATGAATAATAATTGCCAAGGCTTCATCTAAGAAATTCAGACAACTTATTACTATTACTACTTGGTGGAAAAGCAAGAGAAATAAGATGAAAGAAATACTAGTCAAAAATGAATAATAATTGCCAAGGCTTCATCTAAGAAATTCAGACAACTTAAGACTATTACTACTTGGTGGAAAAGCAAGAGAAATAAGATGAAAGAAATACTAGTCAAAAATGAATAATAATTGCCAAGGCTTCATCTAAGAAATTCAGACAACTTATTACTATTACTACTTGGTGGAAAAGCAAGAGAAATAAGATGAAAGAAATACTAGTCAAAAATTAATAATAATTAACAATACTTCATCTAAGAAATTCAGATAACTTAAAAGTATTAATTTTCTTTTGATGCTATAAACTAATCTTTAATAATTTACATTAATTACATTGTTTGGACTGTTATCTTAATTTTTATTACCATATTCACAACGTTTTGGCCGTAGTATGCTCCAGCTTTCTTCCAGTGATTGGATTTTTATTTCATCTGGGAGGGGGTACATTGTTCTAGTTCCACGTGCCATGCCTCTTCTGGATGTCTCAGTTATCTCCCTTTAATTCAACTCTCCAATGTTTTGTTCATCACTGCAGTAGCCAAGTATTGAACTCACAACTCTTTGGGTTAAGTCTCTGAACCCAACCAACACTTTTATCCACTGGGCTATGTGTCCTTGGGAGGCTACACTTCTGAAAGATCCAGCTTCAAAAATAATTTTTCCACCATTTAAATTTTGAAAAATTTCCTAGTTTGGTAATGGGTAGTTCTTGAATTCTAAAGATTTGTTTAACCCTGTTGGAAAATTGTCACAATTTTTTTTTTTTTTTTCTTTACTTACGCTGCTGGTGTATGTAATTTTGAATGGTCAATTTTTTCAATTACACTTATTTTTTCAAGTCTGTCTAATTCTTTGTTGACTTGATCCAATGCTGCATACAACACACTACGTTTCAGTTTAAACACTAGCATCAACCCTTTTTTCATTTGAAGTTTCACTTTGACTTTGGAAAACTGACCCAGCTCATCTGACAGAACCATTCGGAAAATATTTTTTCAGTTCTTCCTTTAATTTTTCACAGTTTTTTTTTTAACTGGTAGTTTGTCTACTTACATTCTTGCAATAAATATCTATATGTAAATCCAACAAATCTAATAATTCCATCCAGTCAATACCGAATAAGTTTGTAGTATTTTTTTAACACATAAGCCTTAGCTTTTACACACTTATTACGAAATGAAACATTACAAATCATTTCACCAATAAAAAATAATTTCTTACCTGATACACTATGTGATTTTTAAAGTTCTTTTTGATATAGGCTTTCTGTTTGCTTTCCATGTGGCTTTATTAATTATTGCAATATCACAACCAGTGTCTAGTTGTAATTTTACATCCACATTATTAATTTTCACATATACAAATTTTCTTTGGTCTTCTGTAATTATTTTTTGTACTGCAATGCTGTGTACAAAATTTTTTCTGTGAGAACTTTTCCTTGATTTAGTTTTACGGTCTGACATTTTATGTTCCGTTTTTCTACACTCGTAGCTCTTTGAATTCCTAAAGGGACAGTCATCTCCAAGATGTAAACTTCCACATCTGAAACATGGATTCATTTTTCTTTTTCCACATTTTGCTTTAGCTTGTATGTATGCGCTTTCTTTTTCTTCAATTTCTTCCGTATCGCATCTCAGATTTAGTATCCTCTGACATTCGTCTGATTTTTCTAGTCGTGTTAGCTTTTTATTCTGTTCAATTTTCGTCAGAATTCTAGCATATATTTCTACATCTTTTTTCACCGTTAACCCTTGAACGAAAATTAACCCTTTAAACATCTCCAGAGTCAGTTTGTTTAATTTGAATCTTTCACACTCCTTCTTAACAATTCCAGCATATGTGACAAAATCTTTGTCTTCTTTTTTGTCAGATTCATACACTTCCAACGAGCATTGAATAATTTCTTGCTAAAAATTTTAGTCAGAATATTTATTGTTTCTTCAAAGCAAATTTATTTCAGTCTTTTCGGTAGTACAAAATTGCAGTATTTTTCATGTTCTACCAGTTCTAACTTTCTCAACAAAAGTCTTTTTTCTCATATTCTCTAACACTTCTCTCCTTAATAGTAGTTTTTCTCATATTCTCTAACACTCTTGCATCCTAGTGGCTTTATTGCCTTAGATCTTCACAAGTTTAAATGCAATGTCAATCGTTATCTTTTGTCTTCTTAATTCTTGTTCTTTTATTGTCTTCTCTACTTAATAGTAGTTTTTCTCATATTCTCTAACACTCAGTCCCCCCTTGCATCCTAGCGGCTTTATTGCCTTTGATCTTCAAAAATTTAAATGCAATGTCAATCATTATCTTTTGTCTTCTTAATTCTTGTTCTTTTATTGTCTTCTCTACTTAATAAAAGTTTTTCTCATATTCTCTAACACTCAGTTCCCCCTTGCATCCTAGTGGCTTTATTGCCTTTGATCTTGAAAAATTTAAATGCAATGTCAATCATTATCTTCTGTCTTCTTAATTCTTGTTCTTTTATTGTCCTCTCGCCTTAAAAGTAGTTTTTCTCATATTCTCTAACACTCAGTAACCTCTTGCATTCTAGTAGTTTTATTGCCTTTGATCTTCAAAAATATAAATGCAATGTCAATCATTATCTTCTGTTTTTTAATTCTTGTCCTTTCTCCTTAATAGTAGTTTTTCTCATATTCTCTAACACTCAGCATCCTACTGGCTTTAGTCAGAATATTTATTGTTTCTTCAAAGCAAATTTCTTTTTTTGGTCGTACAAAATTGCAGTATTTTTCATGTTCTACCAGTTCTAACTTTCTCAACAAAAGTCTTTTTTCTTGTCTTCCCAGTTGATGCATTCTTCATTGAAAATTTGCTTGTATCTTCTAAAATAAGCAGAAAAAGTAATTCCATCATCTGAATTGTATGGCATTTGCTACCACATCGAGAGTGAAAGAACTTGTCGAATTTTCCATTTTCTTCCATATTATTTCAGTTAAATTTTATTTTATTTTCTGGAGTTTCAATAACTGCTGTTGTTGTTGCCGTTGTTATATTTTTACCACTTGGGCTAAAATTCTTCCATCTTTAAAGAATATCTGTTTTTTTTCTTCTTTCTTCTTTTTTACACACAAAAAAATTAAACCAACATGGTTCTAATTTCTCATTGTCACTGTTATCATGTACACTGAAACAAAAAGTACCTTTTCCGACTCTGTATGAGTTTTGATCCCTCATCGCCACTGTTATAACTCACTCTTAGTGGTTATAATATTATTTGCACTTAGGCTACTCACCATGACGTCATTAGAAATTCTCCTTGACTGACTTCAACAGACTTCTCCTGACCCACTTTGAGTTCTTTATTTAAGAATCTTGCCTAGTTCATTTGTGTTACTGGGAGTGTCTTATTTACTCCACAACACTTCAACATCCAGTGTAAAATATATATGTGGGCATAGGAGGCCCTGGATAAAGGTAGTACCTTTGATGTCTGGCTTGCTGAACCTTGGGCGGATGGGCATCACTGGTTCCCAATCATCTCCTAAATCACTTACATGATGGCTTCAAGTTTCCATACCTTAGTAAACTGCTTCAGTTAAACTCACATGAAAGAGTGCTTAACATGGCACCACTGAGTGAAGGACCTCCTTGACGAGGGTTACTAGCCAGGGTAGAAGTGTAGATGAACTACAACAGCCATGTGTTCACAACCAAGGTGAGCCACCTAGTTAGAGGACATTGGCTGTGGTCTGGAGAGGGATGGGCTCTGCCAGATTAAAACGCTCTCAAGACATGATGAGAACATCAAGAAACCATTTGTGGAGATCCAGGCTTGCACACGATTTTGACAGATGGAAAAGAATGGTGGACACATCGACACCCCAAGACTCCTTCCAGGATTAAAGGCAAAAGAAGAAGAAACTAATCTTCAATAAAATTGATTGAATTTTAATTTTTTGTTTCTATTTTATAAATGGAAGGTAAATTTTTTGTTTCTATTTTATAAATGGAAGGTTATTTTGGAAACATAAAATGCTGTTAGAGTGAAATGAAGACATCAGAATTTCTCATTGAATTCATCAAGGGCAGAAATACATGCCACACAAATTTAAAAGTATCAACCATAACTCTGATTCTGTCAGTAAAATGAAAAACAGAATCGTCTAACAGGAGTATTGTTATTACAGACAATTCTTTGTCATCTCATGAAAATAATCCATTATACAAAAACAAAAGATATTAGAGAAATTTCTTAATTACATTTTGTATCAACATTCTCTCTCCTCTATAATGATTAGCAAGCTTGTCACACTAGATCAATTATGACTGAGCAGCAAGTTTGATCCTCACTGGGTGCTCAACACTTTTGGCCTTGTGCCACATCTAAGCTATGCTTAGAAAATCATTTTTGAGCACTTTGACATAGTGTAATGGTTAGAAACCTTGTCCCGTTAGATCAATTATGACTGAGAAATGAATTTGATCCTCAACAAGTGCTCAACACTTTTGGCCTTGTGCCACATGTAATCTATGCTTAAAAAATCATTTGTGAGCACTTTGATATAGTGTAATGGTTAGAAACCTTGTTTTGTTAGATCAATTATGACTCAGTAGTGTGTTTGATCCACAACAGGTGCTCAACACTTTTGGCCTCGGAGACAAGCAACCTTGTTGAAGATGAGAAATTGCCCCATCACAAGTGATGCCACTGCAGTTTCAATAACAAGTGAATTTTACAAGATTGGAGTGATAAACCCAATGCCCAAGATGAACTGCTTTTCATGATAAAACTGTTCCAACGGGCTTACTATTTACCTATAGTCACTGGGTGAAATAGATTTTTATCTTTTCCAAAACATCAGTATGAAATGATGTGTGCGTTTTGTTTATTTCTGTAGACTCCTTGTGGAATTATGTTCCACAGCCCTAAGTGATACAGTTGAAATTTCAGTAGCAAGTAAATTTTTACAATAATCAAATGCCAGCAATCATGGACCTTTGTGCTGACAAAACAATGGAGTTTCAAAAGGAGGGTTTTTTTCTTTTGACATTGTTATTAACTACTTTCACTCCTTGGTAATGTTTATGGTTTTAAAAAGCAATGATCAAAATTGTAATAAAACCTAAACATACAATGAAAGTGAATTTATATATTTTCTTTGTGAATTGACAATAAAAATAATAAACAATATTTATTTATTAAATTGTTTATTGGAATGGTTGGCAAAATATCTACTAATTGCAAAATGATTCAAACTTTATAAAATAGTAAATAATAAGGATTTCCTTATTATATCGATTTTTGGAATGGTTGGCAAAACATCTGCTAATTGCCAAATGATTCAAACTTTATTAAATGGTAAATAATAAGGATTTCCTTATTATATCGTTTATTGGAATGGTTGGCAAAAAATCTGCTAATTGCAAAATGATTCAAACTTTATAAAATGCTAAATAATAAGGATTTCCTTAGACTTGGTTCACATATTTTAATAATTTAGTCTATAAATTTATGAATAAAATATTTTCACATTTATTTATAAATTGGTAAATGATAAATATTGCATTGCATTAGTTTTAATTGTATTAGTTTTCAGAATGTTGTAAATATAAAATTATTCTTGTAAATAAGCAATCCAATGAATAAATGGTGTTTAAAAAAAGTTGAGTAGTTAAAATGAAAGTGGTGTCAAGGGAAAAAAAAGTTCTATTGATACTGCATTTTTGTGCAAGCACAAAGATCCATACTATTTACATTATTCGGACTATTGTCCTCATCTTTGTTGCCATATTTATTACAACATTTTGGCTGTTGTACATTCTTCAGCTGGTTGGAATGTCGAACTGAACCCTTTATTTCACTCACTGGTGTAGACTGTTCTAGTTTCACGTCCCATGTCTAATGGATGTCAGTAATCAGTTATCTCCTGTTAATTCCCCTCTCCAAATTCTCCACCGCCTTAACCAGTTATTGAACTCACGCTCTTTGGGTTCTGTCCTGAGGGGAATTAACAGGAGATAACTGATAACTGACATCCATTAGATATGGCACATGGAACTAGAACAGGCTTACTGAATGAGGTTGTCGTAAGCAAATAAAAAGAGGAAATAAAAAGGTGCCTATTATGAGGATATCTAAATTAGACAATGGTTGACCCATGATTTAAAGTGGTTAAGATCATTATGACCAGGGAGGGATCCTCTCGGGAGTCTGTCCCACAAAGAAGCAGTTCCTTACCAATGGAACATGAAGGTAGTGATAAATTGACACTGTGTTAAAAAAAAAAATACACAATTATATGTGGATGTGCTGAAAAGATCTGAACCCAACCCACTTCCCAAAATCTAACGAATCACAATTTATTTTTAAATCCTTTCTTGGTCAAGTTAAGGAATTCTTGGTACCTCCTTATTTCTCTGTGCTGTGTAATTCTTTTAAAAGTTGACATATTTATAGGAGAATCGTGCTAAACCTCAAGAATAGTGCATTCTGTATAGAGATACAATATCTAATAAAAAATCACATTCTGATGATTACTTAAAAATATGAAACTGCCAGTCACCATGCAGTATTGATTTCTATATCCACACTGTTTATCACTATCTTTCTCTCTTTGATATATTTTTTTTACTATTGTTCACCCAATGCAAAGCACAAGAGACACTCAAGGTAGAGGCTTACTGAATGAGGTCGTTGTAAGCAAATAAAAAGAGGAAATAAAAAAGTGCATATTATAAGGATATCTAAATTAGACAAAGGTTGACCCTAGACTTAAAGTCGTTAAGATCATTATGACCAGGGAGGCATTTTCTCAGGAGTCTGTTCCACAAAGAAACAGTTCTTTTTTTTTTGTTTTGAAAGTACAAAAATGAGGCAACAAAGTCAAAGGTGGGATAGAGGAAGGCTGGTATCCAATCTGTCTTATCTTAAACATAGCTAGCCACAATTACTGACCCACCACCATAACATAGCTTCCCTGTGCCTTTTCGCTTTCACTGTACTAGATAGGCAGATAGGTCTCATCATTTTATAGTTGAAATTGCTAGGCATAGACCTAAATTCTATGCTAACAGTTTCTTCTGTCACACTTCCCACTTGCAGAACTCTCTTCTGGCTTCTTGCTTTCCATTTCAACAATTCAAATGCAATGTCAATCGTTATCCTGTCTTCTGAAATCCTGTTCTTTTAATGTTCTCTCTCCTTAATAATATTTTTCTCATATTCTTTCACACTCAGTAAGCCCTTGCATCTTAGTGGCTTTATTACCTTGCTTGGGGTTAAATGATTATAAAAAAATATTAAATGACTGTAGATATTTGTTAAGAAAGACAAGCAGGATGCAATTTTTTATTGTTTTAATTTTTTAATCATTTCACCCCAAGCAAGGCAATAAAGCCACTAAGATGCAGAGGCTACTGAGTGTTAGAGAATATGAGAAAAATTACTATTAAGGAGAGAGGACAGACAAAAAACAAAGTTGACTGGGTAACAAGATGCCAAAAGAGAGTTGCACTATAGAGATGTGCAATTAAATAAACTGTTAGCATAGAACTTACAGTTGCATCTAGCCATTTCAATAGTAAAATGATGAGATCTTACCACCAATCTAGTACTGCGCTTAAATTCATAGTCTATTTACCATAGAGGAAAGTAATATTTATTTTGAAAATACAAAAGTGTGGCACAAGGTCAAAGAGGGGGGAATAGGGGAAGGCTGGTCTTCAATCTGTCTTATCTTAAACTTAGCTAGCCACAATTACTGACGAAAACAGACCACAGTATCCCTTATACCAAAACAGCACATTCTTACTTACCATCCTTACTACAGTCACCATAATACCTCATGGTCTCTATGAAGTCATAGCTAATTCCCATGTGTACAATTTGTTTGTGGAGGGTGAGGGAAAAAAAAACAATAAAAAAAAATTTAAAAAAACAACTTAAAAAAGTGAAACCTCAACGAATATTTACAATATCATCGAGATCATCAGAACAATTACCATGAAAATATTTATAGAAAAGGTACAAGGAAGCTGTGTTACAGTGGTAGGAAAGTGACTGAAGCCGAGATGATAGGTCAGGACTAATAACATTGCCGACACATTACAAAGGTTATTTTTCTTCATTACCAAACCACGCATAGGCAACTGATTTTAGTTGAGCAACAAATTTATTGTAATAAGTTCATATTTTCACACAGCTCTCTATTGTTTAAAAGAAATTTTAAAAGCATGGTATTTCACAAAAGACAAATTTTTGCAAAATTAATCTCTTCCTAACATTAACAATATATCAAATTTCATTATACACCCCAATGTTTGCAAAATAAAACTGGTATAAACCAGTTCAAAATTCAGGTTATATTTATGTGATAAATATGCTTTGTGAATTTCAGATTATAAAACCTGTTTTTATTAGAAATATTTACAATAACTTATTTGGTCATGTAAGATACGTTTTTGTCTGAATTTCTTGGCTTGTCAGAATCCATCTTGCACATTTATAAATCTACCATTTGTCCGTGCATTGAATATTGATGCCATATCTGGTCTGGCGCTCCTACTATATATCTCAAGATTCATGAAAAAATTCAAAGAACGGTCTGTAATGTAATAAATCCTGACCTGGCATCACAACTTCAGTCCCTTTCCCACCAATGTAATGTGACTTGCACCTGTGTTTATTACAAATATTTTTATGGCAAGTGTGCTGATAAACTTTCTGCATGGGTGCCTCGACTGCATGAATTTAAGCATACTACTAGATTAGCAATTAGGTTTCAATGTTTTACTGTTGAACTAACTAGTTGCAGCTGTCAGTTCTATTCTAATAGTTTCTTTTCTCGCACTTCTCACCTGAGAAAATCCCTTACTATTTCTTGCTTCCCTGCCAACTACAATCTTCAAAAATTTAAATACAACATTAATTGCCATCTTCTGTCCTCTTGAACCCTGTTCCTTTATTGTCCCTTCCTCACTTCTCCCCACTTAAGTCTTCTCATTCATCTGTGATGTTGAAATACTTATTCCTGTACAATTACCAAAGTTAAGCAAATCCCTTCCGATTTCTTGCTTCCCTGCCAACTACAATCTTCAAAGATTTAAATACAACATCAATTGCCATCTTCTGTCCTCTTGAACCCTGTTCCTTTATTGTCCCTTCCTCACTTCTCCCCACTTAAGTCTTCTCATTCATCTGTGATGTTGAAATACTGATTCCTGTACAATTACCAAAGTTAAGCAACTCCCTTTCAATTTCTTGCTTCCCTGCCAACTAGAATCTTCAAAACATTAAATACAACATCAATCGCCATCTTCTGTCTTTTTGAACCCTGTTCCTTTATTGTCCCTTCCTCATTTCTCCCCACTTAAGTCTTCTCATTCATCTGTGAGGTTGAAATACTGATTCCTGTACAATTACCAAAGTTAAGCAAATCCCTTCCGATTTCTTGCTTCCCTGCCAACTACAATCTTCAAAGATTTAAATACAACATCAATTGCCATCTTCTGTCCTCTTGAACCCTGTTCCTTTATTGTCCCTTCCTCACTTCTCCCCACTTAAGTCTTCTCATTCATCTGTGATGTTGAAATACTGATTCCTGTACAATTACCAAAGTTAAGCAACTCCCTTTCAATTTCTTGCTTCCCTGCCAACTAGAATCTTCAAAACATTAAATACAACATCAATCGCCATCTTCTGTCTTCTTGAACCCTGTTCCTTTATTGTCCCTTCCTCACTTCTCCCCACTTAAGTCTTCTCATTCATCTGTGAGGTTGAAATACTGATTCCTGTACAATTACCAAAGTTAAGCAAATCCCTTCCGATTTCTTGCTTCCCTGCCAACTAGAATCTTCAAAACTTTAAATACAACATCAATCGCCATCTTCTGTCTTCTTGAACCCTGTTCCTTTATTGTCCCTTCCTCACTTCTCCCCACTTAAGTCTTCTCATTCATCTGTGAGGTTGAAATACTGATTCCTGTACAATTACCAAAGTTAAGCAAATCCCTTCCGATTTCTTGCTTCCCTGCCAACTACAATCTTCAAAAATTTAAATACAACATTAATTGCCATCCTCTGTCCTCTTGAACCCTGTTCCTTTATTGTCCCTTCCTCACTTCTCCCCACTTAAGTCTTCTCATTCATCTGTGATGTTGAAATACTTATTCCTGTACAATTACCAAAGTTAAGCAAATCCCTTCCGATTTCTTGCTTCCCTGCCAACTACAATCTTCAAAAATTTAAATACAACATTAATTGCCATCCTCTGTCCTCTTGAACCCTGTTCCTTTATTGTCCCTTCCTCACTTCTCCCCACTTAAGTCTTCTCATTCATCTGTGATGTTGAAATACTGATTCCTGTACAATTACCAAAGTTAAGCAAATCCCTTCCGATTTCTTGCTTCCCTGCCAACTACAATCTTCAAAGATTTAAATGCAACATCAATCGCCATCTTCTGTCTTCTTCAATGCCTGTTCTTTTATTCTTCTTTCCCTTTACTAAAGTTTTCTCATTTTCTTTTACTCCAAGTCATGCCTTGCGTCTTAGTGACATTATTGCGTTGTTTCAGGTGAAATGATTAAAGAAAAATAAGAAGGAGTTATTTACACTATTTACATGCAGACTATTGTTGCTGTTTTCTGTCCCATTAAACAATAGCCTTGTAATATAAAACTAGTTCATGAATTTGGTGGCATAGTAATTGTGGGTTCAATCCCTCAGCTGGGTAGTACAGACTTAGACCCAGTGGATACAGGGTGAGCAATAAGAGCAATACTAAATGCGAACAAGACGATATATATTAACTGCCTTAGTCTTGAAGTGTTTTCTTTTTAAAAATAAATAGCTAACTCCTTGGATTAAAGTGCTAGTTCTTCAATTTAGTGACATAGTAATTGTGGGTTCAGTTGTTAAATTTACTGTTTAGCAGACTATTTTTATTGAGAATGGTATCTCTGCTCGGACTTCCTGAGGTTGACTTTTGGGGTCATATGGAAGACGAAACAAGGAAGTTGATTTTGATTGGCTGAACAAGGGTGAGAATGATAAACAGAGAAAGGGTTTTCAGTGAATTGTTTCTTAACTGTCAAACAATGTAGACGTGTTTTCTTTTGTGCCTGGATAAGATGTACACGTTGACGTTAATAAAATACAGTATTTACATTAGTCGGACTATTGTCCTCATCTTTGTCGCCATATTTGTCACAACGTTTCGGCCATTGTACGCTCCGGCCTTCTTCAGGTGGTTGGAATTTCGAACTGAACCCTTTATTTCGATCACTGGGGTAGACTGTTCTAGTTCCACGAGCCATGTTTGATGGATGTCAGTTATCAGTTATCTCCTGCTAATTTACCCTCTGAAAGTTCTCCAATTGCCTTAACCGGGTATTGAACTCACACTCTTTGGGTCTGTCACTGGATCTAACCAACGCCTTTATCCACTGTGCCATGTGTCCTTGAGTGGATAGTCCGACTAATGTAAATACTGTACATAATACCTCATCTCAGAAATATAGACAGGTTAATAAAATAGTTAAGTAAAATTCCCTGTGTTGAAGTTCTTTCCATTTTGAACCAAAACAACTAGCAATCATTGGCCAAGAGAAGAAGAAAGAGGGCCACACCACTAGGGGGCTATGCAACACAATCCCTGGGCTGGGTAGGACAGACTTAAATTCAGTGGAAACAGGGCAAGCGATAACTGAGTAGTACTATAAAAAGAACAAGATGAGATATCCCTAGACATTGTCAGCAGAAAAATAAGAAACACCTTGTAAAGAAATGATCTTTTTCTTAAGAGGATGACGGTAAAAGCTAACCAGAGTGGTAACATACATGTTGTTCTTTTGAAAGCCCACCAGTTCCCAACATTATCGGTCAGTCTTTGCCGGCGAAACCTTAATATTCAGTGTTCATGGTTGAAAATGATGACATCTGATAGATGGAGGCCATAAAGCAGTTTTATTTTCTTTTACTAGCAAGCAATTCCCCCCAAAAGGGGGCAAGCAAAAACTGGACAATACTAGATGAGATATCCCCAGACATGGACACAATGAATCCATTTTCCTAGCACTTAGAGAAAAACAGAACCAGTCCTAATATTAGCTATGGCTATGTTCATTTCATATTAATATCCTTGAGAAAGGCATGAAACCAATTCTTCTTGCACTCAGTAAAAACAGAATGCTAATTTTAGTTATGGCTATGTTCATTTCACATTAATATCCTTTAAATTTTATATTTACTTCACACTAATATCCTTGAGAAAAGCATGAATCCACTTTTCCCTGCATTTAATGAAAACAGACCCGATTCAAATTCATGCAGATGCTATTCAGTGTCAGATTAATGCTCTTAGCCCAGGCATGACTCCACTTCTCCCTGCACTCAGGAAAAAACAGAATCCATCTGATGCTATTCAGTTCACATTAATGCCCTTGGAACAGGCATGAATCTATTTCTCCCTGCACCCACGGAAAACAGAATCCATTCCAATTATGCCTAAGACATTTTATGTTTACTTCATACTAATATCTTTGAAAAAGGCATGAATCCACCTCTCCCTGCACACTCCTGATATCTTCATAAAAATATCTTGCCTCTAGCATGCCACAAAGATTAACAGAGAAGAGAGTGAGTAAATGAGTGAATTATAGTCCTCTAACATTCAACACAGGTAGTAATGGCCATAAATAGCTGTTACAACCATTGTCAACCCCAACATAATAATATCAGTGCAAAAGTAAATCTTTTTTTTAATGAAAGCACATATTTTTAACAAGAAGACAAATATTTGCATAATTCAGAGCTTAATATGTCAGTGATATGGTAAATTAAGTTATGGCTGGGAGAGTCTTGTTAAATCAGGCTGACAATTCAGTGAACAGACTCATAAAACAAGTATTATGGTCACGTGTAAATTAAAAAGAAATGATTTCAAACTGGGACACTTTATTATAAGTATTTATCCATGCACCCACTCACACAAAATGTGACACACAGTCACGGTTTAAATTCGAATTTGATAGCTGTACAAAAATTTCTCAAATCCCATCAGCTCCAGGATACCTCAGACAGTGCCAGTGCAAAGATACTGTGGGCCCCCACCAAATCTTTGATATGCCCCCCCCCCCACTCTACTACATCTCAACTCACATAAAGTAGTATGATATGACATAACGATATATAATTCAAAAGCATGACAACACTTCGCAGATATCTCTCTTGAGTGAGACTCCCCATAGAGGAGAACAGGACTAAAGACTGTGTGTACGCTATCCCGTGCAGCTGCGGAAAGGAATATAAAGGAGAGACAGGCCGCCCCCTCAAGGTAAGGCTTCAAGAACACCAGAAAGCTGTAACGCGAGGGGAAGTAGAAAAATCAGGCGTGGCTGACCACATATGGAGAGAGAAGGGAGATCACCGTCCCCTGTGGGATCAGGTTGAGATCATAGACAGGGAACACCATTGGAAAATTCATAAACTTAAGGAATCATCACATATGCTAGGCCACAAAAATCTCCTGAGTCGGCCAAGCATAGAAATAAATACAATATGGGAACCAGTAATAAAGAGTGCCAGAGAAAAGCAATGATAACAAAAAAAAAAGTTGCAATATGAGATCTGGTAAAAACATGCAATGATAACAGCAAAATTGCAATATGAGTACTGGTAAAATGGTTGCTGAAAAATTAGGTTTATAATACTCAGAAATTCATACCCAGATGTGTCCTCAAGGACACATGGCACATGGATAAAGGCGTTGGTTAGATCCAGTGACAGACCCAAAGAGTGTGAGTTCAATACCTGGTTCAGGCAGTGGAAAGATAACTGATAACTGACATCCATCAAACATGGCTTGTGGAACTAGAACAGTCTACCCCAGTGATCAAAATAAAGGATTTGGTTCAAAATTCCAACCACCTGAAGAAGGCCGGAGCGTACAATGGCCGAAACGTTGTGACAAAAATGGCGACAAAGATGAGGACAATAGTCCGACTAATGTAAATACTGTATATAATTTTATATAATTTTATATATCAAGAAAGAGTACTGAGAAAATAGCATGACAAATTGGAAAAATGTTTTTGTGATGTGTTTCATCCGTTAGGTTACCTCCTCGGTTATCCATTGAAACTGCTATGCACCAAAAGAAAAGAAGCCAGTCCCCACTGCGGGCCATTTAAAAGATAGTTCACGCAGCTGATTGGTTGTACAAACATCCAATCGGATGTGCGGAATACATGGTCTTTCTTCGTCTAATTCTTTAAAAAGGCCAGAGTAGTTGTTAGCGTTTCACTATGAGGGGGAATCAGGGTTTGATCTCCCCTGATTGGGTCGATTTGGTGATGGGGAGTATGATGTTGAAAGACCCAAAACTCTCTGATGAACTAAGTCAAAACATAACTGACGAGCCCCTCGGGTGCCTACTTAAAAGCGTATTTTGAATTATTCATCAAACTGAGCTTTGTTGATGTTGCCACATCTAGATATGTGCACAAAACAAGAAATGCTGGTAGTTTCAAAATTTTTGAAAGAATATTTTTGAAAGAACTGTTTTGAAAGAATATTTTTGAAAGAACTGTTTTGAAAGAATAAGCTAGTATTCATATAAAATACAAATTTTACCCTAACCCAATTATATAAAATATAGGTAAACAATTCAACTAGAAAACATGTCTATATTTCTGAGATTAGGTATTACAACTATTTACACTATTTACATTGTTTGAACTGTTATCCTCATCTTTATTGCCATATTCACAATGTTTCAGCTGTTGTATGCTCCGGTCTTCTTCAGGTTATATTTGTTGAAATTTCAAACCAAACCCTTTATTTAGTCCACGGGGGGTAGATTGCTCTAATTCAATATACCATGACTTTTTTTGGATATCTCAGTTTCAGTTAGAGTATATCGCGGTGGTGTAATGGTTAGCAAGCTTGTCTCGCTAGAACAATTACGAGTGAGTAGTGAGTTCGATCCTCAACGAGGGCCCCATATTTTCAGCCTTTTGCCACATCTGAGCTAGGCTTCAAAAACCCACTATCTCAGTTTCAGTTAATTCCCCTTAGTAATTCAATTCTCCAAGTTTTTGTTCGCCTCAGGTATTGAACTCACAACTCTTTGGGTCAAGTCACTTTTTAGATCACTCAACCAATGCTTTTATCTACTGGGCCCAAGGACACATGGCCCAGTGGATAAACATTGTGAATATGGCAATAAAGATAAGGACAACAGTTTGAACAATGTAAATAGTGTAAATATAGTCAATTATAAAAATTGAAAATCAGTAAAATGTATCTAAATATAAGTTAGAGAAATGTCATAGTAGATCATTCAAATAAATCAACAATGTTTTGCATCCCTTTTAAAATGGGTAAGTCGTTGATTTGGGATGCGACCTGTGCAGACACATTTTCAGCCGGTAATTTGATCAGGTCCGCGGTTGAGCCGGGGTTCGTCGCCCGAGACGCAGAGATAAAAAAAATAGCTAAATATTGCTGATAGATTTATTTTTACTCCTGTGGCAGTGGAGACTTCAGGGGTTATTGGCCCTCGTTCGATGGTGTTCCTTCGGAGGATTGGCGCGATTGCATCTCGATTAAGGAACGAGCCTCGCGAAATGGAGTGGCTCTTGCAGCATGTCTCACTGGCGATGATTCCAGGTAATGCTTTCTCCATCATAGCGGCTGGCAGAGGATAGAAAAAATTGTTTATAGTTACGTTGTTCTGGAATTGTCATCATTGGTCGACTGAACTTGCTTTGTTTCAATGACTTCTGTTTTGTTATTATTAGTTACTTCGTTCAATAAATACGTTAATATTTAAAAAAAAAAAAGAATTTTTAACATCAACTTGAGATTTTTTTTTCTTGTTAAAAAGAAACTATTAGCATAAAACTCATGGCTACATCTAGCCAGCTCAACTGTAAATTGATGAGATCTTGATGCCAGTCTAGTATTGCGCTTAAATTCAAAAAGTCTAAGTACCCTAGTGAAGAGCTCATCCGAACAATTACCATGAAAGTATTTATAGAAAAGGCACAGAGAGGCAACCTACAGGGAATTCCAAACTGAACCCTTTATTTAATCTGGAATGAGAACAGTCTACCTCTGTAGATTAATTAAAATGTTCAGTTCAAAATTCCCTGAAGGTTACCTGGATCGATATATGTCTGATGAAGGCCAGAGGGCACAGCAGCGGAAATGTTATGATAACAACAACGGAGTTGGGAGACAGTAGTGGACATGTAAATAGAATAAATAAAAAATGGGAAGTTATGGAGAGCTATGATTCTACTGAAGATGTGACACTATGATTGGAACACACACATAGAAGAGGAAAATGTGAGTTTATTTCAGCCTTAAGTGTTTCTGTTTTATAACCAAGCAGATTGGATTTTTGAAGGGCCTCCCACTTAACTGAAGAGAAGGGAAAGAATAAGTGCAAGAAAGCATTTGGGACAAAGTGACAACAAACCAGACATTTATTTACATTGTTCGGACTGTTGTCCTCATCTTTATTGCCATATTCATGATGTTTCGGCTGTTGTATGCTCCAGCCTTTTTCAGGTGATTGGAAGTTCAAATTGAACGCTTTATTTCAAATTAAAATTCTTATCACCTGAAGAAGTCCAGAGCATGCATTGGCTGAAACGTTGTGAATATGGCAATAAAGATGAGGACAACAGTCCAAACAATGTAAATAATTACAATACCTCATCTCAGAAATATAGACAAAGCAGACATTGATTATTTCTGCTTGCTGGCTTCCCACTCTACTACATCTCAATTTTCATAAGGTAGTAGTTATATAAAATGCAAATTCTATTGTAACCTAATTATGTACAATAATGGATTATATGCAATATAGGTGAACAATTCAGCTAGAAAAATTGAAAATAAATACAACGTATCTAAATACAAATTAGAGACATGTCGTAGTAGATCATTCAATCTTAAATAAATCAACAAAGTTTTGCATCAGTTTTTAACATCAACTTGAGATTTTTCTTTGCTAAAATCTTAAAAATTTTAAAGCATTCAACATTATAGCTAAAAAAAATAGCGAATTTTTTATACTGTTTTTCGAGACATGAGCAAAACAAATTCACGGATTTGGACAAAAATAAACAAACCCAGAATTACGTCAAAATCCACAAAATTTTTTATCCTTTAATAGTCAGTTGTGCTTAGTTTAATTTTTAACGTATATAAATATAGGTAGAAAAAAGCAAATGTTGATAAGATAGTGAAGGTGACAAAGCACTGCCTGGATCCTTAACCAGGCTTGCCTCCCTCTCAGTTGGGTGGGATAGAGGGTAATATATACTGACCTCTGACCTCAGGTATCAGGTTATAAGGTAGACTAGGCTCCTTAGCTGTGGCAGGTAACAAGACTAAGAAAAAGATAACTCTGAATTCAAAACTGTACATAGCTTTGACAAAGGGTACACTGTACAGCCATTGAAAATATTATTAAGTTCACAATTAACTGTGGTGTGGCTCTGTGGAGTCTATGATCCTGACTGTGGCCAACTCAAGTCAAGGAAGCCACACATCAAAGTGACTAACATAGCCAAGTTAGTGTAAATGATTTTCAGTTCTTTATTTGAATATTTTCAATATATTGGCTATCTTTTGCTTTGTATAATATCATTTATTCTCAAGTAATTTATAGATTTTGTATTGGAATTATATTTTTAACTATGGGTGAAATAGCAGAGTAGACTGTGCTCTCTAGCTTTGGTTGGTAACAAGTCTAGGAGAAAGATATTTCTCAATTCAAAACCAGTTGGACATGGGGAAGACAACACCACCTCATAAAGAGGCTACTTTCTATGGAAACCACAGTAGCAACACTAGTGTAGTGAGGCTGTGGTTTATATTCTACATAGAGGGAAAAGGACTTCTCTCTCTCTCGTTTTGTACTACAATAAACTAAATTTAGTAAAAATACATCTGCCAGTTCACCTTATTCACTTTCCATATTTTCTGTTACCAGCAAGTAACCCAAGAAATAAATAATGCATATGTAATGGTAATATTAGCTGTTTCCTTATAGGGAAGTATTCAGCATTCAGTGACCTACCAGCCAGTGCCACTCAAGTTATGCTTTTCTTCACACCCTGGGCATTGGTCACAGATCAAAGTGTAGTATCTGTTCTCTTATAAGGAAACATTCAGTATTCATTGACAGTGTTCCATTTTAATTGAAATTTACAAAGTTTTTCTCTTAAAACAATTTTTCAGAAAAATAGGTTTCTCAAGTCCAGGAGCTGTTATTGCTCTTCCCAATATTGATGGGAGTTTCCTTCCTAATCTTTTATTTGAAGTTGTGTGGAATGTCAACATCTTGATTATGCCACCATTTTTTCTTTCGGTTGAAATTTACAAAGTTTTTCTCTTAAAAAGATTTTTCAGGAAAATAGGTTTCTTAAGTCCAGTGGCTGTTATTGCTCTTTCCATTATTGACGGGAGACTTCCTTCCTCACCTTTTGTTTGATGCAAATTGAAGTGATCCTAAACTGCATAAATATTTGTCCATGCAATAACGTAACATAGCTGCATGTTTATTGGCCCTGACCTGACATCTCATCTTCAGTGACTTCCCCCACTCCACCATAATGTAGCTTCCCTTTGCCTTTTCTATAAATATATTTATGGTAATTGTTCTGATGAGTTTTCCTAGACTTTATGAATTTAGGTGCAGTACTAGATTGGAAGTTAGGTCTCATCTTTTTACAATTGAAAATTGCTAGATGTAACCATAATTTTTATTCTGTTAGTTTCAATCCTCAGTGGGTGACCCATACCTAAGGTGTGGCTTTGCACTGTACACAATATTGGAATCCTCAGGATGGGGTATTGGTTAATGAGTAAGTCTGATTGAGAAAACCATTATTACTGAGTAGTAAGGTAAATCCCTCTCCGAGAGCTCCATACTTGTGACCTTGTACCAAACTACACTAAGTTTAGTAAATAACAGTATGATCTACAGGATAGGGTAATGGCTAGCAAGTGAGTCTGGTTAACCATTACTACTGGATAGTGAGTTTGATCCTCACTGGGTGTCACATACTTGTGGTATTGTATCAAAAGCTTATTGAATATGGGGGACCTCAGTGTGAAGTGAGGTAGTAATGATTAATGATTTAGTCCAGTTCAACATTATTACCGAGTTCAATCCTCACTGGCGCCCCCTACTAGTGGCCTTGTGTCAAAAGATCTATGCTAAGTTTTGGCAGTAATATTTTTCAAGCATGGATGAATTAAAAAAAATTAAAAAAGGAAAAAGGCAAATGATGAATAAAGCCCGGGTTTGATGTTTAGTTTGTGTTTTTACGCAATGTGTTTGTTTTACTTTACGTTTTTCTGTTGGTAATAAATATGGAAGTCACTTGATTGAATTGCGACAGAGCATAACATTTTTTACTTACAAATGACATTTCAGATTTTATTTTTATTCCAGTAATTAAAAAAAACAAAAAAAAAAACGATACAATCAGTTACAATTCAACTGTTAGTCGCATCCACGTGAAAAGAAAAATTTAAATTTAACAAATTTGTCTTATATAAAAGAAACAATGGACTGAGTGTAAAAAGAAATTGGTAAAACATTGGGCTTTGTTTTTAATTAAATTTATGAATACGCTTAATGATTTCCCGCGGTTCTGCTGGAGAGGCCTGATGTTTTGAAAACCCTTACTTTCTGCTGAAACTGATAATTAAACTTTTTTAAACAGAGGACTGAAAATTTGTCCTCTTGGCTTCAATCAATGACAATGCTACTGAAAAGGGGAATTGCAGAGGGTGCGACGGCCCGAACATATCGAGAGAGTATCCAATTAATAATTAATTGAGGGAAATAAAAAAAAATGTAGCTATTTTATTTTAATTTGAATAAGCTGTTTATTTCATGTTTCATCTATATATTTTTTTTTTTTTTTTTTTTTACATAATGTCTTTGTTTCACTCTAGCGACTCTAGCCCCTCCACGCACACAAACATACTCTTTTAGGGGCATAAAATCAAGGAGTTGGTCCTGGGCATCACCAAACCTCTGCACGTCACTGGCTGTATCATTTATCTAAAAAATCTGCCATTATTAATTTTCAAAATAAATCAGCAAACTTCGTTTTCAGAGATTTTATTTTTCTGAAACATTTATGCAGGAAAAAAATTTTTTTTTTTTTTCTTACTTTATTCGAAAAAATAAGTACAAACGAAACAAAAAAAAGTGTATTTAAAATTAAAAAAAGTAATAATAGATAAAAGAAAAATATTCATTTCTTTAAATAAAAAACAAGAATAAAAGTAAACCTAAACATCCGATTACACCTAGTTTGTATTTTTAACACCCATGTCATTGATGATGACAGTATTGAAGGAGTTTGCAACAATTTGCGCAAACGGTAAACCGTTTATTACTGAAATTACTCAAGTTCACTAACCAGTTCCTTATAATTCCTTTGACCTTTCTATCGACCAAAAACTAGATGTCAAAAATTTTTTTAAAAATGAAGTTAGAACTTACTGGTTTCTAATTACATAGACAAAAAACTTTTCACGAATGTAGTTATGTAGTAGAACCCGTTCCTAAAGCCTTTTTTGTTTTTAATTCCAGCATTGTGCGGACATTTCCCGGATCATTGTCAATGGTGGAAGTGGGACTCTCCCCGAGAAAATCATTTGCTCCCCGTCTCCTGTGAAAATGACGTGAACTAATTTTGGAGAGCGTAAATTCTTATGCGACCCCCCACCACCAAAAAAAAACAAACCTAGAAGGCTACTCCCGACACAAAACTACACTCTGATGACAGGTTTGAGTTTACAAAATCTTTGAGATGAGTACTAAAGTTCTCATCGTTTATTTTTACATAGAAAATAGAAACTAAATAAAAAATAGATTGAATAATAAGAATTTAAAATCCGGTTTTTGAATGTAAACTTGTGCACACTCCTACGACAATTGTGCGCAAAAAAAAAGTTTTATAAATTATTTTTAACGATGTTCATGATTGAAAAACGAACCAAAAAACTTAATTTCAAATTTTGCTGAAGATGAATTATTTTTTAATAAACAATAATTATCATTATCACTTTTTTTTTTAATTGCAAAGAACTGTTAAAGTTTGTTTAGTAACTCCGGCAAAGGAAAGAAAGATATAAAAAAAAGTTGGGTTTTTTATCAGAGCAGTACTTACCTTAACAAATGTAAAATCGAAATTCGTAATCAATCACAAAGTTTCTTTTTTAACATTCTCTTTTTTATGAATGGTCAATGAAGTCGATTTTCCATGTTGTGTTTTTTTGACCAATAACTGGAAAGACAACAACAACGAGTAATAAAATTAAATTAAAAATAAAAAGAAAGAAAATCCTTTTCTTTTACACGGGAGCAAACTCCAGACAAAGCAAAAACAACAAAAAGTATCTCCACTTGTCTGGGTTGCCTTGTGTTTTAAACTTTTAGTGGAAAGGCAAGCAATCGGATGCAACCTAGTTTTTTTTTTTATTATTATTTTGTTATACTTTTTTAGTTTGTAATGCACAAGCGTGCATAGACTTTCACATTTAGAGAGAGAGTCTGTGTGAATGAAGATTGAAGAAGTTATTGCGGAGGTGTACTATTTTTTTTCTTTCTCCTCTAAGCGCGAGAAAAAAAAGTATTAGTAAGACCATTGACAGAAAAAAGACACACAAAAAAAAAGATTATGATGAACGATTAGAAATTAGAAAGAAGTTATGAGAATAAAAAAAAGTAATCAGGAGTGGAAATATTATTACAAAAAAAAAGAACTGATTCTCTGTCCGTCATACACTCTCTGCGTGTGTGAATCTATCCGCGTATATATAAATCATTTTTTACGCATATTGTGTGTGAAGGGCTTGCGTCTACATTTTTAAAGGTACACACAAACATACGCACACACATTGACAGACAAAAAAAATACTGAATGAATTTGAAATAAGACATTGGAATAAAAAATAAAATAGACTGCATTCCCAACACCAGGGCCGATGATCTTTCTTTACTTTTTGGGGAAACCCTAAGCTAATGAAATTTATGGGGACCCACTCAGGCGGAGACACTCATACGCATCCGTCTTGAATATTTTTTTCCTTTTGATAGCAACATTTATTTTATGCTACACATCGTTTTTAATTTAAAGTTCAGTATTTGTTTCCAAGACACATTCTTATCAATCCGTGCATATAAACAAACACTTGCATATTCCAACTGTTATGTATGTGAATAATAATAAACATTCAACAACACAAATTTAAATATGCATAACACAATATATTTATATACAATTCACTAATTTAAAAAAAAAATAGCTACTTGAAAGGTGAGGAGGCTGTGTGTCACGTGACTTGATGGTAAATAAATACATGCTGGTTTGATCCCGTTTACACATTTTGAAATAAATACGAGGAAGAAACAAGTATGTATAATAAAAAATAGTATCTGTCTATATTTCTGAGATGAGATATTACAGTACATTATTCGGACTATTGTCCTCATCTTTCTCCTTATTACAACGTTTCGGCCGTTGTACGCTCCGGCCTTCTTCAGGTGGTTGGAATGTCAAACTGAACCCTTTATGGCACAGTGGATAAAGGCTTTGGTTAGATCCAGTGACAGGACCCAAAGAGTGTGAGTTCAATTCCCGGTTAAGGCAGTGGAGAACTTGGAGAGAGGAATTAACAGGAGATAACTGATAACTGACATCCATTAAAAACATGGCACGTGGAACTAGAACAGTTTATAAAGGGTTCAGTTCAACATTCCAACCACCTGAAGAAGGCCAAAACGTTGTAATAAATATGGTGACAAAGATGAGGACAATAGTCCGAATAATGTAAATAGAATAAAAAATAGACTTATTATTTTAAAATGACTACACCTGTTTTAAAGTAATACTTTAAAATTTTCCTGCAAGCCAATGGAACAATAAACCTTCTTTTCCGTTTTTCAATACAAATTAAAATGTGTAATTAATAATAAAATTGATATTGTTACTTCATCATTTTTGTATCATGAACTGCTTTTAAAAGAAACACATTGGATTTCTGGGTGGGCTAGCAAAATCATAAAATTAGAGACAAGAAAAAAAGAGATATTCTTTTAATCATAAAATTTAAATAAATATAAGATTTTATTGAATTATTTAGAAATTATTCAGTAATGAACAGAATTAAGTTTTAAAGTTTATTTTTAATTTTGTAGCAATATTTTTTAGGTGTCTGGTTGAATCAAAATATATATACCCACACTCAGACATACACAGACAATTTGAATGAAATTGAAATGGACGTCTGCAATAGCAGATGTACATTTTTGAATCTCAAACAGATATGGGGGGGGGTCTACTTCACAACTAGCAACGATGATCCAACTGCCAAAATGTCGGCTATGAATAGATTCTGATGAGCTCCATTAGCCCATGCAGCTAAGTATTTGGGTGATGCAAGCCCCCAGGAAAATTCTGAAATTTATGCAATTACAGGGGTATTTTGAGGCCATATGAAATGGATATTAGAGCAGATTCTAAGGCCGACATTAGCTACTTCAACCCATTGGCTTATGATTCTGGCACTAAAATAGCGCGTCCTTGGTATGATGATAAACTACATCCACGTCCTGGGTAAGACAATAAACTACATCCAACAGCAAGGCCTCTAATCAGGAGGTTTTGAGGAGTGTGGGACCACCTATTAATTACTGGTGTTCCCAGGTCCATCCTGACCCAGGGTGATAGCACCTGTTAGTGTCCCTGCTATGGGCAAATAGTTAACCCCCAAACTGGGGGTCAGAACACTATGAAAGTGTAAAAATAGGTTTTAATACCAGAAATACTTTCTAAAAAAAATTATTACCAGCAACACATTATTACCAGCAATACATTTTGGAAAAAAATACCAGCAATACATTTTTTTTTAAAAATTGCCAGTGATACATTTTTGAAGGAAAAAAATATTACCAGCAATACATTTTGGAAAAAAAATACCAGCAATACATTTTTTTTTTTAAATTGCCAGTGATACATTTTTGAAGGAAAAAAATATTACCAGCAATATATTTTGGAAAAAAAAATATTACCAGCAATAAAAAAATTTTCGGCATTAAATAACCCAAACCAAACCAGACCAAACTAAAATGACCTTATTTTAATAACAAACACTTTTGTTCAAAAATTCACATTAAAAAAAGTTGCTTCAGAAGCCCCTCTGGAATTAAGGGCCCTGAAGCTTAAGATTGTAGTGATAAAAAGAAAATTATCTCAATCTCTCTTTTGGTCAAGATGAAGTCATATGGATCATGTGACTGCCACTTAGTGATGTCACTTTATAGTGTTATAGAAGTGGTCAATCAATCAAGTTCTAGGAGTCAAACTAAGCAGTTGCATTTTAGCCTGAGACCCTCCCCCAGCAATGTGGTGCAGCTAACAAGCCTATGTTGCTGTTTTCCAATGGAAATATATCTTCACTAGATATAGAAAATATCTCTGACTTACATTGAGAAAAAAACCCAGGCCTCACCATTTTCTATTTGTGGAATATTTCCTTGCTAGCAACATTAATCTGGAATCCTAAATATGGCTTCTCCAGAAACACAAAAGAATCTCCAGTATCTCCAGTTCCCATTGAGAATTATTAAAAGTAAGACTTGTTTTTTTTTTTCATTCACCTTTTCACACTACTTGTTGTTGCATACATCTTATATTTTCTCTGCATGGAACATGTATATATATGTATATATAGTTTTGTGTATGACATGACAGTATAAAACTCTCTCTGAGAAAGCATGTTTGTCATTCATTTCCCTTTCAGCTATTTCATGTCATCCATGAAATAAGATGTTATTGTATCATGGATATAATAATGCCCATAATGGGGGAGAATACAAACTAGGAGAATAGTCATTACTTCTATTACTCACCCATTATCTGGTGATATTTCCAACATGACATCATATAATCTACCTCCATTAAGCTTAAGCTTCATTAGATTCCACCAGTAAACATTTGTGCTGCAAGGCCTAATTTCCTTTTCTTTCTATCAACAATCCCTGGACAACAAGAAAAGACTATGAGCCAAAATATGCAGCTCATTTTCATAAAGCCAGTATTTAAACTGAATAAATTTTCTAATACAGATAATATTTTAAATGGGAAAACAATATAGATATGATATTTTAAAACCTTGCCATCAAGGAAGCAGCAGGAACAGAAACAGTAAAAGTAGTACAAATTAAGTATAAAAAAATAAGAGGAAAGGAACAAAAATAACTACAAAACTTAGTCTGACACAAGGCTACATTTTTGGAGCACTCAAACTTCATATTGTGGAATTGTAAAATTAGATTTGATCTACTCTAAACTATGAGAGTTATTAAAAAAAATTTTGATTAGCATTTCTTTCATCTTGTTTCTCTTGCTTTTCCACCAAGTAATAATAATCCTAAGTTGTCTAAATTTCTTAGATGAAGCCTTGGCAATTATTATTCATTTTTCACTAGTATTTCTTTCATCTTACTTCTCTTGCTTTTCCACCAAGTAATAATAATCTTAATTTGTCTGAATTTCTTAGATGAAGCCTTGGCAATTATTATTCATTTTTCACTAGTATTTCTTTCATCTTATTTCTCTTGCTTTTCCACCAAGTAATAATAATCCTAAGTTGTCTGAATTTCTTAGATGAAGCCTTGGCAATTATTATTCATTTTTGACTAGTATTTCTTTCATCTTACTTCTCTTGCTTTTCCACCAAGTAATAATAATCTTAATTTGTCTGAATTTCTTAGATGAAGCCTTGGCAATTATTATTCATTTTTGACTAGTATTTCTTTCATCTTATTTCTCTTGCTTTTCCACCAAGTAATAATAATCCTAAGTTGTCTGAATTTCTTAGATGAAGCCTTGGCAATTATTATTCATTTTTGACTAGTATTTCTTTCATCTTATTTCTCTTGCTTTTCCACCAAGTAATAATAATCCTAAGTTGTCTGAATTTCTTAGATGAAGCCTTGGCAATTATTATTCATTTTTCACTAGTATTTCTTTCATCTTATTTCTCTTGCTTTTCCACCAAGTAATAATAATCCTAAGTTGTCTGAATTTCTTAGATGAAGCCTTGGCAATTATTATTCATTTTTGACTAGTATTTCTTTCATCTTATTTCTCTTGCTTTTCCACCAAGTAATAATAATCTTAAGTTGTCTGAATTTCTTAGATGAAGCCTTGGCAATTATTATTCATTTTTCACTAGTATTTCTTTCATCTTATTTCTCTTGCTTTTCCACCAAGTAGTAATAGTCTTAAGTTGTCTGAATTTCTTAGATGAAGCCTTGGCAATTATTATTCATTTTTCACTAGTATTTCTTTCATCTTATTTCTCTTGCTTTTCCACCAAGTAGTAATAGTCTTAAGTTGTCTGAATTTCTTAGATGAAGCCTTGGCAATTATTATTCATTTTTGACTAGTATTTCTTTCATCTTATTTCACTTGCTTTTCCACCAAGTAGTAACAGTCTTAAGTTGTTGGAATTTCTGAAATGAAGCATTGTCAATTATTATTAATTGTTTATTTGTTGAATTATCATTATTTTGACCTGCACATACATCTTACTTGTTTTTTTTTAAGTGTGGGTCACTCAGTAAATTCTGAAGTAATGTAGTAATATAACAGTATTATTCACCATGATTCTATGCTCGGGTGTCCTCAGAGATTTTGTTTTATGGTTGTATCACTTTAAATCATTGGTTCTTATATGATCACAAAAGTTAAGCGATGTTGAGTTTGGTCATGCCTAGATGGGTGACTGCCCAGGAACACCAGGTGCTGTAATCTTGGATGTGTAGTGGTGTAATGTATAACAGCTTGGAATTGAAGTTCAGATAGCGAGTTCCAATTCCTCTTGCATTTATTATATTGACTTACACACAAATACCCACCTCTTCTCTCCCCAGCTATGGATTAATCAGTAAAACCTCTATTATCTCCCAAAAGTCTTACAATTTGAAATATTTTCTGGTATTAAATAACCTGTAAAAGATTAATACAAAATGAATCAAACATAATTGATTTATGACAGTATAATGTAATAATTTCCAAGCAACCGCAACACAAGTTTTATAATTTTCCTAGAAACCATTGTTTCAAATTCTGTTATATATTATATTCAGAAAGATATATAGATACAAAGAAAGAAAGATAGATAGATAGATAGATAGATAGATAGATAGATAGATAGATAGATAGATAGATTAGGACAGATAGGTAGATACAAAGTAAGAAAGAAAGAAAGAAAGATTAGGACAGATAGGTAGATACAAAGAAAGAAAGAAAGAAAGAAAGATAGATAATGAACAGATAGAGATAGATAATGAAAAGATTGTGACAGA
>OZ038509.1:16944266-16984266 GCA_964036315.1 Acanthosepion esculentum | reverse complement strand
AAGAAACAGGAAAATTTCATTAGCGACAAAGAAAAATTATTGCTGAACTGTCATGTAATATCAGTCCTTTTATATGGCTGTAAATGCTGAATAATTTCCTCACAGATGAGGAAAAGACTTGAGGCAATAGAGATGTGGTTCTACAGGAGGATTCTGAGAATGCCATGGATGGAGCCATTCAAGATAAAAGGTTACTGAATAGTGTTGTATGAATGTAAGAGGAGATAAAAATTAAGAACTCCTAATGAGGACATGTAGGATAGATAACAATTAACCCTAAACTTGAAGAGATTTAAATTCTAGTAATTAGAAAAGCATATTCTGGAAAGCCTGTTCCACAAAGTAGAGGATATCAGGAAGAAGGTGTCTGAGTGAAAATGTCTGTCATTTATCTGTCTATCTATCTATCTATCTATCTATCTATCTATCTATCTATCTAAAATTTGTCCTATCTCAGTTTGGTTGTACATATCTATCTGGCCATCTATTTATCTATCTATCTATATAAGTTTGGTTCTATCTATCTATCCATCTGAGTATATTCATCTATCTATCTATCGATTTATTTATCTACCTATCTCAGTTTGTTCATCTATCTAATTCTGTTCATATCTGTCTCAGTGTGTCTATCTATCTATCTATCTATCTATTTACAGTATGTTCATTTATCTATCTATCTAAGTCTGTTCATCTATATATCTAGCTTTCTATTTCAGTCTGTTCATATCTATCTATCTATCTATCTATCTATCTATCTATCTATCTATCTATCTATATAAGTTTGGTTCTATCTATCCATCTGAGTATGTTTATCTATTTATCTATCTATCTATCTAAAATTTGTCCTATCTCAGTTTGGTTATACCTATCTATCTGGCCATCTATTTATCTATCTATCTATATAACTTTGGTTCTATCTATCTATCTATCTATCTGTGCATATTCATCTATCTATCTATCGATTTATTTATCTACCTATCTCAGTTTGTTCATCTGTCTAATTCTGTTCATATCTGTTTATCTATCTATCTATCTATCTATCTATCTATCTATCTATCTATTTACAGTATGTTCATTTATCTATCTATCTAAGTCTGTTCATCTATATATCTAGCTATCTATTTCAGTCTGTTCCTATTCATCTATCTATCTATCTATCTATCTATCTATCTATCTATATAAGTTTGGTTCTGTCTATCCAGCTGAGTATGTTTATCTATCTATCTATCTATCTATCTATCTATCTATCTATCTATCTATCTATCTATCTATCTATCTATCTCAGTCTGTTCATATCTATCTACCTACCTACCTGTCCCACAAAGTAGCGGTTCTCAAGAAGTCCCTTCTTACCAATGGAACATGAAGTGAATGGAAATGATTCGACCCCTGTATAGGTGGCATGGTGGGTCTGAGTTGTAAATGTCTGAACTTGTGAACTAAGGAATGTAGCACGTCTGAACATTTGCCATGGAAATAGCAACAGAGTAGATTTTGGTTTGTGACGTTTTGTGTGTGGGAAAGAGATTGTAGATTAAGAAATAATTCATCACCCACAGGGACGTGTAAATGATTTTGAAGTCTGTCATGGCTGGAAAGTGAAGATTGTGCTCCTCCAGCCGAAATATTGTATTTTTGGTCTAATCTGAAATCATATTTATCTGTACATCTATTCACACAGTATATGGCACAAGGCCATGTTTACGGTGGGAATTACACAAGTACATGGGACCAGGAACAATCTTTTGAGATGCTTCAGAATTAACCCTGACCCTCCTTTTTTTTTCCAATAGAATAGGATAGTTGCTGCCTTGGGGAAGGTCTCCTGAAATCAGTTCCATACTGACCAAGAGGTTCTTTTTTATGTACCGTGTCTTTTCAGAGCGCACGTGATTATGACTCTCCACAGCTTCCCTTCT
This sequence comes from Acanthosepion esculentum, assembly GCA_964036315.1. Taxonomy (NCBI): domain Eukaryota; kingdom Metazoa; phylum Mollusca; class Cephalopoda; order Sepiida; family Sepiidae; genus Acanthosepion; species Acanthosepion esculentum. The sequence goes on along the minus strand of OZ038509.1, from coordinate 16,982,347 downwards.
TAATATACGTTGTCTTTCTGTTATTTCTCCTAAGCCCTGTTCTGCCATCCATTTAGTCAAACTCACTAAGTATGTCATGCATTGTTTTCCCTTCTGCCGTCTATCTGTCCCGTGAGTATCAGATTTTCCAAACCCTCCTTCCTCATTATGTGCCCCAAAAACCTCAACTGTCTCGTCCTGATGTTAAGTATTAGTTTCCTTTTTGTTTCCATTTTCTCCAAAATTTCGTCGTTACTCACATGTTCGGTCCACGGTATCCTCAGCATCCTTCGGTAGAACCACATTTTTCTTGCTTCAAGTCTCCTCTTCATCTTTGAGGAGATCTTCCAGCCCTCACTGCCATACAGGAGCACAGATACCACATAGCAGTTTAGTAATCTTTTCCTTGTTTCTAGCGAAATTTTTCTATTTCTTATAATTCTGCTTTTGGAATTCTTCCTTGGCTGTTCCAATACGGCTTCGGATTTTGTCAGTGTTAAACTTTTCGTCCTCTGTTTAAAACACTTCCCATATATTTAAATTACCGTACTTCAAATTCCAGGTAGCGTCCCTCCCAGGCTTATCTTTTCTTCGCGAGATGACTATGGTCATTACCTGTCGTCCCTAAAAAGGGGTAGTTTTTGTCTTCAGTCCATATATGTGTGGGCTTCTATCCCATTTTAAATCCGATTTTGTGTCACACACCGCTCAACTGGGCGTGTGTAAATAAATTAAAGTGCCTATTTATTAAAAAAAAAACTAAAAAAACAAAACAAAAAAAACGACTCTGGTTTCAAATATAACGCATTAATATGAAACGCGTTAAATAAAAATGTTTCTTAAAATTCCTGCATTAATTGCACAGCCCGAAATATCGTGAAAAATGAAAATGTATCTAGAAATTATGACTGATTTGTGCTGCGTCATTTTAAAAGAGATCCTAATTGACCTGATACACTTGCTTTATAAAAATCTCAATAATTTTAAAATTCTGTAATTATGGTGTGCAAATTATGAATTACGTTTAAGATCAACGATCAATAAAACAAGAATAAATGTTAATATTCACGAGAAAAAATCAATGAATTAAGTTTTTCTTACCGTTTTGTTTTTTTGGAAGGGACGCTTGTAACTTAAAGAAATTCTTGCGCGAAAAACGCTAAATTAAAATTTCTTTTTATTAGTTTTTAAAGGCTGGTCGTAACCTAAGATTTTTTTAACATTTTTTTTTTTTGTCATTATATTCAGAAACATTTCTTTTACATACATAGAGTTGAACATCTCCGGAACCTCGTAAATCTCCAGTTCACACCTCTCCACATATCCACGGAAATGGAAGGCCTCAGCTTGGGATTATTAAAATATTGTACTAGACTGGCGTCGATATCTCATCAATTTTTTAGGGTTGGACGGGCCCTAATAACATCAGTTATATTTATTTTGCCTTGTTTGATACTTAGCTTGTTTTGGGTCTCACCCCCCCTCTCATTGTCAAATATTAGATTTTCTACGAAATATTTATTATCTGTCTATATTTCTGAGATGAGGTATTATGTACATTATTTACATTTCGGACTATTGTCCTCATCTTTGTCGCCATATTTATTACAACGTTTCTGGTAAAAAATGCAATGATAACAGCAAAAATTGCAATATGAGCACTGGTGAAAAATGATTACTGAAGACATTAGGTTTATCCATTAAACATGGCACGTGGAACTAGAACAGTCTACCCCAGTGAGAGAAATAAAGGGCTCAGTTCGACATTCCAACCACCTGAAGACCGGAGCGTACAACGGCCGAAACGTTGTAATAAATGTGGCGACAAAGATGAAGACAATAGTCTGAATAATGAAATTTTTATTATTATCATTAAATTTTTAAATCTCGGGGTGCGTTTTGTAGGTCCCACTGAGAGGATATGGTATTATGGTGTATGGAGGATTGATTGGTGACGGACAAGTTTTTGTGATGAATGCGCAAATTGTAACGAGTGAATGGGTCGTGAATCGGATTAGCTTGGTATAAGATAGTTAGTGAAGACCAGCCTCAACCCCTTTCCCCCTTTTCGGCCTTGTGCCATAATTGTATTTTTAATACAATAAATATCGATAGCTCATCAATTTATAGTTGAGTTCGCAAGATGTAGCGATAATTTCTATGCTAACAGTTTCTTTTCTCACACTTCTCACTTCCGGATCTATGCTTTCCAGCCAACTTTAATCTGCAAAAATTTAAATGCAATGTCAATCACTATCTACTGTCCTCCTGATTTTCCTGATTACTCTTTCCTCTTCCCGCTCATTATTAATGTTTCTGTTCCTAATTCTTCCCGTCCTGGGTATGATGATAAACTGCATCCGCGTCCTGGGTAAGACGATAAACTACGTCCAACACCAAGGCCTCTGATCAGGAGGTTTTGAGGAGTGTGGAACCACCTCTTAATTGCTGGTGTTCCCAGGTTCACTCTGACCCGGGGTGGTAGAACCTGTTAGGGTCCCAGCTATGGGCAAATAGTTAACACTCAGATTACATTCGCATCCTGGGTATGATGATAAACTACACCCTCGTCCTGGGTAAGACGATAAACTACACCCTCGTCCTGGGTAAGACGATAAACTACATCCACGTCCTGGGTAAGACGATAAACTACGTCCAATAGCAAGGCCTCTGATAATACGCTTTTGAAAAAAATGATATTACCAGCTATACATTTTTGAGAAAAAATTATTAACAGAAATGGATTTTTGACAAAACAAAAAATATTACCAGAAAAAAAAAAGTTGTCGGCATTAAATAACCCATTGAGGTTGATATACCGTAAAACAAAACAAACAAAACCAAACCTAATTCTTCCACATCATGTATCCCCCTTGTTTCTTAGTGGCTTTATTGCCTTACATGGGGCTATACCGATTAAAAGAAAATCCTCCCTTTTCTCTCACTAAAACTCCCTATAAACCTCCCCCACCCTCAACTCCGCACACTAATGGCATTTCCGCCTTGCTTGGGGTGTGATGATAAAAAAAATTGTGGCTGGAACTGTACAAAAAAATACCAATCTGGAAATTAATAAAGACAATGACACCGATAAAGGATTATACAAGGCACCAGGGTCGATGCAATGGTCTCGTGACCCCCTACTCTGAATCTGTGATACGGGGCCCCACTAACCTACTACATTTTCAAGGCTCAAACACTAATATTCCATATAACCATGGAATATTAGTGTTTGAGCCTTTTATATTATATATATATATATATATATATATATATATATATATATATATATATAATATAAAAGGCTCAAACACTAATATTCCATATAACCATGGAATATTAGTGTTTGAGCCTTTTATATTATATATATATATATATATATATATATATATATATATATATATGAGTCTGAGTAGCGGACTTATCTCAATATGAATCCAACAATGGATCAGTCGTTCCAATGATAATAACAATGTGCTGTTGAAATGGGCACCACGTTTATCTGACTTGATTTTTTTCTATCAGGATATGTGAAAGAACAGATCTATATCCCAGCTCTTCCTACAAGCCTAGAGGAACTTAAGCAGAGCATCACTGAGTTGTTGGAGAATGTTACGCAAGACATGCTACAGCGGGTTTGGCAGTAGCTGGACTACCGACTTGACGTGTGTCCTGTCACAGGTGGTGCGCATATTAATCATTTGTGAAGCTTAATGAAATCGTTTATAAAATCTACATCCTTTGGAATTTCTTGCTCGAATTTTGATAAATAAATCTTTTATTGTTCAACATGAAGCCTATTTAATTTCGTTTACTTGGAGCATGTAGTTACTCAAATATTCACATTTTAAATGATGTCAGTTTTGGGGGGACATTCTCTATATACAGGGTAAATTGTATTTTTCATATTTTATATTTTTAATTTCGCGCGTTTGATTTGGATTTTGTTGCCATACACACACATATATATATATATATATATATATATATATATATATATATATATATATATATATATATATATATATATATAGGTAACTATACTCGAATTCTTGATTTAACAATAGCCAAAGCAATCACGAAGGGAAAAAAAGGTTTTAAAAAAGAAAGAGCCAGGAACATGAAAGTCTTTCGAAAATAATCGCACAGATACAGGTTCAAGGCCCAAAGAAAAAAACCCGATATGAGTAAACAACTAACTAAAAAGCTCGATACAAACGTAGAGCAAACCTAGTCAAACCTAATGAGCCAGACAAACCTACCAAGGTTTCACTTAGGCAGATCGTCAGACGATCTGCCTAAGTGAAACCATGTTAGGTTTGTCTGGCTCATTAGGTTTGACTATATATATATATGCGTGTGTGTGTGTGTGTGTGTGTGTGTGTGTGTGTGTGTGTGTGTGTGTGTGTGTGTGTGTGTGTGTGTGTGTGTGTGTGTGTGTGTGTGTGTGGAGGCACGGTGGTGTAATGGATAGCGACTTGGATTGAGGAATCGGAGAGCCGCGTTCGAATTCCAGTCGAATCCATTACATTCACTTACGTGCTAATACCCTTGGGAAAGGTGTGAATCCTCTTCTTCTCCCTCCAACTATGGGTAAATAGCAGGACAGACTGGGTTCTATAGCCTTGGATGGTAACTGGTCTAGGAGAAGGACAACTCTGAATTCAAAAACCTGCGTTTGGGGACCCTGTGGCACGTAGTGCACCAAGTCTCTGTATTCGGCCCTTCAAAAAGTGTGTATATATAAATTATAACCATGTTATATATATATATATATATATATATATATGTATATGTGTGTGTGTGTGTGTGTGTGTGTGTGTGTGTGTGCATACTGGCGACAATGGGTAAATTGTCGCTATTTTATATTTTTAATTTTCCTCATGCATTTTGTATGCATTTGATGTTTTGGCTGCACAGTATGAAAGGATCTGTTGGGCGCAGTACATTCCGCCAGAAATTTGGAAACGGCTTGGCACCGGAAACTCCAATACGAACATTTCAGAATGTTTGGGTGTCAATCTGAGGACAGTGTAGAGGATTCGGAAAGAGTTGGATGAATCTAATGGTGATTACGAAGGTACGGCAGCTCGGAAAACTTACTCTGATCATTATGATAAGAAAAGAACTCCCAAATTTCTTGGTGGGGGCCTCAGACTCAAAACGGAGACCATGAGGAGTTAGTGCTGCCCTAGAAGTCTATATATGGCAACAGGACTCTGCACCATGCTACGCAAGCAGAAGAACCCGGTCATGGCTGTCAGACAATCTCTGCGACCACATCACCCCTTACATCTGGCCATTTAACTCCCCACACTGCAACCCACTTGATTATTATGTGTGGGGCGCAGTTCAGCGAGAGACCGACAAAACTCCTTGTGACGCCAAAGAAAGATTAACTGAAGGCAAGGATTATGACAGCATTCACCAGCTTAAACAAGGAGTCTGTCCAGAAGAGTTACAGAAGATTCCAATGTCATCTGGAGGCTGTGTTTGAAGCCAATGGCGATTTTATTGAATAAATTTACACTTTAGCATTTCAAGATATGTTTGTGTCATTTTGATAAATATATCTTAAAATAAGATGCAAGGTGAACTGTTCTCTTTTCCCATTCTATTCCAACAAAAATAAATTCTTATATTTTGCACTAAAATAAGTTTTTGTAAAATAAATTTTCTCATACATTACAACTATATTTTCAAAGTTTTTATTTTTATTTTTTAAATTTTGAATTAATTCTTGCGCAATGGTAAAATCAAAGCCGCTAAGCATTAAGGTGGGTGCACAAATTCATATTTATTCAAAGAAGGCTATTATTCTCAAAGACAAACTGGCAAGAAGTTGGAGATTTCTAGTACAATGTTCGTTACAAATACGGTTAGAAACAGGTGCAAATGTTGATAGAAAAAGATCTGAATCACCAAAAGTGACAACTGCTGTTGAAGATTATTACTTGGTTATTGAGAGCAAAGAAAATTGGTTCACTGTGTCGTGCGAGACAATTTTTATCTCCAGAATGTATCATACATATCTATAAGTCTACCATTCGTCCAGTATTGCTGCCATATATGGTCTGGTGATCCTGCTATTTACCTCGAGCTCCTTGATAAAATCCAAAGAAGAATCAGCAATATTATCGATCCTGATCTAGCGTCTCAGCTTCAGTCACTTTCCCATCGCCGTAATGTTGTCTCTCTGTGCCTTTTCTATAAATGCTTTCATAATTGCTTGGATGACCTCTTCGATATGGGCTAGTTTTTAAATTGTTGTTTTATTCTCCCCCCCCCCCGCCTACAGACAATGGATTATACATATGGTTTTTAAATTGTTGTTTTATGAATTATACATATGGGGACTAGTTAAGACTTTCATAGAGACCTGAGGTATTATGGTGAATGTAGTAAGAAAGGTAAGTAAGAATGCGTTGTTTTGGTGTTAGGAATATTGTTGTATGTTTGGGTCTGTGTTTGTGGCTAGCTAAGTTTAATATTAAGACAAAAGAAGACCATCCTTTCTCCATTCCCCATCTTGGCCTTGTGCCACATTTTCTGTATATAAGCGGAAATAAATATCGCTCTTCGATATGGTACATTATGAATTTAAGCGCAGTACTAGACTGGCTTACTATTTACAGTTGAGCTGGCTAAATGTGGGAACCATCTAAAATGCAATATTTATTATCTAGCATATTATAAAGAATTTTTTATTCATCAATTCATAAAAAATATCTGTAGACAAAAGAATAAGAAAATTTAAATAAACGTCGTACGACGAGTAATTATAAATTTTGAAAAAATGCATTTTACAGGCATTTTTTAAAATTTGCTCTCGTCGCATAAATTCACTAACATAGATTTTACAAACATCTAGATTGATACTTTTTTATCACGAAAATTGATAGCAAAAATGTAATAATTTATTTTTAATTAGCTAGTAGCGTGGTGAGTACGAAATAATAAAACCACCTCCTTCAAATTCGGGTGAGCTGAGGAAAAAGATGGAAAGAAATTCGGGAGCCTATGTGAAATTTTCTTTGGGACAATGAAAACCTTGCCTTCACAGAGATTGGCCGGCGAGCTGAGAAAAAGACGGAATAAATTCGGGAGCCTATGTGAAATTTTCTTTGGGACAATGAAAACCTTGCCTTCACAGAGATTGGCCGGCGAACCGAGAAAAAGACGGAGAGAAATTCGCGAGCCTATGTGAAATTGCTTTTGGATCAATGAAAAACTTGTCCTCACCGAAATTAGCCGTTAAGCCAATAAAAAGAAAGAAAATAAAATAGCGAGCCTATGTGATATCCTTTTCGTTATAAAATGAGGAGAAAAATTTAAATTAATAAGCGAAGCGTATCTGAAGTCATGTGAAAGGTTTCGTTTTTGTTCACGCATCCAGTTTTTAAATTTTCGCCAGTGTCAAATTACAAGCCAATTATATTATTGGTTTTTAACTAAGCACGTAACACTTCAAAGAAACTTCTTTCAACAATCCAAGAAAGTTAAGTATTTCAAACTATCTCTCTTCGTCTACTTTGAATGTATGCAACAATATAACTCTTCTGTGAACAATGAACTCTCTTACCTTTGTCTTCAAACATTTTTGAATATTATTTTGTGTCAGATGATTTAATCGGTTGTATGAACATTTCATGTGTCAATAGCTCGTTTTAGAAAAATAAATCACCCACTTTTAAAGTCAGTAGTTTTAACGAATTGATATGAAGAGGAAAGGTTCAACATCATCATTATCATTATCATCTTCCCCTTTTTCTGAATCGAACTACTGACACAACTTCAAGCGTGTAAATTCATAATAAATTCCTTATCTTGTTTTGTTAAAATTACGCGTGTTTCCTCGTTATTACCATCCCCCATTAATCTTCTTGACGTGGGTAAATCAATTGTTCATTTTACCCCTAAGCCACACACCACTATAGCAGCATAAAATAATTAAAAATAATAATTAATTAAAAAGCGTAATTAAAATGTTAAATAGTCTGAAATTGTTTTAAATACTTACCTTTGGAAGAAGTGTATCAAAAGAAAAGCAGACGGTTTATTAAAAATTGTTTCATTTATGCGTAAAAGTTACTTTGTTCAGAATTGGCTGAAAAAAGGACTGCCAAAACATAACTCTCTGTTTTGAATTCATTTTTTCAAATTTAGAAAATATATATCCTTGTATTTTTGTCCAATGAAAAGGGTAGTTTATGCTGTCGTAAAGTTAAAATTGAGGTATTTTTTAACCTAGTTTGGTGATATTTAAGACGGGTCAGCGGATGATCAACAAAAAGGATTTGACGTCAACTGACAAGGGAAGCAGCTAAGAAGGAATTGGACGTTAGATGCGAAACTGGCTGCAGAAGGGCCTTAGGCTTCCTTTTTTGAAAGTCGCCAGCAGGGCAAGTGAGCAGAAAGATTTCGGCATTATTAAAAACTACGCTGACGAAAAGGAAGAAAAACAAAAAGAACCATTAAGTCGAACACGAAAAGGAAATTTTAAAAACAGAGAAATTTCTGAAGGGTCGTTAGGCCCCAGAGAAACATGTGGAAGCCAAACAGAAAGAAAACAGAACGACATTGAAAAGATATCGTTAAACTTACCTGAAAATCTCGTGGGAAAGAAAAGTATTTTTTTTCTTCGTTTATCTATTTGGGGATGCACCTTTTTTAAAGAGTAATTTTCTTTTTCAACAGTTTTCGTATCACGTTCATGATTTGAGAAAATGTATTGTAAATCTTTTTTTAGAGACAATCATTTCTAAAAAGTTTTACGTTATCTTGCCTTGTTCATAATAAGACGCTGAATAGAAATTTTGTGCAAGCCTTTTTTTGTAAAATGTGTACTTTGTTATATTGTTTAATATCTGTAAAATAAATGTTTGCTCCTTTCAGATTTCACAATTTAGTCTTCTCTGTTACTGTATGCGCCTTTTTTAATGTTCTGGAAAAGAGAGGGACCGTTCTCCGTTCTCCTGTTCCCTCCCAAGAAAAACATTTTAATGTAAGATACTATTTATTTATTAGACTGTTTATTTACAAGAATAGTGCTTTTATTGTCAGTAGAAGAAAAAAAATAAAAGGATGTCTTGGGGAGAAAAACTTTGTTAAATCTATTATTCCGAGTAATGATGCAAACGAAAAATTTTTTTTTCATTCTGGCGTGAAATTTGAAGATATACAAACATTTATTACAGTGACAAAAATATTTTTCACGAATTACTATATAAGCAGCACACCGTAATCTATGATGCAGCGCCCCAACTCTATTATATCTCAATTTTCATAGTCAGTCAGTCAGTTCTATGCCATGCGTGGTACACGCTTAGGCGATCATGTATCTTTCGATGCATGACTTTTTTTTGCGGTAGACCAGTTGCCATCCAAGGCTATAGAACCCGATCTATTCTGCTATTTGGGAGGAGGAGAAGAAGAGGATCCATACCCTTGCCAAGTATATAAGCACGTAAGTGAATGTAATGGATTCGACTGGAATTTGAACTCGGCTCTCCGATTCCTCAATCCGAGCCGCTATCCATTACTCCACCGTATTGTAACTTAATTATGCACAATAATGGACTGTATGCAATATAGATGAACAGTTTAAGTAGAAAAAATGAAAATAAATACAATGATTATTTATTGCAATATAATTACAATTTTGGCACAAAACCGAAGGTTTAGTGAAGTAAGGCTGGTCAACACTATCCTAAACCTACCTAATCTTTATTCGCAACCCATTCATTCATTACAATTTACTTTATCATCACAAGAACTTGTCGGAGTTAGTTCCTCCTTAATTCCATAATTGTTCACTAGGGGTCACTCTCCCTATACTATAAATGCTTTCTTACACTTATTCTTTCCCTTCTCTTCAGTTAAGTGGGAGGCCCTTCAAAAATCCAATCTGCTTGGTTATAAAACAGAAACACTTAAGGCTGAAATAAACTCACATTTTCCTCTTCTATGTGTGTGTTCCAATCATAGTGTCACATCTTCAGTAGAATCATAGCTCTCCATAACTTCCCTTTTTTTATTTATTCTATTTACATGTCCACTACTGTCTCCCAACTCCGTTGTTGTTATCATAACATTTCGGCTGCTGTGCCCTCTGGCCTTCATCAGTTTGGAATTCCCTGTAGGTTGCCTCTCTGTGTCTTTTCTATAAATACTTTCATGGTAATTGTTCGGATGAGCTCTTCACTATGGTACTTAGACTTTTTGAATTTAAGTGCAATACTAGACTGGCATCAAGATCTCATCAATTTACAGTGGGCTGGCTAGATGTAGCCATGAGTTTTGGTGAATATCGCTCTCCCTATACTATAAATACTGGGCCACTTCTTGCCTCGTTCTCTTTTTCATTTCTTATTTCAGCGACTACAATGTAAGCTCTCTTAGAAGATCCGCGTCTTCCCATTTGTGGGAGACGCCATGAACATTATACACACATACACGTACAGACACAAATGTTCCCACACACACACAAATGATATTATTGTCTATGTCCATTGTAAAATTGCGTTGTTTAATACATATATTTGTTTATATATATTTGAAATTATTAGGAGAATTTGATAATTATATTTAAGTGATTCATCGAGTCTGAAACCTCAACAGAATGGAGAAAGCACTGGACGGCCGTTTCGTCCTATATTTCGGTCTCATCAGCAGTGCGCATCCACTACCGAGAATTGAAACCCTGACAGGTTGCCAAGCAAACACCATACCAACTGTTCCAACGAGCCTCGGTGACGAAGAGGTAGCAAATCAGACTCAATATAGCGCCGCTCACTTATATATATATATATATATATATATATATATATATATATATATATATATATATATATATATATATATATATCAGTCTTGTTTGTCTTCTTTTCATCATCGGTTGGATTCAATTAGAGTCCGCCATTTTTCTTGTAGTTGGACCTTCTAGCAGGAATAAACAGCCCGTGTTCCTAATTCAACAACACTCAAACCCACACGGTCCTCTGCAAACTCATCCATCACCATTCGATCCAACATATACCACAATACCGTATATTTACAGGGATCCTACTTAAATACAAATGACGTAAAAATTTGATAATATACAAATTGTCTTTTTTTTAACAAAAATATATAAAAAATATATGACATGAAATGAGGGTGAGTATGAGCCCAATAACAAAAATGAAGTACAACCAAACATTCAAAATAAATATACATATATATATAAAATATGTTAGTAGGACCCGGCCACCCCACAGAAAAATAAGAGTGACTTCTGTATTCTGCCGCTAAGCAGAATCAAATGGCTCACTCGCTAGAGGCAAAGGAGGGACAAAATAAATTACGGAATGGGAAATTCAAAGGTTGATAATAAAGTCAAAATAAAAAGGGAGCAAAGACAAAATAAGTAGGGGAGGAATCCTGATCTAGATCATAACAAAAGAGACTGTCGGGCGCAGGTCGGGAACAACAATTACTCACATAAACTAAGGTAAACAAAAGAGTCTAGCTTAACCAGGGGAGGGGTCCGTCAGGAAACCACTCCGTTGTGTCTGAAGAAGACCGAAAAAGAAAATGAAGGCTTTCCCTGTTTACGCAAACCAGGCTCGCGACTTTCATCCACCTTTCGTTGAAATCTGCCGATGACAAACGCTTTCTGTCAATTCTGATATTCATCCTGACGAGTAACGTTCGTATCGCAAGATGCCCTCAATCAGCGTCATCTACACCACCACCCGTGCCACGGTTAGCAGCGTCAGAAACACCATCCGTTTTACTCCAAAACACGAGGTGACACAATATCGCACGCGTAAGAGAAATCGATGGGTACAAGATGTTCGGGATCGATACGAGCCATCAACTCGCCGACATAGTCACAGCACGGGCACAACTGAGGGGAGTGGTAGCAGGCATTCACAGCCGTTTCTTCTAATCCAAGGTCACACTGAAAACCACGTCACTGAGCGATGGCGCATTCTGGATCAATCGCTATAATAAATTATTCCATCATAAATCAACAATGTTTTGGTGTAATTTTTAACATTAACTTGAGATTTTTCTTGTTAAATGGATAAAAATAATGAATTTAATCTCGAGCTTTTTCGAGTATGAGCAAAACAAATTCACGGATTTGGATGTTGGGATTGCTATGAAATTAGTGTGGAATCAGAAGGTTTTTTGGTTTGAGATGATAAGCGTGAAAAGCATGTTCTTCATATTAATCACAACAATATTAAGCATAGACATACAAGTTGAATAAATCTCAAGGCAAAATTGAATAAAGAAACAACGGTAGTCGTGAATTCAATTAGAAAAACACTGAACATTTATATACAATAAATTATAATACAATTTGGAAAAAGCTTGTGTTTCAGTTTTGGTTATATGGATGTTTGACGAAATGTGAATTAAGTATCTTAATGAATTACAGTTCAGGAATGTTCCTTTGTTTAGAAAATGTTCACATGTAATATTAAGGAAAATTTATCGAGGGATAAATTTTAAAGTAATGTAATGCGAGATTTTTGTTGATTTTTGTTTGTTCTTGTTTTGACAGAGTTATTCACCCTGGACTGTATTTTTTTATCTTAATGCTTGAATTGCAGTTTCTGTTTAGTAGTGTAGATAACACTTTTTTTTAGAAATGTGCAATGAATTCAGAGAGAGACAGAAAAAGGTTGAAAGTTGAGTCAGGTGTTGATGCGCGCTATGTCCTTTAGTCAAAATGTAGACACGCGTGGATCTCTGTGGAAATCTCTCTGAAGGCGAATTACTGACTGGTGAATTGGACTGAAATTTGTCCTTTTATTTACTCTGAGAAGTTGGAACAGGCTTGTGGCGAATAATACGAATGAAAAGAATACCTTTAGGCGATTTAGGTTTTATTCAACTTAAAGAACGCACGAGGTAGATACAAGATGGCGAACTGAGAACATGTAAACAAAGGGGGACAATCCCCTAGAAAAGGGCAGACAACTCTGAAATGAGTATCATTTTACCATAATCACCGCCACATTGAAAAGAAGTGGGGTGTAATGTGATGTCATCAAAATCTACAAAGCAAATGAAGTTGTGTCCTTAAAGGTCTAAGCGATTAGGGGAGTTTATGACTCGAGTGGAGCGACGCAGCATTTGTGGGCTACTTATATGTCCTTCCACAGTATTGTTCATAGTTTGTTGGGAGGGCAGTTCATGATTGTCTTTAGGGGACTGACCTCCTGGCTGGGTTGGCATTGGTAAATCCACGGGAATGTTTCCTTGTGGTGATTCAGTATGGCCACTGCCTTTGGGGGCTAGATGCTTAAGTGAGACAGTTGTCTCACTACCGTCTGATTTCCTAATGTGGGCATATTGTGGATTTGCCTCTAGTAATTCGACCTCATCGACCAGTGGTTCATGTTTGTTGTTCCGGGGATATCGTTTCATCAATACTTTCCCAGGGTGACTTAGCCATACTGGTAAGGTGATCCCAGTGGTTGAGCGCCTGTTAAACTTGAATAGCCGTTCATGTGGTGTAGCGTTGGTTGCTGTACACAGCAATGAACGACTAGCATGCAAAGCTTCAGCCAAGACTTCTTCCCAGCGTGACTCTGGAAGATTTTTAGTTTTTAGTGCTAGAAGGATTGACTGCCAGATGACTCCATTGTACCTTTCCACTTGGCCATTGCTTTCTGGATTATATGGAGTTGTTCTACTTGTGACAACTCCATGATTGTGTAAGAATGTTTTTGTTTCTTGGGAAATAAATGAAGATCCTCTGTCACTATGTATGTAAGCAGGCATGCCAAAGATGGAGAATAGATTGGACAGGCAGCTATTGACAGTTTTAGCTTCCATGTTTGGGCAGGGGTAAGCAAAGGTAAACCTGGAAAATTCATCTACGATGGTTAATAGGTATCTGTTCCGAGATGATGAAGGTAGTGGACCTTTAAAGTCAATGCTTAGACGATCAAATGGCTGAGTTGCTTTGACCAAGTGCAAATTAGATGGTTTGTGGAAATTCGGTTTGACCATGTTGCATGTTTGGCAATTGGCTGTCATTGTGCGGATTTCCTCAACTGGGTGTGGCAAGTTTCTACTTCGAACAAAATGTGTCATTCTGGTTACACCTGGGTGACACAGTGATTTGTGTAATGCCAACAGTTTGTTGTCTGTAAGGGTAGCACAACTTGTTCGCGTAAGAGTGTCCGCTGCCACATTCTCTTTTCCTTCTCGGTGCTGGATGTCAAAACTAAAAGATGCAAGATTGATTCTCCAGCGCAGAATCTTTTCATTTTTTATTTTGCCACGATTTTGTCTATCAAACATGAATGGCACCGATTTTTGATCTGTTTTTAGAATGAAGTGCCTACCAATTAGGAAGTGTCTCCATTTCTCGACAGCATCAACTATTGCAAGAGCCTCTTTCTCTACTGATGCATAGTTTAATTCACTGCCTTGTAATGATCTTGAGTGAAAGGCAACTGGTCGATTGTCCTGACTGAGTACAGCGGATACAGAGTTGTGGGATGCATCGGTTTCCACGACAAACATTAGATCATCACTAATTGCGGTCAGGCTGGCATTTATCAGGTCAGTTTTCAGTGTCTGGAAGGATAATAGAGCCTCCCCTGATAACGGAAAGATTTTTGTAGATTTCAGGTTTTTAATTTTGTCCGAAAACCTACTTATCCATTTTGCATAATATGCAAACATTCCGATCATTCGTTCCAACGACTTTGGATTTTGGGGTGCAGGTAATTCTGTAAGTACCCGTAGACGCTCTGGGTCAGGCTTGATGATTCCCTCAGATATCCGGTATCCCAAATGATCAATTGTCTGGGTAGAGAATTGGCACTTCTCTTCATTGTAGGTCCAGTTATCCAGTCTGGCAGCCTTTTGGAAACGCTGAAGATTGATCTCATGTTTTTCCTTAGTATTGCCACAGATGATCAAATTGTCAACATAGGCATAAGTCTCCTGTAAACAATGTTTCTTGAGGAATTCATCCATTTTCCTCTGAAAACAAGCAGTCCCATTAGTCACTCCAAAAGGCATCCTAGTGAACTGATATAGTTGACCCCCAGATTGGAAGGCAGTGTAGGGTCTGTCATTGGGATGTAAGGGGATTTGGTGGTATGCACTCTTCAGATCTATTGTACTGAAGTACTTATACCGTGCTAGTTGGTTGACAGTGCCTTCAATGTTGGGCATGGGGTATGCATCCAGCAGCGTATATTTGTTGACTGTTTGAGAATAGTCAATAACCATTCTCTTTTTGTGGTTACCGTCCTCTTTCACGACCAATGGTTGTGCCCTCCATGGGGATAGACTTGGCTCAATAATCCCCTCCTTCAGTAACCGTTGTGTCTCTGAGTCGATGAACTGCTGGTCTGGCTTTGAGAATCTCCGCGGTTTGGTTGCAATGGGTTTGCAATTTTTAGATAAGTTAGCAAATAGAGTAGGAGGTTTGACATTAATAGTTGTCAGGGCACAGAATGTTAGTGTTGGTTTGCTGCCACCATATTTGATGACAACACTTTCATGTTGCTCTTGGAAATCAGTTCCAAGGATCACATCAGTACACAAATCTTCAATTACATTTAAATTAATGTTTCTGTACTCACGTCCAAGAAGGCTAAAGTCCACAACACAATATCCTGCAATTTTTGTGGTCTGTGCTCCTGCAGCCATGCGAATTGATCCTGAGCTTCTGTGTTGCTTTAGCCTAAGCCTTTTGACAACATTGTGGCTTATAAAGCTTCTATCGGTGCTTCCACTGTCAATTAAGGCTTTCAGTTTGTGTCCTTTCATAAACAAATTAGTGGATACTTTAAATCCCGACTCAGTAGCAGCAGAAAAGATAGTTGAAAGTGTGGGGCCGTTATTAATTGACATTGAATGGTATGGTGATGGGGGGTAGAGTTCTCGTTGTTAATTGTTGCTTGTATCAGAAGGTAGATAAATAGTAGCAGTCCTTCGGGACAGCCGCTAGTTTGGCCTAAAGGTTCAACAAGCGATCAAATTGAGGTCACCATAACATAAACAAAATAACATACGAAAGAGAAGGGTATATCAAAAACACTTTGTATTTAAATGCAACATCAATGAATAGTACAATGTTTCTTGATTTACACGCACAAAGTCCGTTACAAAATGTTCATTCATAGAAGAGAAATCCGATTATTAAAAGAATATAAGTGTCTTTTGTTAATACTTAAGTTCATGACGTGCTGGTCACAGGAGATGAAAGGTGAGGTCAATGGGTTGGTAGGAGTCCTTTGATATCTCCGTTGGTGAAGGAAGGCTGAAGGCATCGGGTTTGACGGGTGAGAAAAGCGTAGCGACATTCACTGACGGTACTTCAAAGCTTTCTGTCTTAGAAGTGAATTTATCGCTCTATTTATGTGTGCCCTTCGGATCAGAGTCAGTCTGCTGAAACAAACTGTTGGGTATGGCGCGGAGCTGTTTAATTGGTGGAAAACTGCTTATCATTCTTTTTATTTCTTTTTAGTTTTCCACCGGAAATTCTGCGTGGAGCCGGGTGCGCAGAGACCAGTATTGGTCATTTGCTGTCTAAACCTCTGAGGGTTAATATCCGGTCCTTCGCTTGCTCCGTGCCACCACATAACTTTCGCCCCAGTAAACGGAGTTGTTGTTGTTGTTGTTTTTTTTTAGTAATAAAAATATGTGTTTTCTTTCTTCCATTTAACCGTTCTACCGGACTTCGTTCTAGTTTCTGGTTTGTTATCATTAGTTTCTTCGGAACAAGATAGGGAGTTATCCAAATCCGGTCTTGATCCAATGGAATCTTTTGATTTTATATTTTCAGAAATATATGCAGGTTTTAGTCTATCTATTGAAACATTACTATGTACGTCATCCGATCTTTTAATAGTAAAATATTTTTCATGACGACTTAATACTTGGAATGGACCTGTGTATGGAGCTTCCAATGGCTTTCTTACTCTGTCTGTTCTTAGCCAGATACTTTTACATGTTTGTAAATCTTTTGGAATGTAAGAATTAGGTATTGTATGCAGGTGTCCCCTGGATAATTTGTCCATGTCAAATTTTTGCATCTCGTCGGCTAGAATTTTAACGTGCGAGTTTGTCATTTCACTATTCTCGTTCTTGATAGAGTCAATTAACAATCGGGGGACTTGTGCATGACTCCCTGTTACTGCAGTAAATGGAGAATAGTTTGATTCGTTAGGTGTTATCCTCATTCCCAAAAGGACGATAGGAAGAGCTGACAACCACGATTCTTTCCTGGCTATAATAGCCGTTTTTAAAGTTCTGTGTGCTCGCTCAACTAATCCATTCGTTTGCGGATGGTACGCCGTTGTTCGTAATCTGTGGAAGCCTATTATTTTTGATAGTTCTGAGAATAATTCGGATTCAAATTGGCTTCCTCTGTCCGTAACGACATGAAGAGGAACCCCGAATGGGGAGATCCACAGATTGACAAAAGCCGTTGATATTGATTTTGCCGTAATTTCTGTTATTGGGCATGCTTCTATCCATCTCGTATTTCTATCAATGCATGTTAATAAATATCGATATGGTGAAAAATAAGGGTCAGTTTGGTTCTTTACTGGTGGTAAGGGACCGACAATATCCACATGCACCGTTTCAAAACGACTGGAAGGTAATTCAAATGGATTTACTTTGCTCTTTGTGTGTTTTATTATTTTTGCTTGTTGGCAGTGTTGGCATTCTGTGCACCAGGTTTTTATTGACTTGTCCATCTTCGGCCAATAGTATCTGGATTTTATTATTTTTCTTGAAGATGTTATTCCTGGATGTGATAGATTATGCAGACTGTCAAATACCGATTTTCTGAGCTTTTCAGTCACAAAAGGTCGTGGAAAAGGTAATGTCGTGTCACATAATATGGTTTCATTTTGATTTATTGTGTATGGTTTCAGTTGATCTTTGAATGCCTGAATTTCATTGTCAGTAGCTTGATGATTCATTATTTCTTGTAAGTCACATATATCAATAGTGATCGCGTTGACAGGTCGTGATAAACAATCAGCTACTATATTTTGTGAACCTCTTATATGTGAAATGTCATTTACATATTCGCTGATAAAACAGAGGTGACGCTGTTGTCTATCTGATTTTAAGGAAGACTGGCTTTTAAAAGCACTGCAAAGTGGTTTGTGATCCGTCAGTAACATTACATTTCTGCCTTCTATTAAATGTTTAAAATGGAGTACTGCTAGATAGGCAGCTAGTAGTTCTCTGTCAAAAGTAGAATATTTTTGTTGGGTTTGGGATAATTTCTTTGAAAAGAAACCTATGGGGATGGGTTGATTATCAATCATTTGATGAAGTGCTGCACCCACCGCATAATTCGAACTGTCTGTTACAAGTTGATAGTTGTTAGCTTTCGAGCTGGGGAAAGCCAAAACAGTTACATTTGATAAAGACTTTTTCATATTTTCGAAAGATTCAATTTCTTCCTTTGTTAGGGTTAATGACTTGGAATTTTGGTTTAAACGTATTTTTTCCGTGAGAGGTAGTATGATATCGCTGAAATTTGGCACAAGTTTTCTGTAAAAATTTGCCATACCGATGAATCGGCGTAGTGATTTGGAATCGTTTGGTTGAGGAAATTCACTTAATTCATTCAACTTTTTAGCACTGGGTTTGAGACCACTAGCAGAAATATGAAATCCTAAAAAGTCTAATTCATTAGCACTAAATATGCATTTGGAGAGACAAATTTTAAAATCGTACTCACACAGTTTTTGTAGTACTAGGTCGATATGCTTGGAATGAGTTTCTTCATCTTCTGAGAATATAAGGATATCGTCGATATATACAAAGGTATAATCAGTATCACGAAAGATATTGTCCATCATTCTCTGAAAAGTACATGATGCGTTCCGTAGTCCGAAAGGCATATAGTTATATTCAAATAACCCAAAAGGGGTAGAGATGGCTGTCTTGCAAACATCCTCCGGATGTACAGGTATCTGATGATAAGCAGACGACAGGTCTATCTTTGAAAAGAACTTCTTATTATGAAGCTTCGAAGACAAGGAATTTATATTTGGGACTTGATATCGATCGGCTTTTGTTATGGTATTTAAATGTCTGTAATCGCCAACAGGTCTATATGTGCCGTCTGACTTCGGTACCATATGTAAGGCTGAACTCCATTCAGAGTTTGAAGGGGAAATTATTCCTGCCTTTAGGAGTTTCTTGAATTCCTCTTTTGCAATTTCACATCTCTGAGCTGATAATTGTCTGGCTCTGGAGAAAGTAGGAGGGTTGCTACCAGTTTCTATTCTATGGAATATCTTTGGTTTTGTTGCATTCGTGTCGCGATGAGGAGAAATTAAGTTTGGGTATTTCTCCAGAATTGCTCGTACCATTTTGTTAGCATCTTTATTCGGTACTAAATCTATATTCATGATAATAGACGATGGATGTGCATCGGATTGTCTATTAGTCATTTTATCAATCAGCTTATTGTTTGTGCAGTCCACCATTAGCCCGAAATGGTTTAGGAAATCGTATCCTAGGAGTGGCTGAGCAGTTTCGGCTATTATAAATGTCCAGGTAAATTCTCGTCTGAGGTTCCGTAGTGTTAGATTCAGTACTGCTTGTCCTGAGCATTCAATCTTTTGACCGTTGGCAGACACTAAAGAGATATTGGTTGGGTATGTTACAGCTCCGCTTAAATATCTCTTCGGAAGTATAGATACGGCAGCTCCTGTATCCACAATAAAATTTAAACTTTGAGCTCCTAACCGTGCGGCTACAATGAGAAGCGGCGAGGAAATGGAAGCTAACACCTCTCGCCTAGTTAGTTTTCCGAAATCTCACGAGGAACTGGTGAATTTGGGCGAGAGTTGGGTTGCATTTGAACATTCCGTTTATTTGGCCATCTGCACCACGGCTTACAAAATTTTGCACGTTCCGCAAAGTATAAATGCGCTCGGCAAATTAGAGGTTTTTGGTCCTTGTTAAAAGGGCGAACACTGGTAGGGAATTTATTTTCACTGTGGGAACAGCCATGTATCCTTTTAGTTTCATTTTTATTTTGCTGTTCATCCCTTTGCTTCCCCGAAATCTGTCGAATATGTGCGGTGTCTTGTTTGTTAAAATATAATAGTAAGTCATCCGCCATTCTTCCAAGGCGATCTGTGTCTAAATCGACTTGTGCCGCTACCACTGGTTTAATGGAGTCAGGTAGGGCTTGAATAAATTTGTGACGTACGATATCGTCCCCTACGCCAATTCGGCTTGCTAATGACATAAGTTCATTCAGGTATACTGAGGGACGACCTGTTACAGTCGATGACGACATTAATTTGTCCAGCATCTCTGGTTTTGTTTTCTCGTAAGCGCCCGTCACTGCTTCTCTTAGTGCGTCGTAATCTTTTGATTGCAGTATAGTTGGTTGTATATTTCCTACTACGTCCACAGGGAGAGCTGCCAAAGTGTTAAAAAATTTTTGACTGGTCTGTCTTATATTTGCAATATTAAATTGCGCCTCCATTATCGCAAACCAAGCTATTACGTTTGATTCAATGAAGTTTGGTGGTTTTATCGCAACAGCTTGGATTGGTTGGTTTTGATTAATTGTAGTTTCTTCAGCGTCATCTGCCATGTTTTTGGTTTGTGTTGAATAAAAATTCTAATTTTGTGACAGTTCAATTTTTTTCTTTTTGTGCGTGCGTGTATATATATGTGTTAAAATCACGTCTTGGTCACCACTTATGGTGATGGGGGGTAGAGTTCTCGTTGTTAATTGTTGCTTGTATCAGAAGGTAGATAAATAGTAGCAGTCCTTCGGGACAGCCGCTAGTTTGGCCTAAAGGTTCAACAAGCGATCAAATTGAGGTCACCATAACATAAACAAAATAACATACGAAAGAGAAGGGTATATCAAAAACACTTTGTATTTAAATGCAACATCAATGAATAGTACAATGTTTCTTGATTTACACGCACAAAGTCCGTTACAAAATGTTCATTCATAGAAGAGAAATCCGATTATTAAAAGAATATAAGTGTCTTTTGTTAATACTTAAGTTCATGACGTGCTGGTCACAGGAGATGAAAGGTGAGGTCAATGGGTTGGTAGGAGTCCTTTGATATCTCCGTTGGTGAAGGAAGGCTGAAGGCATCGGGTTTGACGGGTGAGAAAAGCGTAGCGACATTCACTGACGGTACTTCAAAGCTTTCTGTCTTAGAAGTGAATTTATCGCTCTATTTATGTGTGCCCTTCGGATCAGAGTCAGTCTGCTGAAACAAACTGTTGGGTATGGCGCGGAGCTGTTTAATTGGTGGAAAACTGCTTATCATTCTTTTTATTTCTTTTTAGTTTTCCACCGGAAATTCTGCGTGGAGCCGGGTGCGCAGAGACCAGTATTGGTCATTTGCTGTCTAAACCTCTGAGGGTTAATATCCGGTCCTTCGCTTGCTCCGTGCCACCACAATGGATAGCATCGACAACAGCAGCCGACTGAGTACTGGAATTGCCTGAATGGCACAGTTTTGCAAAATGTCCGATTTTAGAACATTTATGGCAAGTCACTTGCCTTGCAGGACACTTACTTCGTGGGTGACGTAGATTTCCACAAAACCAACATCGTGGTTTTGTAGCGGCTAACGTGGCTTCCATAGACGGTTTCTCTTCTCTAGCAGCTGCACTCATGGTAGGTGTGGGAGAATCCTGTTGGACCAAAGCAACAGCATTTTTTTGTGCAAGGTCGAGAGACCGAGCTTGACTGTAAGCGTTCTGTAGGTCTAACGTTCTATTTTCCAATAGCCTTTGTCTAATAAGGTTGGATTCCAGACCATTGATGAATGCATCACGTATAGCTTCTTCCTTATAAACTTCTGCGGTCACTGATTTGTAGTTGCAGTCTTTAGACAATTCACGCAGTGCCTGTAGGAATTGGTCGATAGATTCACTCGGTTTCTGGCGACGACTTGCCAGGAGATGACGTGCAAATATTTCGTTCGTCGGTTTGACGTAAATGTTCTCTAGTGTCTGTATGGCCTCTTCGTATGTATTACAATCTTCTATGTAGTCATACACAGTCCGGTCTATGTGGCCTAACAAGACACTTAATTTGTCCAGCGGTAATCCGAGCGTTTGAATGACGTCTAAGTAGTTGTTGAATGTCCGGTACCAAAATTTCCATTCTTTAGCGGCGACTGGTGAATTAGCATCCTGGTTGAATCTTTCTGGTTTTAATATCTTGTCCATTCTGAATAACTTTAAGTTGAATAAATTGTGGCGAATAATACGAATGAAAAGAATACCTTTAGGCGATTTAGGTTTTATTCAACTTAAAGAACGCACGAGGTAGATACAAGATGGCGAACTGAGAACATGTAAACAAAGGGGGACAATCCCCTAGAAAAGGGCAGACAACTCTGAAATGAGTATCATTTTACCACAAGGCTCCAGCGACTTTTGGCGGCAAAACCATTCTGAGGTCGTCTCGACCAATAATAAGCTGAGTTTCGCAATGTGTGGTGTTGATTGGTCGAAACTAGCTCTTATGGAATAGTCTATTTTTTAACGGGGGTGAGTGGAAAAATATGGACGATTCTACATGGACAAGAAAAAGACTTAAGAGTGGCTGTAGGGAAATCAGCTACCTCGAAAAAGAGTTCATGTTTTGTGTGCGATCTGCCGAAGAAAAATTACCAAAAAGTAGTTAGCAAAAATCTACTTTAAGGACTAGAATCTATGCTAATGTTCTTCCCTCCCCTGAGTGGTGTGACCAATCACAAAGATCTCTTGGTGAACAAAAACGGCTTTTGTTTTTCGATTATGTGGACAGATTGGATTTTCTGAGCTTGGTGGACGAACACGCATTTTTGTTTTGCTGGTGAGAAGTGAAGGTTGGATGTGTGACTCCATTTTGTCGTTTCTACGTGTTATGGTCCAATATTCTTGCACCACTGGTATGGGCCATGGTTAGGGCCAAGGAAGAACAACACGAACACAAGAGTAGGAATAACAAAGATATATTATGCGGGACTAGATTTTCTGAGCTTGGTGGACGAACATGCATTTTTGCTGGTGATAAGTGAAGGTTGGATGTGTGACTCCATTTTGTCGTTTCTACGTTATTTGTTGGACTGTTACGACGGACTATCGTTTGAACTGTGATTTGGCTACAAGTGTTGCAGTCGAGAGACAGAAGAAATCTAAGTTGACAGTTTATTTTTTCCTTTTCTTTACAACTAAAATACCATCAAAATCAGCGAAAAATTTTAATCTTTTAATAATTGTGGTAAGTTTAATTTGTAACGTATATAAATGTAATGTAGGTAGAACAAAACAAATGTTGATAAGACAGCGAAGTTAGCAAAGCATTGCTCGGGACCCCCCAATTAGGCTTGAACCCCCGCCCGGGCCGGTGTTAGTATACACAAGACCCGAATATAAGTATTGCACAAAAAATTCCTTATGCGGCTCAAATTATCAAGGCAGGTTAACAGTTCTTTCAAATACAAACCAGTTTTCTTTCAGAAAACTACAGATTGTATAAAGCAAATGTTTTTCTTAACAACAAAGGGATTTTAGCAAATTTCTTTTAGCTCAACAATTCATATACCGTATATGTCGGCGTACAAGGCAATCGTTTAACCTTAAAATATTCCCATCCCCAAAATAGGGGGCCGTCTTATATTCCAGGTATAAAATATGAACCTTAAAACCTGTGGTTTATGGTAAGTTGTCAGCATGGGAGATTATTGGTGGTAGGCTAACCCCAGCTTCGCCATCTTTTTTTTTTATTATATTGAACAAAAACGGCTTGTTGAGACATACATCGCCTCAAAGATCCGTTTAAAGATCGCATTTGAGAACAATGGAACAAGTGGATTTGGTTTTTCATTTCTCCTGCTGGGGTTCTCCATGTCCAAATATGTCTTTGGTGAAACCAGGTGTTGGCTACTACCTGATAATTCGTCATACACCATTAAACCCATTACGCTCCGCATTCATTACAAATTCCTAGTCTAAATTTGCCGACTATTTCACCATCTCTCTCCTTGTCTATTTGGCATACAGATGCCCCATGGCAATTGTAATTTATTGCTATTTGTATTGAGCCTTGCGTTGTCCTTTCAATTTCTTCTTATGTACTTTGCCCAGTCAGTGCATATACAATTATGATGGTTATTTTGAAAGCTTTCATTTCAGTTTAACAACAAGAATTCTTTCAAGTAGCTGACAATATCCCAGAATACATTTCTTCATGTTTTTGTCTAATATCAGTCCTACTCCTCTTTCCTTTTCTCTTAGCATGCATACAGTAGCCTAAGAAAAGATTTTAGCCAGGAGAAATAAACTACATCCAATTTCAAAATTTAATTACGTAATCCCTACTCAACATAAATAAACAGTATTTGGAACTGGTATCGAGTAGGCCCTCCATTTGCTAGTTTCAGTTCTTGTATTCGATTTTTCATCGATTTGATCAAGTTATCAACAATCGTCTGATCCATATTTTGCCACTCCTTTAGCAATGTTTCTTTAAGGGTTGCCACTGACCTGATTTTGGTTGCACGCTCTCAAAGTTTTCGGTGAAGGTGCTCCCAAACAGGTTCTATTGGATTCATGTCAGGACTTTAGGCTACCCATGGCAGTGACTTGGTTACTTGCGATTCTTTCCAGGCCTTTGCTACTTTGCTCGTATGACATGGCGCTTCATTTTCTTGAAAACGGTAGACATTCTTGTTAATCTGATTGGTTTTAAATGATTAATCTGGAATAACCTAGCAATTTCTCTATTTGACTTGCCACACTGATGCCATCCTATTATTTACCCTCGTTGAAATTCACCAATTTCCTTACTTCAGCGAACTTTCATTGCAAAATATAAGTCAACTATCGTTCATAGATTAGAGTAGCTTGATACTAATACTGTATTATCTGAAAAAAAAAGAAGAGACGTTATTGCAGAAGCCAAAATTGCTGTAATTAAGGGTGGCTAAAAACTTATCATAGCCCACTGTATATAGTGTGCGATGGATAAATTGTCGTTTAAATGAGGCACAAATGAAACTAACACTGACATCTCATTTTAACAGATATATTTACCAAAATTACACAAAACTATCTTGAAATACTAAAGAGTAAATTTAGTCAATAAAATCGCCATTGGTTTCAACCACAACCTTCAGACGACTTTGGAATCTGCTGCAACTCTTCTGGATGGTTTCCTTGTTTAAGTTGGTGAATTCTGCCATAATCCTTACCTTCAGTTCATCTTTGGTGTTAATAATAATGATAACAATTCCAGTCGTAGTTGGAGCCCTCGGAATGATTGGAAAAGATCCCAATAGACTCATTGAAGGAATCCCTGGTTGTCCATGCCTTAAAGAAATACAAAACATTGTACTCATAAGTACAACCCACATCTTACGAAGGGCTTTATACATGTAAAATATGTACGTTTTTTTTTTCAAAACTGCTCAGTGGAAAATGTTATAATGCCATTTCTGACCTTAGATCTCTGGTCGGGACCCGGAAAGAAATGAGTATACACCAGGAGCCAAATGAAATAAAACAACAACAGCAATAATAATAATAATGATAATAAGAAGAAGAATGATGATGATGATGATGATGATGATGATGATGATGATAATTATAATGATGATGATGATGATATAATAATAATAATAATAATAATAATGATGATGATGATGATGATAATAATAATAATAATATTCCATGTCCCGATGATTATTTTTGTTTGATGTGAACACTCGCTGAATAACAGGTGTCGCTCATGTCTTTCTTTAACGGGCGAGGGATCAATTGACTTAGCGTTATAAAACACTTTCTGAGAACAAAGAATGTTTGTCATTCACTTTTCTTTCACCTATTCCGTTCCGTCCATGATCCAAGGTGTTATTATATTATGTATATAATAATGCCCATAATGGGGGACAATGCAATCTGGAAATATTCCTTTCTTTCCATAGCTCACTCCATAATGGTGTTTGCGCTTCACACCGCAGGTAAACATGACTGGAACTAAACGCCAGCAGGTCATAATAAAAATGCACAAAAGATTAGTAGAAATGCTTTACCAGTGTTTGAAAGTACTAAAAAACAAAACAAAAAAACCCCAGCTGAAACAGTGCCAGGTCCTGGGAAATATGAAATTGAATTTGTGGAAATTAGTGCTGGATTATTGATTGAACCGTATTACCGATGGCCAACGTGTATCAAATATATTTTTGTATTGTTTTGACAACAAAAGTGTATACTAATTTTCACTCTTTTGCTGAAGGAACCAACAGGTTTGCTATTTAATAAAACCTGCTGTGGCCTTTCTTAAAACCAGCTGTAACATCTTAGCAAGCAAAGTTAATTTACTACATGGTATTTAAAAAAAAAGGTCAGACGTAGTTATCACTATAAGCACATTTTTAATCATTTCACCCCAAGCAAGGCAAAAAAGCCACTAAGATGCAAGGGGAGTTACTAAGTGTGAAAGAATCTGAGAAAAACATTATTATGAAGAGAGAACCATAAAAGAGCAGGAATTAAGAAGATAGAAGATAACAATTGACATTGCATTTAAATTGTTGAAAATTGACTGGAAAACAAGAAACTAGAAAAGAGTTCCATAAGCGAGAATTGCGAGAGAATAAACTGTTAGCATAAAACTTACAGTTACATCTAGCCATTTCAACAATAAAATGATGGGACCTAACTGCCAATCTAGTACTGCGCTTAAATCCATAAAGTCGATGTACCAAAAAAAGGAAAGCTCATCAGAACAATTATATTTAGAACAAAGATATTTACAGAAAAGGCACAGGGGAGCTACGTTATGGTGGTGGGAAAGTTATGAAAGCCGAGATGCCAGGTCACGACAAATAATATTGCATATTCGCCTATCGTCCGGTTCACATTCCTCTCCGGTCTTTTGTACAGGAGTAGAAGTTTATCCTTTGTTTCCTATTTAGGATTGTGTTCCCGGTTCCTTCTAAAGTCGTTTTATTCTCTTTAATTCCAAGCATCTCCTTGCATCTTAATGACATTATCACCTTGTTTAAGGTCAACTGATTGAAAAAAAATTACTATTGTTAAGACAAAGAGTATGAGAAATATTCACTTTATTTATTGATGGAACCAACTGGTTTGCTATTTAATAAAATCTCCTGCGGCCTTTCTTAAAACCAGTCGTAACATCTAAGCCAGTCAAGTTTATTTAGTGTATGATATTCAAATTCGTCTCTGCGATCTTTTTTTTTATTTATTCCGAGCCGCTATCCGAAATTATAATGAAAAACAGGTAAAATAAAGGTTACAGATAATTCTGTTGACTTACATAAAGTTCATGAGAAGTTCTATCTTACCTGTTATGGACAATGTATGATGTTTGTACCTCACCCCACGAGAAGCACTTTTCATATTCATTGGAGCCATTACTAGAACTAAACGTCATCAGTTTATAATAAAAATGCACAAAAGATTGAATTATTCATCTTTAATCGGATTACAGGAAAGTTTATGTTGAATATGGTATTTTTAAAATGCCAGCCTTAGTTATCACTGTAAGTTCTTGTCGGCAGCAGAATATTTTATAGCGATTAAATGCTTTATACAAAAGAAATGTTATTGGGTTACAGTTTTCCATTTTGTGCAGATGACTTCTTTATTTATGCAGCAAATCTCAGTCATTTTTATTTTGATTCTTCACTTCATTATAGTAAAACGACATTATCAACATAGGATATGAAAATATTACGACATTATCAACATAGGATATGAATATATTACGACATAATCAATATAGGATATGAATATATTACGACATTATCAACATAGGATATGAATATATTACGTTAGGTTTGAGACCATCGTTAGAAATTGAAAAGGTGTTGTCCATTGACAAAAAAAATAATAAATAGAAACAAGTATTCCATTTTTTTCTTTTAAGCATTTCAACCCAACGAGTGAAAAGAGATTGTGAAGACTTTAGCCAGGAGAAGTAAGGAAAAAGACAATAAAAGAACAAAGATTGATAAAATAGACAAACAGGAATGTAATGACTAAAATGAGTAAGAAATTTTTATTCTAACAGGATATATTTTTGTGTAGAGAAAGTTTGATGATAGTGTTATGGTAATTTACCCACGCACGCATAATAATAGCAAGTACTGCCTTTTGAAGAGGGAAGTTTCTAGCAGTCAGCTCTGACAGTCGGACTGAACATTCTTGCTGTAACACTCTCGTTTGTATATGCTTGTATTACTGTTTCTGTTAATATATTTGTTTAACTCAATTCCTCTCTTTGTGTGTTTATTTCTGGCCCAAATAAGGCCGCAACAATAAAAATAATTTCCAATGCATTTTCATAATTGTTATTGTAATTTACCCACGCACGCATGGACTCTCCCAGCTATAAATAGGAGCAGGTACTGCCTTTTGGAGAAGGAAGTTTTCAGCAGTTAGCTCCGACAGTCGGACCGAACATTCTTGCTGCAACACTCTCATTTGTATATGTTTGTATTACTGAAATATGAAACAGACTGTCGCCACTCAGTATCCACATTTATATTTACACACACTCTACTCCTGATATTGAACATGTTTACCCATAAATATAGCATACCTTAAAAGTACATTTTTATCATATATATATATATATATATATATATATATATATATATATGAATTACATTTATTTATATTTTCTTTAGAAATTGCTTTGTTTACCTTAGCATACGAAACTGAGTAGATATGAATGTTTCAAGAGTTTGAGAAACATTTGCATTTATAAGGCACACTGCAAATTTGCTTGATGAACGACATACTCCATAGCTAGGATTGTCTAAAGCATATTGAATCTAATGACGGTTTCTCCTGCCAAGGGGTCACAGATTTGAATCCTAACAGAGAGAGCATATTTTTCTTTAATAAGATAATAAATATACTGTTTTTTAATAAATTAATGAAGCGTCTACTCAATTGTGAGCATCCACTAAAAATAATATTTGAAATGATAAAAAATTCAGTCTATTATACTCACCTTCATTGTTGCTATCAACTTTTGACCAATGTGCTTTCTGCACTTCATCAGGTGTTTGTCAATCAGGGTAACCTTCAGGGAATCGATAAGCACCTTATGAAGGCTGGAGTTTGAATGGCTGAAACATTGTGCTAATAATAACCAGGTCTTACGACTGTATTGATTAATTGATTTGTTTTTATTTCTTATCATCCTTTTATTTAAATATTTTTAGATTTTAAGAATTTTGGGGAATAGTAATGATTTAGTGATACATGACGTACTAATTCACCCATACCTGAGGGGAGAAAAGGTAAATTCAGTCCTTTCCCAAGGATATATGCATATAAATGAATATAAGGAACCAAACTGAAATTTGAACTCGGATCACTGACTCCCAATTCTGAGCCATTATCCATTGCACCACCTGCACATCTAAGCTTACAGCACCTAGTATTTCCAAGCAGTCACCCATCTAGGTACTGACCAAGTTCAACATTGCTTAACTGGTGACTGTACAAGAACTGGTGTTTTAACATGATATGGACATAAGCTTGTGGTGAACAGCCCTGTAGAAGCAAGCAAGCCAGAGTGGCTTGCATCTGGTGCATAGGAAAATAAGGGTCTTACCTTAACAGGTGGCACGTGACATCGGCAGGTTTGCCCCGTGAAAATGGCATTACTCTCCCGTCTAGAAGTATGTGCGGTAACAAGGGTTTTTGTACAGTTTGGCATGCCTCCACCAATAGCAAGTCGTGTGCTGATTGGTCGAACTGGAGGAGGCTATTTGCCTGGGTAACTGAGAATAAAAGTGAAGAACGCTGATTGGTTGGTCAACCACAGTGTTGGCCTGATAAAAGAGGGCTGAAGCAGTGAAAAGGGCAGAAGGAAAGACGGATATACGTTGTGACGTGTTCAGAAAGCAAGGACAGCGAATTGAACCAGTGGTATCTTGATTTGTACAAGTGACGTCGTAGCAATACAGACTTTTTTTTTTTTTAAGCTTATCACCTCAAGCAAGGCTGGAAGCCACTAGCACGCAAGGGGTTACAGAAGGTTTGGAGGAAGAGCAGATAGGAGTGGTAAAGGAGAGGATGTGGAGAAAGATAGTGGATTGATCAAGGCAAGGGGGTTACAGAAGATTTGGAGCGAGAGCAGATAGGAATCAAAGGTGAAAGGATGTGGAGAAGGGAAGTGGATAGATCAAGGCAACTGGAGATGTCGATTGACGTTACACTTAAATAGTTGGAGATTGTATTTGTCAGGGAAACAGGAATAAGGAAGGGAGTTCCACAGGCGAGATGTGCGAGACATGAAGCTATTGGAGTAGAAGAGACGTCTACATCTAACAGTTTCAACGGTGAAGGGGTGGGAACGGGATGCCAGCTTCGTAGGACGTTTGAATTCATGAGGCCTAGGAACCAGTGAAAGCAGCTCATCGGACTTATTTAAACTACAAAGACATTGAATGTAAATAAGCAAAATTGAAATAATAAAAAAGATATTTTGGCATTTTAAAAAAGTTTTATTCCAAAACTAGAATAATTTCATACAATCATAACACAGTCATTCGCTTAAAGAATAATTTGGCGAAAAACCCAAAGCGAAGTTCGTTTTTTTATTGTTATCATTTTTTTAAATTATTTACAAAAAGGTCTTCATCTTCAATTCAATACATGGAAAAGATTTTTCCTCAAAGAATTGCTTCTGTTTTCTCCAATGCAGCTACCATAGGTCGTGGATCATATGTAGGTCCAGTGCCGCCAATATTATGAGGTATCATTGATGGGTCAAACTTTTCCCAGAATTTCTCAAGGCTTTTGCCATAAAGATAAACCTGAAATTAATAAATTAACGTTTATGTTATCAACACAATATAATTGCAGACAAAATTGTATGACATATAATTTTTCATGAATGTTGGTACATATTTTATAATTCTTATTCCCTTCATCCACCAAAGATTAAAACTGATTTGACTTTTAACTTCAAATGCCAAAAGTATAATACAGACTTGTAAAAGACTACAATTCAACATTCTTGGAAAAGTTTCAGAATCACCTATATTTTCAAAAGACATGGTATTAAAAGGAAACAAGGATCCAAGTTCAAATCCCAGCCATAGTATTGCATTCACTTTTACACTAATGTCATTGAGAAAGACATAAATACTTCTTTGCGCTATGTATTAAATAGAATCGGTACTGTATTCTCTAGCTTTGGTTGGAAGCCAGTATAGGAGAAAGAAAACTTTCAATTCCAAACAATGATGAAGACATCAGGAAATCACTTCACATATCTTCTCAAGTAAAGGTATGTCATTTAAGACATAATAGAGAAAAAAAAGCTGTGGTGATTGTAAAAAAAATAAGACATTAAAAATATGGTGGGAAAATGAATCGGTTATATATGATTTAAGTGGCAATACAACCTCTAAGAAATTCAGGCAATTTAAGACTATTACTACTTGGTGGAAATGCAAGAGAAATAAGATGAAAGAAATACTAGTCAAAAATGAATAATAATTGCCATGGCTTCATCTAAGAAATTCAGGAAATTTAAGACTATTACTACTTGGTGGAAATGTAAGAGAAATAAAATGAAAGAAATACTAGTCAAAAATGAATAATAATTGCCATGGCTTCATCTAAGAAATTCAGGAAATTTAAGACTATTACTACTTGGTGGAAATGTAAGAGAAATAAAATGAAAGAAATACTAGTCAAAAATGAATAATAATTGCCATGGCTTCATCTAAGAAATTCAGGAAATTTAAGACTATTACTACTTGGTGGAAATGCAAGAGAAATAAGATGAAAGAAATACTAGTCAAAAATGAATAATAATTGCCATGGCTTCATCTAAGAAATTCAGGCAATTTAAGACTATTACTACTTGGTGGAAATGTAAGAGAAATAAAATGAAAGAAATACTAGTCAAAAATGAATAATAATTGCCATGGCTTCATCTAAGAAATTCAGGCAATTTAAGACTATTACTACTTGGTGGAAATGTAAGAGAAATAAAATGAAAGAAATACTAGTCAAAAATGAATAATAATTGCCATGGCTTCATCTAAGAAATTCAGGCAATTTAAGACTATTACTACTTGGTGGAAATGTAAGAGAAATAAAATGAAAGAAATACTAGTCAAAAATGAATAATAATTGCCATGGCTTCATCTAAGAAATTCAGGCAATTTAAGACTATTACTACTTGGTGGAAATGTAAGAGAAATAAAATGAAAGAAATACTAGTCAAAAATGAATAATAATTGCCATGGCTTCATCTAAGAAATTCAGGAAATTTAAGACTATTACTACTTGGTGGAAATGTAAGAGAAATAAAATGAAAGAAATACTAGTCAAAAATGAATAATAATTGCCATGGCTTCATCTAAGAAATTCAGGAAATTTAAGACTATTACTACTTGGTGGAAATGCAAGAGAAATAAGATGAAAGAAATACTAGTCAAAAATGAATAATAATTGCCATGGCTTCATCTAAGAAATTCAGGAAATTTAAGACTATTACTACTTGGTGGAAATGTAAGAGAAATAAAATGAAAGAAATACTAGTCAAAAATGAATAATAATTGCCATGGCTTCATCTAAGAAATTCAGGCAATTTAAGACTATTACTACTTGGTGGAAATGTAAGATAAATAAAATGAAAGAAATACTAGTCAAAAATGAATAATAATTGCCATGGCTTCATCTAAGAAATTCAGGCAATTTAAGACTATTACTACTTGGTGGAAATGTAAGAGAAATAAAATGAAAGAAATACTAGTCAAAAATGAATAATAATTGCCATGGCTTCATCTAAGAAATTCAGGCAATTTAAGACTATTACTACTTGGTGGAAATGTAAGAGAAATAAAATGAAAGAAATACTAGTCAAAAATGAATAATAATTGCCATGGCTTCATCTAAGAAATTCAGGCAATTTAAGACTATTACTACTTGGTGGAAATGTAAGAGAAATAAAATGAAAGAAATACTAGTCAAAAATGAATAATAATTGCCATGGCTTCATCTAAGAAATTCAGGCAATTTAAGACTATTACTACTTGGTGGAAATGTAAGAGAAATAAAATGAAAGAAATACTAGTCAAAAATGAATAATAATTGCCATGGCTTCATCTAAGAAATTCAGGCAATTTAAGACTATTACTACTTGGTGGAAATGTAAGAGAAATAAAATGAAAGAAATACTAGTCAAAAATGAATAATAATTGCCATGGCTTCATCTAAGAAATTCAGGCAATTTAAGACTATTACTACTTGGTGGAAATGTAAGAGAAATAAAATGAAAGAAATACTAGTCAAAAATGAATAATAATTACCAAGGCATCATCTAAGAAATTCAG
This sequence comes from Acanthosepion esculentum, assembly GCA_964036315.1. Classification (NCBI taxonomy): domain Eukaryota; kingdom Metazoa; phylum Mollusca; class Cephalopoda; order Sepiida; family Sepiidae; genus Acanthosepion; species Acanthosepion esculentum. Next base: position 16,948,996 of record OZ038509.1, on the reverse strand, counting down.
ACAACTTAAGACTATTACTACATGGTGGAAAAGCAAGAGAAATAAGACGAAAGAAATACTAGTCAAAAATGAATAATAATTGCCATGGCTTCATCTAAGAAATTCAGGCAATTTAAGACTATTACTACTTGGTGGAAATGTAAGAGAAATAAAATGAAAGAAATACTAGTCAAAAATGAATAATAATTACCAAGGCATCATCTAAGAAATTCAGACAACTTAAGACTATTACTACATGGTGGAAAAGCAAGAGAAATAAGACGAAAGAAATACTAGTCAAAAATGAATAATAATTGCCAAGGCTTCATCTAAGAAATTCAGACAACTTAAGACTATTACTACATGGTGGAAAAGCAAGAGAAATAAGACGAAAGAAATACTAGTCAAAAATGAATAATAATTGCCAAGGCTTCATCTAAGAAATTCAGACAATTTAAGACTATTACTACTTGGTGGAAAAGCAAGAGAAATAAGATGAAAGAAATACTAGTCAAAAATGAATAATAATTACCAAGGCTTCATCTAAGAAATTCAGACAACTTAAGACTATTAAAAATACATCTTAATAATTTTTCTTTTGCAAAGATGATAATCTGTTTAGCAATGAATTATTTCATGTTTGCTTTTGTCTTTTAAAACTGGCTCAAACCAGTTTTGGCAATAGTTGAAATGGGGAGGACGACCAATACAACACTGAATGTTATGCTTCACATGTGTTTTGCTTTATCAACCTGAATATATTCAACCTAATGTGTCAGGTAGAAACAATGCATACTCTTTTTTATATTCTTATAAAAATTTACTGAGTCATACTTTGTAGCTATTAAAACATTATTTCTACCCATAATGCAACTGGGAAAACTGTATTTGGTTTGTTGCTTGGATTTTTTTTTCAATTTTGCTCCTTTAGGTAACAGAAACACTTCAATAAAGTTTGGTTATTTATGTCATAAAGTTAGTTTAGTGCTATTAGGAATGCATTGCAAATGAGGAGGAAAGGGATTGTCAGTGGTCAGGTATTAATGCAAGCAGTACTGATAGAATAGGGCTATTATATGTATAATGTAAATGCATTGCTAATGATTTTACTATAGGAATGCATTGCAAATGAGGAAGAAAGGGATTGTCAGTGGTCAGGAATGAATGCAAGCATTACTGATAGAATAGGGCTATTATATGTATAATGGAAATGCATTGCTAATGATTTTACTATAGGAATGTATTGCAAATGAGGAGGAAAGGGATTGTCAGTGGTCAGGTATTAATGCAAGCAGTACTGATACAATAGGGCTATTATATGTATAATGTAAATGCATTTCTAATGATTTTACTATAGAAATGCATTGAAAATGAGGAAGAAAGGGATTGTCAATGGTCAGGAATAAATGCAAGCATTACTGATAGAATACGGCTATTATATGTATAATGGAAATGCATTGAGATTGTCAGTTATTGTTGATAGCTTGCGACTGCCATTCTTTTTACAAAAGTCCATTGCAATTTGGTGAGATATATTTGTTCATCACATTCTAATAATTCTAATTTATCAGGTGAATTTGTAGACCCTTTTGGTGCTGGTTTAAATGGTTTTAAATAGGAGAGTACACTGAAGGGGAGTAAACACCACGGCCTCAGGAAGGCTTTTTTTTATATACAGTGTAACCCGGATATAAGAGAGTTGTCGGGACCGGAGAAGAAGTCTCTTATATCCGGGATTCTCTTATATCCGGGTTTGGTCTATTTTGTTTAGGTAAGTGTGGCTCTAATTTGGGACCAGATAAAATATCTCTTATATCCGGGTTTCTCTTATATCCGGGTCTCTTATATGCGGGTTACGCTGTACTAGCAAATTGCTTTTACTGTCATGCTGCCCAATTTTTCTCATTAGAATCTATTCACATATTTACAAGTCTACCATTCATCCATACATTGAACATTGCTTTCACATCTAGTTTGGTGCTTTTATGATGTATTTAAAGATTTTCGATAAAATCCAAAGAAGAATCTGCAATGTTATGGGTCCTGACCTGACATCTCAGCTTCAGTCACTTTCTGACATAATGCTGCTTCTCTCTGACTTTTCTATAAATACTTTCATGGTTATTGTTCTGATGCACTTTCCTCTTTGCTATCACAGCTATGTGAATTTAAGTGCACTACTAGTTTGGCAGTTAGGTCTCATCATTTTATAGTTTAAACTTCTAGGTATAACTGTAAGTTCTATGCTAACAGTTTCTTCTCTCACACTTCCCACTTGTAGAACTGTCTTCTGCATTCTTGCTTTCCATTTCAACAATTCAAATGCAATGTCAATCGTTATCCTGTTTTCTGAAATCCTTTTCTTTTAATGTTCTCTCTTCTTAATAATATTTTTCTCATATTCTTTCATGCTCAGTAAGCCCTTGCGTCTTAGTGGCTTTATTACCTTGCTTGGGGCAAAATGATAATAACAAAATATTAAATGACTGTAGATATTTTTTAAGCAAGACGCAAATATTTTTTTTCAATTTTTTAATCATTTCACCGCAAGCAAGGCAATAAAGCCACTAGGAGTGTCAGAGAATATGTGAAAAACTAATATTAAGGAGAGAGGACAATAAAAGAACAAGAATTAAGAAGACAAAAGATAATGATTGACATTAAATTTTTGAAGATCAAAGGCAATAAAGCCACTAGGATGTAAGAGGTTACTGAGTGTTAGAGAATATGAGAAAAACTATTATTAAAGAGAGAGGACAATCAAAAAACAAAGAGGGTGGCAAGAAGCCGGAAGAGATTTCCAAAAGAGGGAAGTTTCAAAGAAGAAACTGTTAGCAGAGAAGTTACTGTTACATTTAGCCATTTCAAAAATGTAAATGATGAGACCTTGCCATCAATCTAAATTTATAAAGTCTAGATACCATAGCAGAAAATTTATCAGAAAAATTACCATGAAAGTATTTCTAGAAAAGGCACAGGAAAGCTACATTATGGTAGTCAGAAAGGGACTGAAGCTGAGATCAGGACCAATAATATTGCAGATTCATCTTCGGATTTTCTCAAGAATCTCTCTCTCTCTCTCTCTCTCTCTCTCTATATATATATATATATATATATATATATATAGCAGGAGCCTCAGACCAGATGTGACAGCAAGGACAAATAGGAGACTTATAAATATGTAAGATAGATTCTGGTGTGAAAAATTGTCTAGCAGGACACAGTGAACCCAGTTTGCTAGTAAATATATATATATATATATATATTTATATAAATATAAAAATAAGGAAAGAAGATATAATTTCTTATTAGAAACTTACCTTGTTTAAAAGTTTATTTCTTAAGAAAGGTCGTATGAGTGCAAATGTGTGACTGAAATACCATGGCTCATAAATAAAATGGGCTCCTCTAAAACGGACTGGAAATGTTCCCTGCAATTTAAAGAAAATATACACTTAATCCATTATTCATTCGAGAAAAGTAACTTCTACTATACTCTTAAATCCTAATAATATCATCGCGTTTTTAAAACCAAGAGAGGAAAAGATGAGAAGACACAGTTAAAACTTTAAAAGACCTACTTAGTATTTTCAGCTAGTACATTGGTACAAAAATGGTGTGTGTCACCTATCTGTTAATGCACATGGTCCCCAAATCCTAATCATATTTACATTTTAGAACCAAGAGAGGAAAAGATAAGAATACAAGGTTAAAATTTTAAAAGACCTATTATGTATTTTCAGCTGGTACATTGGTAGCAAAAGGTGTCTGTCACCTATCTGTTAATGCACATGATCCCCAAATCCTAATAGTATCTACTTTTTAGAACCAAGAGAGGAGAAATTGAGAAGACAATGTTTAAACTTTAAAAGACCTACTATGTATTTTCAGCTGGTACATTGGTAGCAAAAGGTGTCTGTCACCTATCTGTTAATGCACATGATCCCCAAATCCTAATAGTATCTACTTTTTAGAACCAAGAGAGGAGAAATTGAGAAGACAATGTTTAAACTTTAAAAGACCTACTATGTATTTTCAGCTGGTACATTGGTAGCAAAAGGTGTCTGTCACCTATCTGTTAATGCACATGATCCCCAAATCCTAATAGTATCTACTTTTTAGAACCAAGAGAGGAGAAATTGAGAAGACAATGTTTAAACTTTAAAAGACCTACTATGTATTTTCAGCTGGTACATTGGTAGCAAAAGGTGTCTGTCACCTATCTGTTAATGCACATGATCCCCAAATCCTAATAGTATCTACTTTTTAGAACCAAGAGAGGAGAAATTGAGAAGACAATGTTTAAACTTTAAAAGACCTACTATGTATTTTCAGCTGGTACATTGGTAGCAAAAGGTGTCTGTCACCTATCTGTTAATGCACATGATCCCCAAATCCTAATAGTATCTACTTTTTAGAACCAAGAGAGGAGAAATTGAGAAGACAATGTTAAAACTTTAAAAGACCTACTATGTATTTTCAGCTGGTACATTGGTAGCAAACGGTGTCTGTCACCTATCTGTTAATGCACATGATCCCCAAATCCTAATAGTATCTACTTTTTAGAACCAAGAGAGGAGAAATTGAGAAGACAATGTTTAAACTTTAAAAGACCTACTATGTATTTTCAGCTGGTACATTGGTAGCAAAAGGTGTCTGTCACCTATCTGTTAATGCACATGATCCCCAAATCCTAATAGTATCTACTTTTTAGAACCAAGAGAGGAGAAATTGAGAAGACAATGTTTAAA